>JAGKQL010000066.1:7464312-7533651 GCA_018398635.1 Cyprinodon brontotheroides | reverse complement strand
GACTGCAGCTCCTGTGAATCATGTCTATGTTGACTCTATGGGGACTTCGTCAGTCAGCAAATATAAAAAAGGTTGTTTGGCAAGTGAAGAACAACCAGAGGACATCTATGAAAACATATAAAACCTTTCTATTTTTTTTAGAACGCTCCAGAAATCTGATGATATTGGGAGTAGAGCTACCTTTGGATTTTAACTTTATCACCCAATTTAAGACACTTTATTTCTGTGCTTCCCACTGTTTTAAATTCAAGGTATTTAATTCAGATGTCCAAATCTATAATTTTAAGACGATTACTGTAAAAGAAAATCAGAGATTTCCGATGTAAACATTGGGGGATTTGTGATATGAACTATGGCCGATCACTCAGGGCAGCAATAAAAAGGAGAGGCAGAGGTAAAAGAGAGCTACAAAACAATAAACATGTCTGTCAGTTAAGCGAACCGGTTTTCTGTGGTGCAAATAGGGAGGTTATTTTAAGTGCTATGATATTATCCAGACTTTAGTGCATATTCTACAGGCTTACAACTTGGATTATTTGCTAGATTTTATGGTGGTAGAAGGAGGAGCCTGGTTAGTACCTCCGTCAGAGAGGAAAAATGTACCATTAATAACTTAAGTTATTATCATGTCATCAATTTTATACCAATAAACTGTTTTTAAGTTTCATCTGTAGCATTTTTCCCCAGTTACTAATATTTAAATGTATAATGGAGGCCGTCCTACGTGCTCGTTCCCATTTTCACTTACTGGTGGTAAGTCTGACATAGTGGAAAAATTGAAAATCTTCTTTTGGAAAGTAAGCTTGTATGAGTGATGCATATAGCAACTTTTAAACAGAGCGTGCACGAGGAGACATGGGCTCTTGCACGTGTTTAATAGGTGTTCCCTCTTTGGAGTGAGTGCATTTTTTTCCAAAAGTGCAGAGGGTGAACATAGAGGGACAGAAAAAATGAAAAACTATTTAGCTTCATATCATAAAAGACTAAATAAACCACCATCTTTCCAGTGTGGTTATTTAAAGTTAGTGGCTAAAATCAGATTTAGCCTTATATTATTGGTAAACTATATCTTTTTAAACAGAGACTCACAAATTAACTGAGTTTCAGGGTCTGTTGTTGATGATTCTAACACATTCATCTCCATATTGTCATGTTAAGGAATGAGATATGAGAACAGGGAACAAAGGGAACAGAGACAGTATGAAAGGCTTATTGGTAAATGTATACTTTAAGATTTTCTCAGGGGAATGGCTGTGATCCAAGATCTCACTATGGGAACAACCTATCCCTGCCTATCTTGGTGCTAGACTTTCTGACTAACAGATCACAGACTGTCTGAGTTTGCATCAACACCTCCAGTGTTATCCCCATCAACTCCCCTCAGGGCTGCATCCCGAGCTTCCTGCTGTTCACCCTGATGACCTACAACTGCCATCCCTAGTGTCAATAGCAACCACATCCTGAAGTACGCTGATGGCACTACAGTTGTGGGCCTCATTCAGGGGATAATTAGGTGGCCTACAGGGAGGAGGTGCAACATCTTATGGACTGGTGTCAGCTGAGCAACCAGGAGCTCCAGCCCACACATCGCTTCTCATCAAGTTGGGAGTGGCAACAAGTTTATTGGGGTGTACATCACTGCTGACCTCAGCTGGTTATTACACACCACCTCCTTAGTGAAGAGGGCATAGCAGCGCCAGCACTTCCAGCTAAGAAGAGCCTTCCTCCCCCCTCCCATCCTCTCCGCCTCATATAGAGGGCCCATCCAGAACCTGCTGAGCAGCTGCATCTCTGTCTGGTCTGGGAACTGCAGATGCTCAGAATGAAAGCCTTTGCAGAGGTGGTGAGGATAGCGGAGAAGATCACTGGGACCCCGGTCCCTTCCATCCGAGACACAGCAGACAGTCCGCTGCCTGTACAGTACTCACTGCATCCTCTCCAACCCTACGCATCCCCATCATGGATTGTTTGCCCACCTGGCATGTTGCAGGCGGTATCCGATGCAGAACGTCCAGGCTCAGAAACAACTACTTCCCCTTGGTCATCAGACTACTCTCAACCCACACATGGACACAATATCCCCACACCCAACATTGTGTTTCTTTGTGTATTTGTTCTTTAATGGTTGACAAGGGAAATAACATGATGCATTATTTAATATTTTTTATATTTTATTTAATCATACACAATATTAATTTGAACCTAACCTACATACAGATTTTGCTGTAGCCTACCTGGTAGCCAAGCAACAATTTCATTGTCAAATTTCTCCATGTGGCGTTGTGCAATGACATTAAAGGGCGTTTAAGTAGATGGTTTTAATGTCTGAAAAAACAAGATTATTTTGGAGGTATTTTGTCTATCTATTTGATGTAACCCACTCTATTCTGAACAGTTGACTGATTAAAGATCCATTTAATCCACCTTAGAGTATCCTCAGTGATCAGTGTTTAATTTATATTCACTTTGCTACAGTTTGACAAACTTAGCTTGTGTGGTCTAACATTTTCAAATATAAGCTCCTGAATCAGTCACTCTAAATGCAGATTACAATACCATTCTAGTGTAGTAATTGGTAGATGTCTTTAAGGTAAAAACTGCTTCTAGACTCCTGGGCCCTGCCTCTGCTGTGATCGGCCCTGTGTGCACTCAGTCTCTCTGTGTCTTCTTTTTCTTTTCTCTCCTGCCTCTAAGTGAAGGGCTGCTCTGTGTGATCCACCTTCTGGAGCTCAATGTTGGGCGGGGGTTTACAGCACTGAAAATGTACTAATTGATCTTCTTACCTTTAAAATGTTCATTTCAAGACATCGTAAATTGTAAATATATCAACCTCTTATATTTTAAGCTTTCCCTTCCATTTGTATCATATCTTCCTCATTGCTATCCGTATGTGGCTTCCTCTGCTCATCTCTCCCTCTCAGACTGTCAGCTGCCCCTAGACTGTGCCCTTCATGTTCTGTGCCCATGCTATCAATTGTTGACAGTCGCTGAAATGCTTTATTTACCGCCTCCTCTATTAAATCTTGCATCTGAAACTCCTTTCGTACCTCTTGTCTCAATTCTTCCTCTGTAGGCCTTATTTCACAATTTATCTGACCTTCACGCAACTCCATAACAGGCATCTGCACACATGGGTTTGATGGAAACATTGCATCGCCAGCCTTAGGCAACATTTCTCTGACACCTTGGTGTGGACTGGGGTCCACAATAGGCTCTGTTTCTGCAATATTAGATGTATTCATGGAAGGTTTTTCTTACCCTCTGAAGTGTCGAGTGCCTGCTCACCTCCCTGAGCCCCGTTTTGCTCCACCTGTTCCTGTTCAGAATCCTTATCAGAAAAATAGTTACTAAAATTGAACTTGGTTTGTCTAATCAGATCCAAAAGTTTTGCTTCTTCCTTCTGGTGTTTGTCTCGTCCGAACACACCAGCACCAGCCATTTTTTCACGAGCTTGTGACAATCTATTTTTTAGTGTATCCAAATAAAAACCACGTTGTGAAGTGTTTGGAGGGGGCCCCTCTAATTCCCCAAACACTCCATCTTCTCTCATTTTTTCAACCCATTCATCAAATTTTCTAATGTTGTGTTCTGCATCCTTCAATGGATAGCTCGCCATGATCATATTTCTCCCTTTATCCAGACTCGCTTTTAACGAGGTGTTTCTGGATTCAATTTCTAGTCCACATGCATCCATCTTTCACACCTTCCGTTCACACAGTGTATAAAATCAGACCTCGACGTCTTACGTGAGATCCCTCTGGGCTTTAAACCTTTTCCCTACAACCTTCAGTGAGCCGCTCTTCTGCTAAGGAAGCGCGTCCGTCAACAACTGTGTCCGTCAAGGAAGTGTGTCCGTCAAAAAATGCGTCCGTCAGTGAAAAGGAAAAAAGAAAGGAAATTTAGAGAAAAGAAAAGATTTAGATATAGTTCCGCCTAGTTCACTCCACCAACTTTGAGGATTAGACAAACAAGTTACCTAATCCGGGCATCAGTCTCTTCTAGTTTTATGAGGAATAGCATTTTATCGTCTCTCTCTTTTCCTTTTATAAGAGAAGAGAAGGAAAGAGAAAAACACCTCAAAGGTCCGTTTCAACCTGACCCGCTCGCTTATTTCCAGTCTCGGTTTTTCGTACATTATGGGAGGTATACTGGCAAACTCTAGCCGGCTATGTGACTGGTTTCTGTCTGTGCGTCTGTTTTCAGAAGTGCATCTTTCGTGTCTGCAGGCAGACCGGGAATAAAATCACCGTCCCTTTCTGCATGCAGAAACCGTTGGGCTTTCCAACCACTCTTAACTCAAACTCATTAAAACCATAAAAGGACTATAAAAACAGGAGTAAAAGTAACAGAGTTTATTCTAGATCAGGTCGTTGTTGCAGTAGGTGAATATCTTTCTAAATGTTAAGACATGGTTTTAATATTTGAAAATCCAAGATGGTTTACACTGATTTTGTCAGGAAGTGACATTTTTGTTCTGATGCACAAAAATGAATTAATTTGGTGAAGATATTTCTATCTATAATGAGAAAGAAGAACACTGAGAGCAAAGTCTGTATCACTGGTAGCTGTGGCCCCGGTTCATCTGTATGATTTGGAATCAGTACAGCGATAGAAAATAAGGAAGATATAAACTATCCTGTGGCCAAAACTTCATATACATTTTTGCTAATATTGTAATTTTTTAATGCTTGTATTAATTGAAAGTATAACCAAAAGTTTTGTCTTTTGGAGGACCTTACAACTCATGTCTTTTAGTCTGCGGTTTAGCCAATGAGGTAAGACGCAACACTGTTTACATTTACAGCTCAGTACAAAACCAGCAGCAGAAGAAGCACCGCAGCTTATTGTTGAAGCGGTAGATACAATCTGTTGATTATTCTCCTCGTGCCAGTTACATGTTACTGTGATAAGTTCAAGAACTTGTGACTTAATGTTAGGTAGTTATAAATGCATAATGTGGTTTGTTTTCCTCCTGCGACTTACGCTCTGCTCCTGTGGCAAAGGTAAGATATACAATATATATATATATTAATGTTCTGTCGTCTGTTTTAATGCTGTAAAAGACACAAGCAATGTTCTATTTTTCTCTTTTACATTAAATTGTTATAAATTATTTTAATGATCTCTTTCACATTGGATTGTTACAGCAGATACTGAAGAGAAGCTGGTGAAAACCATCGGGAGAGAAGCAGATTTAACTCCAGCTTGCAGTAACATCACACAGGATTTGATCTTATATGTCACGTGTAGGATCAGGCCAGTAAGGAGCGGGGGAGAAGACTGCATTTTATCATTCCTAAAAAAGAAAGGCTTTAACACGACCCAGGGATGTGATCCCAGGTTCTCACTCATATTAATAAATCGGACAGTGTTTCTGCAGATGTACAATTTACTACCAGAAAATAGTGGAAACTACAGCTGTCATTGTGTACTTCGTGATGGAACATTGAATTTACACCTCAACATCACTGTGGAAGGTAAAGCAGGGATTTGTTTTCATTTTCCAAGCATTTTAGCAAATATCCTTTTATGCAAGTATGACAATGTAATATATAGTGTACGTCGACAGTATACAGTGTTGATTAGATATTTACAGATCTTTTCATCCGTTTTGTTTGCTACGGAGAGTTGAACTAGTCTGGCTAATTTAAGGAAACTTTGAAAAATATATCTTACAGTATTTGTTGACTCTTTTAGACGCTTACACACATTATAATGCTTTTCGACAATTTCTTTAACAATGGGATTTTTAAAGTATTTGTTAACCTCAGATTTTTCATTTATTATATTTAAGTTTCACAACAGAAGACCAGTGGAGGTAATTTAGGAGGACAAGCTTTATTGTATGAAAGTCAAGAAGGAAATTCTAAAGAAATCAGCCAGAGAATTCTGGACCCTGTCAAGTGTGGTTGTTTGCCACACTTTGCAGATGCCTAAAGGTGGTTATTTATTTAAGCATTATATGGTCGTGTAAACCGAATGAGAATAGACTGAAGAAGGAGACAGGTTCAGAGTCCCTAAGAATGTTAAAAATCTTGTGTATCAAACAAACAATTGAAAAACACCTTGCAAAAATGCTGATTGAATCTGTTGTATCTTTCATTATTGTTACAGAAACAATTCTGATATGGTCTATAATAATGCTGCCCATGAAAGGAGCCATTCCTAATTTGTTTCCAAATGCTCTCAGAGACAAACACCTTTATTACATTATGGGTTAAAAGTGAAAGTTGCAAGTCAGACAAACACATCCTCACAATGAATTTATTTCCTGATCCTTCTTATTAAGAGATATTGCTGCACAGAAAAATACTTTGAATAGTAAAGGAGCATTATTTGGATCTATCAGATTGATTGATTTTAGATTTTTGCAGTGGTCATCACAAACCTCAGCTGCATGTCACTGAGGGAAATTGGCTAAATCCCTAAACCATTGAGACTTTTGGAACAAAAACCAATCCATTTGACTCAAGTAATAAGATTTTCAGAGGAAAAACAAAGTATCTAAGTTTCCATTACCTAATTGCGCAAGTTGTAATTATGAAAATAAATTAGCAAAATGGAAACACTGCAACTTAAAAATCTCATGTTTTTTGATAAAAGGGTTTTACACTTTATTAGGTTTTTTTTTTTAGTTCTATCAAAATTCGTATACTTCGCAAAACTGCGACAGAAAAACTTTTTAGCGCTTTACACATGATAAAAAGTGATCTGTTGCTGGACCTTACTGCCTCGTAAATACGGCGAAAAAGACCGTCAGTATGTGGAGGATGATGAGGCCCTGAAGTTTGGGTATATCTCATGCATCTCCCACTGCCATTGGATTCGTTGCACTGCAATTGCGGAACTTTGTATTTTTTAAATTTAGGAAAATATTGACATAGTTTTAGGCACATTTGTGATGGAAACACAGCTAGTGAGGTTATTATTATTATTATTATTAGGTCATTACAAAGTTACATCCTTTATACCCAAGACAAGAGAAATATAAATAAGTGAACATACAGTCTGAATCTTTTTGGTGGTTGATGTTTACAAGAATCGGTTTGTTGTTACAGGTACAGTACAGTACCATCCAGCAAACAGCCTCAGCAGAGAACATCTACCCTTCACAAAGTTCATAACCACACTACACACAAAGTTCAGAGGCATAAAACAACCCTTAAACTGTAGACAGCCCTAACAATTCATAAACATCATCAAACAGTAAAGAAAAATAAGTTGGGAGAAAAGCTTTCCACAACAAACGTAAAGAAGCACATTTACTAAAAAAACAAGCAAATGCTCTGAATTTTAATAAAGTAAGGGAGACATTTACAAAATGTCTCATTGATTATTTTAGCATTTATTACACTGCATTTATTTGGCTAATCCATGTTAATGTGTAAGAGCTTGATTTGATTTTAAGGAAGTGACAAAAGAGGCTTATAACTGTATATCATTAACTGCTTTTATTTTTAAGGGGATGAAACCACCACCAGTTCGACAAAACCACATCTGAACATGGATCTAACTTCTGCAACTGAGGTTCTTTTACTGGTTTTCTTTATTATAACTGGAATCATTCTGGGAGTTTGCTATGGAAGCATTTTCCGCCAAAGGTAAGATGCTATGATATTACCAGGAATTTAATTCACATATATACAAATATACTATTTAATAACAGTATATTTGGAGAACTATTTGACTGAACTGCTTTTTGCATGTTCATATTTCGCTTTTACAAATAAAACATGTATATCTTCTTTAAATGACAACCAAACAGATTAAATGATGATTATAAAGAGCATGTTTTATGTTTATTTGTTGTCTTTTTTTACTAAAGATCACGACTGAGACCCACAGACTGGCATAAAGTGAATACCACAGTACTCTTCAAGGTAAAATGCTGTAAAACCCATATTAGTTGTCTTCTTTTGGATCTTTTACCATGAAAGTATTTCTTGTACTTTTGTTTTTTGACAGGAAGCAGTCGGGGTTGAGCTGTCCCACCTTACACAGGAAGAGATGGGGCTTTATTCTAACGTCAAAATGTTGTTGTTAAAATCGAAGTAATGTGAATGAAAGAGATTTGACAAATTAAGGGAGCCTTTCGCTTCCATCAGGATTTAAAAGTACAAAATCCAAAAGTAATTGTGCTAAACATCTTAAAAGTGTATTTTTATAATTTGGTTTTCTGTTTTTATGTAGATTTTCCTCACATTTGTTGCTCTGGAGTTTACTCTGATTAAAAGATATGGATATGATATTCCTATACAGTTTTTTTTTCTTTTAACATTCTTCCTATAGCATGGAATGGTTATACAGCTTTGATGACTATTTAGTAAAAGAAAGTGTAACTGATTTGTTTTTTTTCAGGCATTATTATCTGTTCTTGAAGCCACATTTCACCAAAAATATGATCAATATTTGGTCAAATGTTTCTCAGCAAGTTGCATGTGGAATATACATTTTTAGCCACTAGTTTCTGAAATCAATGCCTGGATGTTTTCTTGGTAGAACCAGAGATTTATTAAAAGACTCTGTTTTCCTGTGTGGAAAATAGAACCTGTGTAGTTTTATTCTGCTAAGTTTATTGAGATTTATTGAGATTTTTTTTTTTCTACTATGATCTATGAGCACGGAGGTGGCAGTATCTGCTGCGGGAATGACTGGTTACTTTTACTATTTTGATGATATCATCAGGAAAAACATAATGTGGAATTATTTAGGCAACTTCAACCAAGAAAATAAAAGTGGCCACACCTGGGTCTATTAAATGCACATGACCAAACTAACTGATCTAAAACAGAAGATGGTTAGTTGTATTTAAAAACATTGAAAAAATGTAGCTACTACTTTGACTAATATATTCTTTTTTAAATTTAGATAAACCAATCATGCTTTTATTAGCAATGGTTACATGTAGCTTCCTTTTAAGCTATTAAGAAAGTTTCCTTTATCCATTTTCTTCTACCCTGTTTTGTGCATTTAATTTGCATTGACCACTTTTTAAGGTTTACCACGAGAGTAGGCATGGAAAATGTTATGCACTTCCTTTTTTTCGTGGGTCTTCAACTAGATCTTCCTTTTGAGAGAACAAACTGATCTGGGAACAGCTCAGCTCAGTGTGCTGCGTTCAGGGACAGCTCGGTAATCTGATCCCGCATCAGGACCAACAGGTTGTGATAGAGTAATCTATAACTATTTAACACGTCGTTTTTCTCCTTCATAGGAACGAGCCAGCTGCAGTGTCTCTGTGACTTAATGTTAGGTAGTCACACCAGTATGTGTAAATGCATAATGTGGTTTGTTTTCCTCCTACAACTTACGCTCTGCTCCTTGAGCAAAGGTGTTCTAATTTTCTCTTTTACATTAAATTGTTATAAATAAATGATTTTCATGATCTCTTTCACATTGGTTTGTTACAGCAGATGCTGTCGAGGAGCTGGTGAAAACCATCGGGAGAGAAGCAGATTCACTCCAGCATCACACCAGCTTGAGTAAGGAGCGGGGGAGAAGACTGCATTTTATCATTCCTAAAAAAGAAAGGCTTTAACACAACCCAGGGATGTGATCCCAGGTTCTCACTCATATTAATAAATCGGACAGTGTTTCTGCAGATGAACAATTTACTACCAGAAAATAGTGGAAACTACAGCTGTCATTGTGTACTTCGTGATGGAACATTGAATTTACACCTCAACATCACTGTGGAAGGTAAGGGAGGAATTTGTTTAATCTGAAAACAAATTTAAGTGAGGATTTATCCCTACCATAAGGAATTGCTCTGGCCATACACAGAACAAACATATTTTCATGTATAAATATTCCTTCCCCATTTTCTAGAATTATTAAAAGTTACTTGTGTGAAACTGCAAAATGGAGGGAATATTTTCAGCCAGCAACTTACACTATATTGCCAAAAGTATTTGCTCACCCATCCAAATTATTGGAATCAGGTGTTCCAATCACTTCCATGGCCACAGGTGTATAAATTCAAGCACCTAGGCATGCAGACTGTTTTTACAAACATTTGTGAAAGAATGGGTCGCTCTCAGGAGCTCAGTGAATTCCAGCGTGGAACTGTGATAGGATGCCACCTGTGCAACAAATCCAGTCGTGAAATTTCCTCGCTCCTAAATATTCCACAGTCAACTGTCAGCTGTATTATAAGAAAATGGAAGTGTTTGGGAACGACAGCAACTCAGCCACGAAGTGGTAGGCCACGTAAACTGACGGAGCGGGGTCAGCGGATGCTGACGCGCATAGTGCGAAGAGGTCGCCAACTTTCTGCAGAGTCAATCACTACAGACCTCCAAACTTCATGTGGCCTTCAGATTAGCTCAAGAACAGTGCGCAGAGAGCTTCATGGAATGGGTTTCCATGGTCGAGCAGCTGCATCCAAGCCATACATCACCAAGTGCAATGCAAAGCGTCGGATGCGGTGGTGTAAAGCACGCCGCCACTGGACTCTAGAGCAGTGGAGACGCGTTCTCTGGAGTGACGAATCGCGCTTCTCCATCTGGCAATCTGATGGACGGGTCTGGGTTTGGCGGTTGCCAGGAGAACGGTACTTGTCTGACTGCATTGTGCCAAGTGTAAAGTTTGGTGGAGGGGGGATTATGGTGTGGGGTTGTTTTTCAGGAGCTGGGCTTGGCCCCTTAGTTCCAGTGAAAGGAACTCTGAATGCTTCAGCATACCAAGACATTTTGGACAATTCCATGCTCCCAACTTTGTGGGAACAGTTTGGAGCTGGCCCCTTCCTCTTCCAACATGACTGTGCACCAGTGCACAAAGCAAGGTCCATAAAGACATGGATGACAGAGTCTGGTGTGGATGAACTTGACTGGCCTGCACAGAGTCCTGACCTCAACCCGATAGAACACCTTTGGGATGAATTAGAGCGGAGACTGAGAGCCAGGCCTTCTCGTCCAACATCAGTGTGCGACCTCACAAATGCGCTTCTGGAAGAATGGTCAAAAATTCCCATAAACACACTCCTAAACCTTGTGGACAGCCTTCCCAGAAGAGTTGAAGCTGTTCTAGCTGCAAAGGGTGGACCGACGTCATATTGAACCCTATGGATTAGGAACGGGATGTCACTTAAGCTCATATGTGAGTCAAGGCAGGTGAGCAAATACTTTTGGCAATATAGTGTATAATAATTCACACTGCACATCACTCTTTATTTATTATCACCAAAGAAGACATCAAAGCTGTGATTAAAGGGTTTATAAAAAAAGAACATGTAATGGGTCCAGTCCAGATCTAAGAGAAATGTTGAATCAAGATTTTTGTCACTGTTAAAAAGGCTATGCAGTCTGAGTGTAAGTGTCAGCTACTTTGCAGAAACTGTACTAATAGAATTTCACTCTTTAGAGATAGAACACTTATAGAGATGTACCCAAAAAAGTTACAGCTGAAATAGCAACAAGGTGGTTCTACAAGGTTTTAACTCACAGGGGTCGAATACAAATTTCAATGAATGGTTTTTATAACAATGTAGTGTTTTCCTTTTACTTTACAATATTGCACAGCTTCATATCCCTTAAAATCTCTGTGAAGTTGTTCTTTAAATTTAACACTATGGAAAAGTTAAACCAATAAGTTATCTAATGCATTGTATAATAAAGTGGTATCCAGACAGTTGAGATGTTCTAATACCTTGTCGTACTTTTTTAGATAATGTAAACAACACGAATTCTACAGGGCCATCAACTGTCCATACAGATGTATTCTATGTAATTGGAGCAGTTGTGCTGTTTGTCATTCTACTGGGAGCCATCACTGGATTTATCGGCAGGAAGAAATGTAACAGGTAGGAAATTAACATGCTTCTGATTAAATGTGCAATCAAAATCAAAGTATTATTGAATATTACGCATTTTAAATTTCATGTTATACATAGGTGTTATACATAGGTGCAGCGGTTTCAATACCTTATCAGATTACAACCTCAAAAAAATACTAGAAAGACATGGGGATGGGGCAGGTGTTAGTGGGTAATACAGCAATTTCTATGACTGTGTCAGCCTGAGTTTAAAGCTTTCCCAAACTCTGGTGTTGCTTTGTTCAATATTAATTAATATAATTTATTTGACAATAGACTTCAATTATTGTCCTATAAGTACTACTGACCCCAACAAAAACCTTTAAGCATGGGCTCATTATCATGATCCACATTGTGGATCATAAGGAGGATGTACTGTATATGATTATCCTCCTCATTACCAGCCAAGGAAATGCATGTGAGGTAATCTAAGATTAGGTTCTACACTTTGGATAAAAATCAACATCAACAACTTGATCTCCAGTTCCTTTGATCTCCCTTAGAACCATAATGGCTTTCATTCATCACTGGGCCTTGCCGTACCCCCTAGTAAAATAATACTTTTGTGTTTCCACATTTCTATATGTGACTGCAAGGCTTCATTGCTATTTTTTGTTGGCTTTGCTTTTTTTACTTGCTGCCTCTTAATTTATTTCTAGAAACTAGAAACACCATATTTCCCTTAATTACTTCATGAAACTTTAAGGCACACCGCTGACTTTGTGACCTAAAGAGTTGACGCATATGAGTTATTTAAAATCCTCAGGTCAATATGCAGCACTTGACACAATCAATGCTATGAGCGGTGCTCCCCTCTTGAAATACCGCCAATGTAAGGCAGTATTTAATAATGGAAGAACTTATCGCTTTAAGGCCACAGGCTCTTATATAGTCATGGAGCTAAGGCTTTTGCTCTTCTATTGTTCCGCCTGCTGGACTACTACCGGTCATGGCTGAGGCAAGGAAAAGTTTAAACCTTCTAGGAGAAAGAAAAACATGAAATAGATTGTGTGCGAGGAAAAGCAAGAGACGAATCTTTGAAAGGAGTTTGTTCATTGGCACATGCTGAAAAGAAGAAGTCAAATGCAAAACTGATTCTCTTTTCTCAACTTTATTATTAGACTTGTAAGTTAAGACTTTGCTGATAGTATACAGATATATATCTTTGTTATTATCTTATTATCGATGTGTAGTAGAAGCAAAATACGGGCAGCTATAGGTCTTGTGCCCCTAGTGGCCAACAATTACACGGTGTGTAGGAGATGGAAATTCAAGAAGAATAACTCTGCTGTCATGCCATTTAGTCCAAAAGACCCCCCCTCCTTATCTTGTATTAGTAAACCATTATCACAAATATCGGGGTAAGAAAACCCCCCTCTCTTCAAGCTTAATAGTGTGTAATCACCATGGAAAAATTTGTTTCTTTTTTTTTCAGCAGGGAAAAAGCATAGACTGGTTCTTGTACAGGATGTGTCTGGCATTTACACTGACTATAGTCTATTTAAGATAGGAATTAGCTAAATGCCAGATTAATTTCCTAGTATGTGATAGTGCTGACTAAACAGCCTTTACTTATATAGTGCTTTTTTTTAAAACATGGGACACCGGAGGGTTCTTCACAACATTAAGTCATTGACCCATTCATTCATGCACACACTGATGGTGGCAGGCTACATAGCCACAGCTTCTCTGGGACTCACTAACAGAGTGACACTGGCCCTCTCAACATTATCATTAGAAAATGCGGGTGAAATGTCTTGCCGAAGAACATGATGAATATGAAAGCCGAAGCTCAAAACAGCGACCCTCTGATTGCAGGGTAAACTCTCGCAACCAACAACACTGTCGCCCCCAGACTACTCACTCCAGTCATTTCTTAACTTCCTGATTTACATAAATTCAGGAAATTAATTTAACACTGGTCTGTTATTGTGTCTCAAGCTATTTTTGATTTGATTCTAGTTGGAATTATGTAAGAGATTTCCCGCCTCACAAACGGGATCCTTTAGCATTTTACGGATTTGAAAGTAGAATATAGATGTTTTCTTTCTTTTCCATGTCCGAAGCTGTTAAAACATTTCGCTGTTGCACACAAAGAAAATACGCACCTTTCGCACCGAAGTAAAAGGGTTAAATCTCACAGAAAAAACTTTACAAACTTTGAACCGGAATGTGTTTCACTGTTAACAGAGTTAATAATAATAATAATAATAATAATAAATAATAATAATAATAATACATTTTAATTTAACAGCACTTTCTTGACACTCAAGGTCACTTTACAAATAATACAAAAAAAATAAATAAAAGGAGATGAAAATACAAAATACAGATACAGGAACATAAAAACAAAAACAACAGGTTAGCTTGTTAAAGAGCTTCTACAGCTCTATGATTACACCAATGGTCTAGAAAAGGGTCTCGAATTGTTTTTATTTTGGTCTTGACACCATATCCCTTTTGGTGCTATTGTCACACGTACTGCTTATGTGTTTGTGTACCTCTCTGTTTCTGGAGTGTTTCTTATGTTTGTTTCTACTGTAACACACATTTTTCAGTCTTGTTTTTTAAACATATATACCATTTTTAAAAAATAAATAATAAGGGTGTAACAACAATGTACGCTGTATGATCTACCAATATGTTATTTTACCAATTTGTAAATGGCGTATTAATCTTTTATATAATAAACATCTACAGTAAATATATTGGTATGCCTTTTAACATTATCATGTTTTTATTCTCTAATTTCCCCAACTTTGGGAATGTTGGCATTTTATAGGTTATCTGCTAACTCACCTAGACTCTACAATGCAAATGAAGTTAACCAGATCATCGAAGTTTGAGGCGATGTATGATGAATGTACTCTCGTATCTGGTTTACTTTGACACATGCCACACATTTAAATTACAGCAAAGCAAACACCCTTTCCCCTCATTGTCAGCTGTATGCCAGGTATTGAGGGGAAAGTTTCACCAAACCACAGTAGCTAAAACAAACAATGCCCTGGGTATTTATTTACTCATACAGTATAAAGAAAAGACACAGTCTTTATCTACATTTACATCCAAGCTTGTATGAAAGTCAATATTTTCTCTGATCTATACTATGAAAGAAAAAGACATTTAATTTTGACACTTAGTGATAATTTCCCTCTGTTTTTGTTCTAGACGTAGAAGACGTGAAGTGACCATAACTGTTCAGCCAAACACGGTATTGTACACGGTAAAACTATGTATTTAAGACACTTACACCCACCACTTATTTCACTGATGAAACATTTATTTTTGTTTTGTTCACTTTCTTGCAGGAAGTTGAGGACATTGACCCGTACAGGATCTTCAAAGAAAATGAGCTTTATTTAACTTTCTAAAGAACATTGTTTAGCACATCCACACGTAGTCTGATAAAGAGCATCGGAATGGATAATCCAAGTCCAGTGACTACTTTGTAGAAAAGTTATGTTCTAATCAACTTAATATCAGTGTATTTCTTCTTTAAAAGTTATTTGTAAATATGTATTTAATTTTTTCTGTATTAAAGTAAAGCGTTACTAGAATAACACTTTAAAAACAACTCGGAGCTTTGTTCTTCTTTGACCTCACACTACTCTTGAACTGATATAATCTTATTTGGTATAACTGGTTAAATTTTGGGGAGAGGTAATTTAGTTTTTTTTTGGGTAATTTGAATATCGACCACTCACTCAGGCATCAGGTCTATGCGAGATCTAAGGCTGACCAGCAGATTCTAAACATGTTCTTACTTCCTGTATGAACTTCCTGTTCTTAGCCACATAGACCACATGGCCCTCTCGCCTGCTTATGTGAAACTGGAGGTGCAACCTGTTCACACTTACGTTGGAGTGTGCAGCAGGTTTTGTTGACGAAGACTACCCTGCAAACACATGCCGTGCATGAATGCATTAACTCAAGGTCCCTATTCTGACTTAACAGACTCCTGTTTTTGTCCGTGTATTGTTCCCATAAAAAATTATATATTATTTTAACCTTCTCAGCTTCTCATAGGCAACCCTTTTCATCATTCTGCAGTATTTGTTAGGTCAACTTCTAATGTTATGATCTCTCTTATGCTGCCATCAATGCCTTTGTTTATAGATATTGGAGCTTGGCCTGTTTTTTCGTTGTAGTCCTGTTTCTCTGACTGTGACCAATTGTATGTGCTATCTTCATCCTCTGACATTGGAGCTTGCTCTGAGCTCATCACAGCCTGGCTGTGTGTTTTCCTGGGCGTGGCAGCTTATGTGGAGCTGGTTGACGGTTGCCTTTTGTATCTGCTTGTTTTTACTATGTCTGCTTCTGTCTCCTTGAACCCCATTCGTAAGCGTCTGCAGATGGCACGCTCACCAGCGCTATAACCTGGATTCTGCTGGAGGTTCCTTCCCTGTTAAAAAGGGAGTTTTCCTCTCCACTGTCGCTATAAGCATGCTTGGGGTTAGGAATTGCCTTTGAGTCAATGAGTCGATTCAATCAGCTAGTTTTCCTTGGATAGAAAACTTTGAATCAATTTTACTGTATGATCTGGTTGAATTGTCACTGTAAAGTGCATTGAGATGATGTGTTGTGAATTGGCGCTATATAAATAAACTGAATTGGATTGAATTAACTTTTGAACATCATCTGTCTTATAGAATCAGCAGTGACAGTGGATAATTTCTGTAAATGATTGATGTTGTCTAACTTGAGGTGCCATAGTTAAAAAGTTTACAATAAGTAGTCCTCTTAACTAACAGATCAGATTACCCTACAGTCCCAATGTTGCAATCTATTGTCATCTATTATGCAATTAAATGGTGGTATAACTTATTATTTTATTTTTAACTTTGTGTGTTCTATGAACACATATCCAATTGGATGTGTGTTAGGAAAATAATTGAAAGTGCAATTAAAGGTCAAGTCACAGCCATCCGGTTAACTCTGCACACATATGGGAAAAAAACTGCAACAACTTTTAGTCAAATCTATGAATATACTAACAAAAAATATTCAACTGCAAGTCAAACATGTTTCAGTTGAAACTCTAGCTTAAATTTGTAAAACTAGACAAAGCTACTACAATATGTACACAAAGAAAAGAAATGAAAATGGTTGAAAAACATAATCAATAAACAGACACTACAGTATCTGAGTTAAGGATGTATTTAATGCTGGACGATCAACATTGTTCTTAAGGAGTTTGAAGTTGGGGCAAATCAGCTTTAAAATAAGTTGCCAATCTAATTTAGCTGTTTTGTTGCATTAATGTCTACAAATACCAGGATTAAACATTTACATAATGTTTAACTTGTGTTTTTTGTAAGCCCGCCTGGATTTAGAATGCAGGAGATATACAATATATAAACTTTTAAAGCACTGCTTCTAACAGAAATGGCTTTCTCAAAACCCGAGGGCATTATTTATACACTCTACTGTAGCTCCGTCAAGGGGACAGAGTAACCACTTTGGAAAGCCCCCTAGTTTGGTTACTGCACTTAGATGTTGTTTCTAAGTGCAGCAGCACCATCTTTTGGATATTATCTAAAGTACTTGGAGAATAAACTTGAATGTATGGCGCTCTTCTGCATTTGGAGCGGCGCTTTCTTTGATTGATGAACCACAATGAATGACGGCCTTTCTACAGGGCGCTGAAAGCGGGCTGTGAAAACTCATTTAAACACATTGTTTCCTGTGATCTGTTGCCTCAAAGAAAAATGTTTTATATTTAGGGAGAGTTTCACCTCCTCTTGTGTTATTTTGAGAGAAGAGACTTTTTGGTTCGACTTTGCCCCCGGCCTTGCACAAAGGCTGCCATGTCTTGCAAGCGTTTTTTGTTGGTAAAGGCTAATTTAAATAATTTCGCTTACATTGCATTTAAGTTAAGTTTTATCTAAAACCATCAGTTTGGATTCAAATTAAATACAATGTAATTATTTTTCACTCAAATTTTCCCCTCGCGTTCTTTGAGACATGAGGCTGCCCTTTTGAAGTAATACTAGTTAATAAGATCAGAGCAAAGTGCAAAGAGTGACCATAAATTATATTTTGCATTTCCTCTTTACTGCGAAAAAACAATCATCGCAAATGTCTGTTTTAGAATTTAACATAGCACCATCTTCAGCGAAAAGTATTTTATCATTTAGTTTCTGTCCGATCTTTCAGTTAAACTATCTCCAGAATGATTACGTTTTAATAAACTAACCAGGAGTTCGCTTCATATTTGAAGCTTTCTGTTTAACGTCTGAAGCATCTGGATCATCTCTGCCCGGATTTGCCGCCACTACAGGTGGAAGTAATTTTTTTGTCATTAACCACGGCACGCAACAGGTAGGTTTCACTGCCGCCACCACCCACCTGATTGCTGCGGAGAATATGAACATTTTTTTGTACTAATCTATGTGCATAAAAATAAGCAAAAGTGTCTTTACACAACAGTTGTCTAAGGTCTATGTGTACTTTGCAGTTCCTTAAAGTAATAAAAAAAATAAAAAATCAATCCCTGGAATTAAATAAGGCCAAACATACTGAGCAACTTTACCATAAACCACAAATAAAACCTTCTCTTCTGTATCATTAACAAGCTACAAACCCCTTTCTGTTGCTAAGATAACATTCGCTAACTCTGTAGGAAAGTTAGTATCTTTTTGGTTCAATAGATATAACAGCTCAAAGAGCAGAAACGTTAAGCCAGACATACACTGTACAATATTTCCCATTGTTGCACGCAGCTACAGCTCAAACTGTATGACGAAACTGCAAGGTTTAATAGTTCAAATTTCACAATGTTTGTTCTTACACTGTAAGGCCCGACGCTCTGATGCAATCTACCTGCTCACACTGCATATCCAAAACCACATCTCGGACTGAGCACTGATAGATGTCACTGATCAGACTCATCAATCTGGAAGAAGAAGATGAAGAACTCCTTTGTTGTTCCTTCAAACATTTTTGATTTTCTCCCGACCTTATGATTTCTGATGTGGAGGTGGTCGTGAGAGGCTTATAGCCCCTCATTACCCCCTGTATACTACACTACGCATGAGGCACAATAAGGCAGAAACTCTGCCTGAACATAAAAAATTCTCGCACGACTGGAAAATCATCCCAAACAGGGCAAAAAAATCGTACAGTGTATGCCCGGCTTGAAATAACCCGTTTATGCAGCAGGTATTCTAGAAAGTTCCCAAAAGATAGCACTGTTGCACTTAGAGAACATCTAGGTGTAGCAACAAGACTAGATCTTAATGTGCCTTAACTGTTGCCTTTTTACTTCCAGCAAAGAGACAAAACATATTTCTCTTTCATCTTGCTTAGGATGAAGAGAACTCATATGAATTGTACAGGGGTCTACAACGGCCAACAAGTGATCACTACCAAACGATCTCAACTGTTCACCATCACAAGAAAACCAAACAACCTCCACTACCAATAGAATAACTGTCAACCAAGATATATTTGGAATTGTGAAAACTATGAAAACCTTTTAACTAAAAACATGTCAAGAAAAACACAGTTTTTAAGAGCATTATTCTTTATTTTGTTCTCATGTTTGGTAAGAAGGATACACTGGAATAAAACTTGTTAAGACTTGTTTACGGGGACCCCTTTCCAGTTTTCACTTTTTAATTATGAACTTTAAAAGTGCTGAAAGCCTTAGTTCTTTTTCAAATTCTAATTTAAATTCAAATTTAAAAACCCATTTGTTTAGAGCTGCTTTTGACTGTTGAAGTTAAACTGTTAACTGAGGTATAATTACTTTAAAATTGTGGTCCAATTGTTTTATTTGTCTTACACATGTTTTTTTATTATTTGCTTTCATTTTACTTTTATTTTTTTTATATTTTATTATCTAATTCATGTGAAGCACTGAATTGCCCATGTACTGAACTTTGCCATACAAAGAAACTTGCCTTGTCTTTTAATAAACTTTCACCCTATAAATGTTTTCTTAGTTTTTCTTTGTTCTTAAACTACTACATAGAAAAAAATGGATAAACTGTCACCTTAACTTTTTTTCCGATCAGTCTCAAATTAAAGGACCTGCCCTCTTTCAGTCAGAATTTGTGTTGTGTATTTGTATCTTGCCTCTTGGCTTTTCTCATATCTAATTTTAATCCGATAAACATTACTTTTTACTTTGTAAGCAAAAAAAGTTATATACTCCTGCAAACATTTCAGAGTGTGGTTAAAAATGCAGATTTTATTACATTTTGTCTCATTTGACTGGTAAATTAAACTTCTATCCTATCTCCAACAGTAAGACAACAAACAATTACAAAACAGAATTAAATAAAGCCAAGTAACCTGAGAAGTATCTGTGATTTATGTTAAACCCAAGATGTTTGAGAGGGGTCATAGAATGAATATACATGGTATTTGCTGCTGGTTGTAAAGGTCTCTGAATAGGATGTTTAACATTGGTTGGCCTGAAAATGGCGTGGTATTTGCTGTTCTATGAGCCCTTATGCCAAGCCCGGTTAAAAGCCTCAAACTGAAGCGACAGGTTTTCTTCCACTTTATGGGCGATGCTCATGAATATTTAGATGAGCTGTGCTCTGATTGGTTTGTTTACAGTGAGCGAAGCTTCTGAAGCAAAGAGGCATCATAGCAAAAAGCACTCACTCACTGAAACATCAAATTGTAGAAATGGTAGGGTGACCAGACGTCCTGTGTTCCCCCGTCATGTCCTAATTTTCATACCAAAAAAAATGTCTGGGGGGAATTTCAAAATCTTCCAGGATTTTGGTCAAATACAGTGCAGCACGGAGTCAAAAACAGGGAGCCAGCGGGGGACGACTCGGTGACCGTAGCCTGAACAACAGCAGCCCTGTGCATCCCCCCGCCTGCCTCACCGGGCATATCACCGGGTCGGGTTCGGGCGCTCCGTCCCCCGCTAGGGCCACCATTGATATGCTAGCATTGCTATCAACAGCTTAGCGACAAAATATTACTTACAGCTTGGGGTTGTGATGGCCTTACGGTCGGAACAGCTGGTCTGTATATCAATTTCAGGGTTCAGGATTCCAAGTCAAATTCCAGTCAATGGCCCCTCTGTTGTTCTAATGGTAAATGGAATCTGTTGTTTGGTGAATCTGAATCTTAATGAGTCTGCGTATATTCTTTTGGAACAAGTTTCAAAACAGGATTATATATGATGCCTAGTTTCCTTTCCTTGCCCCAACTTGATTTTCCTTTTTTGATCTCTGCTGTTCTTATGTTTAATTTAAATTTAACATTTATTAATGCTGTGAATAAAAAAAATGAATTAAGCTTTCAGTGTGCTGTTATTCTGCTCTACCATTAGACCTTTATTAATATTAAGAAATGATTCCTAGAGATGTGGCAAAGCCCTATTGAAGTGACATATTAAAAGGTGATAGATGATACTGGAGTCATAATCTATGTCAGCCTCCAGGAAGTTGACTTCTTGTATTATCAGCTTGCATTAATCTCTGTACATGAAAACCACACAGCAAACATGACAGTCACATCTTCAGGCCTACTGACCCATTGCTGTGGCAGAAAACAAGGCAAAAAATCTTCGATCTATGATGTATGATCTAAGAGGCTCTAATACAAAAATCTGTTATTTGTTATTATTAATAATATTAGATTTTTAAACAGATTCTAAACCCACAGTCTAACTGCAATGATGGGATCTGCTGAGATGCTTTCATTTTGTGTTTTCTGTTGTTTTAAAGAGAAAAGTGCTCCAGTTAACACATTCTTTATGTATATGAAAACCACAAAGCAATTCATATCTTCAGTCCTGCTAACCCACTATTGTTGCAGTAAACAAGACAAGACGTCTTTAATCTATCTTATCTGATCTAAGTCGCTTCACTGCATAGATCTATTATCAGTTGTTCATAGAAATAAAAAAAATAAATTAAACAAATCTCTAAACCCACATGATAGTTAAACTCCAATCATAAGATATGATGTGATGCATCAATGTTGTGTGTTATATTGTTTTAAAGATAAATGCCAACTATTCAGGTTAACACATTTTTTAGAAAGGTTTCACATCCTCTTTGAGGTCGGCCCCCAATGTTTAGAGTTATGTTTAAGAAATCTCTCTTTAGTTCAGCATAGCTGGGGTGGCAGCAGGTCGGATGGATGCACTGACAACCAGCTTTTTACTGCTTCTACCAAGTTTTGCAAGCTTCTTTGACAGTAAAGGTAATATAAAGAGATTCATGTTCAGTAAGTTGTATTTTGATTTGTTTTAAATTAGAAGCTTTTAGTTTCTGTTGGGTCTGAATCATTTTAACTGATTAATTCAAATTTGCTGTTTGCAGTAACTCTTTTAAAAACGGTCAGAAAAGAACCAGATTACACTCCAATCTGCACCAATGAATCATCAAATATCATCATTATAGCGTGTCAGATCAGAACAGAGAGAAACAAAGGAAAGGAGTGCCGTCTGCTGTACAGGGATGGAGGCGACTTTGTTCATGAGTGTGACTCCAGGTTCAGCCTTAAAACATTGAATCACACTGTGTTTCTGCACCTGACCAGTTTAACTGCAGCTGACAGTGGGAACTACACCTGTGAGTGTGCAAAACTTGATGGGATATTTATTCTTCATCTCAACATCATAGTTAAAGGTAAACATATTTCATATTACCTGAAAAAGTTAAATTAGTTCAGTATTCTCAAATATTTTTTTTTATGTCCCAATCTAATGCTTTCCTGAAGATAATGGAGAAGATGAGAATGAGAGATGCTTTTCAGAAGTGACCCTTCCTTCTGCTTTGACTGCTGCTGCTCTCTTATTTACTATAGTTTTAATTATTGTGGGATTTGTTCACAGAAGACATCTACCCTGGTGAGAAACTAATTTATATTTCTAGGTTCCTCTTCTACTATGAGTTTTATATTAGTGCTAAAACCATTAGTCTTCTATGTAACTTTTGGTTTCTACCTTCATTTTATAAATAATCATTCCATCTTTTTTAAAGGAAAATTATGATTTTTTGAAACAATTTGATCATACAACCTCCAGATGACTACATTTCAATAAACTAACCTGGAGTTTCTTTCATATTTAAAGCACCCGTTTAAAATCTGAAGCATCTGCATCATCTGTACAAGGATCTGTTGCCCCTAAAGTGAGTAATTATTTTATAAATAACAATTTCTGAGCTTCATGGAATGCTTTGCTCAAATTCTTTTTAATCCTGCAAAAGCCTTATTATTTTCTCTTAGCTACTTTTCATACCATTTCAGAGATGGAAAAACATGTTAAGTCCAGCAGGCTATTTTTTATTCAGTCATCTTTTTACTCATCCATTCAGTGGTGGTTTTGATATAGGCCATATGGGCAGTTGCCCAGGGCTGCAATACAAATAGGGTTAATTATTTTCTTTTTTTTTGGTTGTCTTGTGGAACAGTAGGACAGTTGACTCACTTGCTTCCTACAATTAACATGGAGACTTAGTTTTGTGATCAGCTATGGAATATACACTGCCTGGCCAAAAAAAAAGTCACCACCAAAAAAAAGGTCATTCACTCTAATACTTTGTTGGACCGCCTTTAGCTTAGATCACAGCACGCATTCGCTGTGGCATTGTTTCGATAAGCTTCTGCAATGTCAAAAGATTTATTTCCATCCAGTGTTGCATTAATTGCATTGATGATGGTCGAGTCTGACCGCTGTGCAAAGCCCTCTCTAGCACTTCCCAAAGATTCTCAATGGGGTTGAGGTCTGGACTCTGTGGTGGCCAATCCATGTGTGAAAATGATGTGTCATGCTCCCTGAACCAGCCTTTCACAATTTGAGCCTGATGAATCTTGGCATTGTCATCTTGGAATATGCCTGTCCCATCAGGGAAGAAAAAATCATTGATGGAATAACCTGGTCATTCAGTATATTCAGGTAGTCAGTTGACCTCATTCTTGAGCACATACTGTTGCTGAATCTAGACCTGACCAACTGCAGCAACCTCCCCGCCCCCACAGGCCTGTACAGTAGGCACTAGGTATGGTGGGTGCATCACTTCCTGCCTCTCTTCTTAACCTGATTCGCCCATCACTCTGGAATAGCACAGGGTAAATCTGGACTCATCAGACCACACATGACCTTCTTCCATTGCTCCACAGTCCAATCTTTATGCTCCTACCAAATTGAAGCCTTTTTTTTTCCGTTAGCCTCACTGATTAGTGGTTTTCTTACGGCTACACAGCTGTTTAGTCTCAATCCCTTGAGTTCCCTTCGCATTTTGCTTGTGGAAATGCTCTCTTACTTTCAGTATTAAACATAGCCCTGAGTTCTACTGTTGTTTTTCTTCGATTTGATCTCACCACACGTTTAAGTGATCGCCGATCACGATCATTCAGGATTTTTTTCCGGCCACATTTCTTCCTTGAAGATGATGGGTCCTCACTATCCTTCCAGTTTTTAATAATGCGTTGGACAGTTCTTAATCCAATTTTTCCATAGTTTCTGCAATTTCTTTAGATGTTTTCTCTGCTTGATGCTTGCCAATGATTTGACCCTTCTCAAACAGACTAACATCTTTTCCACGACCACGTGTTTCTTTCGACATGGTTGTTTAGGAAATGAGAAGAAATTCATTGCACCAGTTGGGGTTAAATAACTTGTTGCCAGCTGAAAGATAATCGCTCAAGCAGTAATTATCCAATAGGAGGCTCGTACCTATTTGCTTAGTTGAATCCAGGTGCCGACTTTTTTTTTGGCCAGGCAGTGTATGTTCAAACTCTAACATGACAAGGATCCTTGAGTACTTTGCCTTGAGGTAACATAAAAACCCAGAAGACACAGTCCACAGAACTGAATAAAGCCAAATTAGCTGAACTTTTGTTTGATGTATTACCATGAACCACATCTAGATCTCTAATTTTTTTTCCATAAAGTTGCTTTAAACTTTTTCTGTCACTTAGTTAACACCTGCTGTCTCGGTAGGAAGGCTGCTATTTATTATTGGTTAATAACCAAAAAAAGTTTCAAATCCAAATGCATAAAAATTCAATAAATTCAAGTTTATGTTGGAAGTATTCTAGATAGTAACCAGAAGATGGTGTTGCACTTAAAGGACATCTGGGTTTATAATCAAACTAGATCTTCTCTGTATTTAAACTGTGTGAACAGATCTTTCTTTATTATACCAAAAACCAAAAAAATAATTTAAAAAAAAACCGAGTGACTTAGTATCTTAAAAGAATCTTAATTGATTTCTTTTAATGGACTACTTTTGAAATGTTACTGTCTCCAGAGAGACCAAAGGATTTCTGTTTGTCCTTGCTTAGGGTGAAGAAAACTCAAATGAAATGTACAGAAGTCTTCAGCAGCCAACAAGAGATCTCTACCAAACAGTTTCCTCTGGTCACCATCAACAGGAAACAGAAAGAACCGCAGTCAGCAACAGAGTAAATGTGAACCTGAAAAATCTGGAAATGAGAAGAAACAACGAAATCTATGAAAACCTTTGAACCACAACTGTCAAGATGAGAACCGTTTGATAAACATCAGGCTAAATCATTTTGATATCCCTTATCAAACCCTTCTTCACTAAATGAGTTTTTGATGGTAGCATTTTTATGTTTGTCTTTGTTTTGAGAGAATCTTATCATTAAATACAACAAGTTTTTATCGGACGATCAATAAAATGCCTCTTTACTGTTGCTGCAGTATCTTTGCAAAGCTGCTAGTTAAAGACGACTGTACAAAGACATTTCCTGTAGAGATCGGCCACATTATAAGACCAGCGTGTTGCAACTATATTCATGACTAGAATCCCATGTCAACTTCCTAAACTAAAATTTCCTCACATTTTTAAGAAGGTTTACATAACAATGGCTAGTGTGTTGGATAAATACTCTGCTAGATAGGCTTTAGAAAAGGACTTTTCAGTTCAAGCTAGATGTTATTTGTGAAAATTGACGTCCTATTAGGAAATTATCGGTGCAACTCAATGGACATGTTATAGCATTATGAATGCAAAAAGTGCCTTTTTTCAAACATTTACTATGTCAGATTACATTACTGTGATGCTGTAATGCTTTAGCAGGTGATCGATGGACACCACACCTAAAAACGTCAAAATGTGAGCTGCTCAAAATGTTTTGAGCAGCTCAAACTATATCGTAACCACAACAGACATAAATAAACCTGTTTATGGGGACATTTTTTCAGCTTTCACTTTTTAGTTGTGTTGTTTAAATAGATGGCATCATCTTTTCTATAAAAACTAAAAATGTTTTATATGATTTTCCTTTTGTAGATAATTTGTATATTTCTTTGGACAACTTCTACTACTCTATAATTGTTTTTTGATACATAAAACTTTCCAGAAAGCCATATCTAATGTTATCTTGAGTTGAAGGACCTGTCCTCTTTCCATCAGAGTTCGAACTAACTTTGTGTATCCCAACTTCTTGGCTCTTCTCATGGCTAATTGTAATCTGATTAAACATTCATTATTACTGTAAATAAAAAAAAGTGACATACTGCTGGAAACAATACATTTTGTGGTTAAAAATGCAATTTTTATTGTATTTTGCTTTTTCTACTTATAAACGTGGTTCTGTTTGAGACATATTAGAGAGCGGCAAGTGACATCATTTTCATCAGCCTGCAGGATGATGATTTCTTCTCCTACCAGACTATATTCAGTGTTCTTTATATTTAAGACCACAAAGCAAACATGACATTTACATCTTAAATCTTACCAGCACACTGTAGTTGCAGAACATAAGACAAGGAGTCCTCCATCTCTGTAGTGTGATATAAGAACTCAATCTCCGTTCTTCAAGATTAATATTAATAATAGTCAGTTATTTTGGTTTTTAAGCAAACTATTGACCAAACAGGACAATAACTGTAAACTGTAATAATAAAAAAAGCAGAAATATCTCCAGTTTATCTATTTAATTGTTTAATGAGTAGTGTTCATGTAGAGACGTTTCCTTTTTTCATCTTTTTTGTACCATTTTCAGAGATGAAATGTGTGACTCAGTTAAGGTTATAGGGGGTAGTTTAAACGACCTTTCTTCAGTGCAGCAGTTTAGATGGATGCAGTGAGAATCAGTCTTTTACTGCTTCTGTTATTCTTTGCGGGCTTTTTGGACAGTGAAGGTAAGGACAAAGGTAATAAAGAAACCATTTAACTTAAAGTTGCGCTTTAAGTTGTGAACTATGAACTTTCATTTTCTGTTAGCCAAGTATAATGAGATATGAATTAGTTTTTATGATTTCAACATATTCATACATATTATTTTTTACTGTTTACAGCGATTCATATGAAGTGGGGAATGAAACAGATCTTACTCCACTTTGCACTAATAAACAGCAAAAATAATCATACTGATGGTGTGTAGAATCAGAACGGAGAGAAACAAAGAGGAGAGAGGAGTGTCGTCTGCAATACAGGGATGAGGGCGACTTTGTCCATCAGAGTGACTCCAGATTCACATTTAAAACATGAAATGACTCTGTGCTTCTGCACCTGACCAGTTTAACAACAGCTGATAGTGGGAACTACACCTGTGAGTGTTCAAAACACTTGATGGAACATATATTCTCCATCTCAAAATAATAGTTAAAGGTAAGCATATTATTAAATGTCAGAATAAAGTTTTTTTTTTTAGTATTTTTCCTAAATACTAATTTCCTAAAAAATAATGCAGAGGATGAAGTTTGGAGTTGTGATCCTTCCTTCTGCTCTGACTGCTGCAGTTATTTTTATACTTTTGGTTATTCTGGGATTTTTTATTTACAGAAGATGTTACAATTGGTGAGAAACATTCAATATCCAAAGCTTTTATTTGTTTTTTACTTGTATTGATTTATAGAAATGATTTTGATAGGTTTTTCAAAGGATAAAAGTTTCATTGTGAGGAATCTAAACGAGGCTAATCATACAGTTTTGCAGATTTTATCTCGACTTAATGTGATGAATATAGGAGAGTTTTTTTTTTTAGCTTATTATTACCTGTCTAATAAAACAGGCAGTGGTAATGATCTGTATATCTGTATTGGAAATAAAATACATATTGTATTTCTTAACAGAGAGCAATCAGAATCATGAAATTGTTGTCCAAATGAGGTAAATAACACGATAAATAATTGCAGACCATTTTATTATTCATATACTAATTGTTTAAACTCCTTTTTCTTCATGTCTTTTTCTGCAGGATTTGGTTTCGGCTGAGCCGTACAGCACCTTCATTCAAAAAGAAAATGTACTTTATTCAACAGCCTTATTGCAAAACTATGAAATTAATTCTGAATATAAAAATACCTTGATTTGAGTCAAAGATATTTAGGCAAAATAGCAGCAGCCTGCAAACACGGAAGCCAGAAATGGAAACGAATGGGAAATAAACCAAACATGTAAGAAGCCTCAGCATCCTTGAAAAGTATTTGTTGTATTTGGGTGTTTTGAACATGGACCGCCATCTTTGGCAGCAGGTGTGCACAATAAATTGACCAATAAATTGTCAACATGTTTTGTTGGGGGTGTGTCTTCAGAGGGAAGCAGTTTTGGTTACATCAGCAACAGTTGATCACAACACAGATAATAAATTAGATTTTGAAATGCAAAACATTTCCCATCTGTTTCCCTTTATTATATGATACATGTACATGTCGATTACGTTTCTGTTTCAACTTTAATGCTGTTTTCATCTTTAATGATGTGAATACTTGATCTTTAAGAAGCATTCAGCTGTTCTTCAATTCAATCTATTATCTTGTCTGAAATTGTAATTTAGAACAAAAGTAGTCAGATCTTCTCTTTAACAACAGTTTATTTTTTCAAGATTAAATCTTTTTTGTATCATTTATGGCAAAAATTTACATTCTCAACCTACAGTACAACCTAAGATATGCAGAAAGTTTTAAACCAGGGCTAAAAAGAGGACTGATGACAGTAGTTTTACCTATATTATACTTACATTATTCGTATGTGACTGTGAATAACTCTCAAAAGTTATAATAGGAAATTATCATTAATAATTAATGATTTTAGACAAGATAATCCACAACAGTGGAACAGTGGATTATCTTGTCATATATATGTACATGAAAAACCTTAGATCATGTGGCTATCAGCGTTTAATGATTACAACTAACAGTATAGATATCAACTAATTATTACATCAGTCCATGTGCAAATGAGGATGTTGTTACAGCCCAATGGCTGTCCTGTTTCTACTTATTTTTTTGCTCTGCTGCACTCCTGTGTTTTTTTAAAGCATGCCTATTATACTGAGAAATTTCCTACAGTTCCTCGTTTCCATTTTCTGAACCACTGCATCCCTCTACTGGGGAACTTTGTAAAATGCTTTAAGGTTTACTTGTTTCACACAGCCTGGATAAATGTCACCTGGTAAGTGGCTCACTCAGCCAGGGGCAGAGCTAGAAGGGGGGCCAGGGGTGACTGTGATATGCTCAATTGAAATGAACTAACTTGATTTTTCACTTGTTAGTATAGTAACCTTACAACTACAAAATTACCAGAAATTAATTATTAATTAATCAGTATACTAACATTAAATAAAAAAATAAAAAAAACATCAGAGTAGGAATAGGCCATTCAGCCAGATCATAAAAGATTGTATTTCATAAAAAAAAACATTTAATTTTTTTTTTATTCTGCAATTTTGTAGCCTGTCCATTAGATGGTGCTCTAGGCCTGTATTGCCTGTGGGCAAAGCCAGTATATATCTATATATCTAAATTATAGAGAATAGCTGAAATTTTAGCTGGATAATTGTGCAGGTTTCCTTTGGATGTAGGGTTGTACATCCAGAACCAGCTGCAAACCTTGTTCGGTAACTTAGTCAACATCAACTGTTTCTTGAGAAAGGTTATGATTGGTTCCGGCTTGATTAACAACAGGATGACTCTAGAACAGAATAGTAAAATAAAACCCAGTTTATGCAGCAAGTATTCTACGAAATGGTGTAACGATGTTATACCCAGAAAGAGGACATCCAAACACACACACCAAACTGTTACAAAAGCATCCACATTAGGCTCAAAGCTGTGAGAACAAAACTTTTGCTTTTTTGATTTTTGAATGATTTAGTGTTACTGTCTTTTATCAAAAATGTTTCTAAAATGCTTTCTCCCCTCAAAGAAACAAAATTATTTTATTTCTATTACTGCTGTTGTTTAGGATGAAACTGACACAGATGATTTGTACACAAGTCTTCAGCATCCAACAACAGACATCTACCAAACTGTGTTGTTTGGTCACCATCAGCCAGAAGCCTATGCAACCTCAGCCACCAACAGAGGAAATGCTGCCCTGGGAAATCTGGAAGTTGACAAGGATTCAGATATTTATGAAAACATTTGAACCGAAAATGCACCAAAATGAATATTGATGAACGTTTGGCTGAAGCTTTGTGTAGACATTCTTCATAATTTTCACAGGACAGGGAAAAGATTACTCAGAGGTGCATGAATTGTAGGAAATAGCACATTGTGCAAGATTTTGATAGATTGCATTTTGCATGATTACAGCACGTATAAGGGCTCTAGGATGGATGAGATAAAGCAGTAGAAGATAAAAGATGCAGATAGATCATGATAAAATAATATAGAAAAATATATTAATATCTTAAAGTAAAGAGAATTATGTATGTATAACTAGTACATACATGTGCACTGACGCGGCTCAGGCATTACGTCACACGCAGTGTCATGCGCAGTGCCCTAGTGCCTGTAAATGTAATGGTCCAATTAAGGTAATTTAAAAAATCAGGACATTTCCTCACTTTCTAAAAAACCTGGGACGCCCGGGACAGGACGTGAAATACGGATATGTCCCTGGAAATACAGACGTTTGGTCACCCTAAGCTATGCGCATGGAATATATGTTGGAATTCTAACATGTCAAGGATCCTCGTGTACTTTTTTATGTGATTTTCCTTTTGATCCATAATTTGCATATTTCTTTAGAAAACTTTTACACTAAAAAATTACTTTTAATTTTATTTGATTGATAAAACTTTCCAGAAAGCTCCACCTGATCTTTTTTTCACTCAAATTGTTTTGAGTTAAAGGATCTGTACTCTTTCCATCTGAATTTTTCTTTGTGTGTTTGTATCTCACTTTCTTGCCTTTTCATGTGGCTAATTCTGATTTTAATTATTACTGTAGATAATATTTTTTTGTCATTTGCTTTTTTATTTATAAACATGGTTCTGTTAAAGTGACATATTAGGAAGTGGTCAGTGACATCATCTACATCAGCCTGCAGGAGGTTGATTTGTTCTCCTACCAGACTGCATTCAGCCTTTTTGATATTTAAGACCACAAAGCAAACATGACATTTACATCTTCAGTCTTACCAGCCCACTATGGTTGCATAACACAAGACAGGCAGACCTCCATCTCTGTAGTGTGACCTAAGAACTCAATCTCTGTTCTTCATGATTAATATGGATAGTCAATTATTTTGATTTTTAAGCAAGCTATTGACCAAACAGGAAAATTACTGTAAATTGTAATAATGAAACTTGCAGAGATACCTCCAGTTTATAAATTCTATTGTTTAATGAGGAGTGTTCATGTAGAGATATATATATTTTTTTTTTTTAAACGTCACATCCTTTTGTACTATCTCTGCTCGGTTGAGGGTTTAAGGGATAGTTTAGACAACCTTTCTTCAGTGCAGCAGTTTAGATGGATGCAGTGAGAATCAGTCTTTTACTGCTTCTGTCATTCTTTGCCTGCTCTGAGGACAGTGAAGGTAATGTAAAGGGACCATTTAACTTGAAGTTGCGCTTTAAGTTGTGAACTATTAACTTTTATTTTCTTTTGGCCAAGTATAATGAGATATGAATCTATTTTTTATGATTTTAACTTATTCATATATATTATATTTTACTATTTACAGTGACTCTTGTGAAGACAATCGGAAATAAACCAGATCTTATTCCCTCTGCACCAATGAGGAAACATCGAATATCATCATAATGATAGTGTGTAGAATCAGAACAGAGAGAAACAAAGGAGAGGAGTGCAGTCTACTCTACGGACATGAAGGCAACTTTATTCATCAGTGTGACTCCAGATTCACCCTAAAAACATGGAATGACACTGTGTTTCTGCACCTGACCAGTTTAACACCAGCTGATAGTGGGAACTACACCTGTGAGTGTTCAAAACTTGATGGAACGTATATTCTCCCTCTCAATATAACAGTTAAAGGTAAGCACTCATTTTAAATGTCTGAATAAAACTTAAATTTAAACACGGTTTTTCAAAAAAAATTATTTTCTAAAGATAATGGAGAAGATGACATTTGGGAAGTTTGGCGTGATTCTTCCAGAGTGATCCTTCCTTCTGCTCTGACTGCTGCAGTTATTATTATACTCTTGGTTATTCTGGGATTTTTCTGCAGAAGATGTTACAATCGGTGAGAAACATTCAATATCCAAAGCTTTGATTTTTTTTTCTTTTTTTACTTGCATTGATTTATAGAAATTATTTTTATAGATATGTTTTTGTTTTAATGATGAAAGTTTCATTATAATCAAACTAAATGAGGCTAATACTACTGTTTTGCAGATTTAATATCAACTCTATGTGATGAATAAAGGAAAGGATTATAAGCTTATTATTACCTGTCTTCTTAAACAGGCAGTGATAATGATCTGTGTATCTGTATTGGCAATAAAATGCATATTGTATTTCTTAACAGAGAGGAACCAGAATCACGCACTTACAGTCCAAATGAGGTAAAATACACAATACATAAATGCAGACTTTTTAATTATTCATATACTAATATATTTAAACTCCCCTTTCTTTATGTCTTGTTCTGCAGTATTTGGTTGTAGTTGAGCCGTACAGCACCTTCATTCAGAAAGAAAATTACTTTATTCAACAGCCTTATTGCAAAACTATGAAATCAATTCTGAAAATAATAATACCCTGACTTGAATCAAAGATGAACATCTTTCTATTGAACAGAGACATACAATCTTTGTTTTCCTCACTACCTGACCTTAAGTGACATTAAATGAGATGAAAGTGAAATAGTTACAGATTAGTTTTATTCTATTAATTTAATGTTTTTATAAATCTTTTAAAATTCAGAATATAATATATCTACTTATTATGCCTTTAAACTTCCTGAGAAAGACCACTGAAAATAATAATTAAAGGTATAGAGGACAATCTTTAATTTCCGGGTGGATCATCTAAATAGTTGTTTCTCCGAATTGTCAATCATTCTGGTGATATGTTTACCTAAGGTCATCCTATGTGCTCGCCCTGTCAGCTAACTTTTTCTGAGCATAGTTTCAGGTGTACATCTGTTGTGAGCTGCAGTTTCAGACCGTCATTGAAGCTCACCTTTCTGTCTTTGGTTCTTTGAAAATTGCCTAGGGTCGTAAGAAAAAAGGAAAAGTGTCTACGAATTGTATGAGAAGAAAAGAAAAGCCTCAGAACAGGCAGATATGTCTGCGGAGAGCTCTCCATGCAAAGCTCTATGGGTGCTGTCACAGCAGCCCCGCCCACGCCATAGGCTGTTGCTACCCGACAGTGGCGACTAATAACAAAGATGGCGCAGGCACAGTGCAGTGAAGGAGGAGTTATGTGACCCATGGGGAGCAAAAAACAGTTTACTATAAAGTCCACTAGTCCCCTCTCTATAAAGTGACTGAGGAATTTAGGGGTTAGGGCGGACATTCGGACACAGCAAGCTTATATGAGGTGCACAAGAAATTGTCTTGTGTATCTTCTCGTACATGCATTTTTTTTTAAAGTGGAAAAACATGGTGACAAAAAAAAAATGCATTGATGTGGTCAGTTTGATGTAGAATCTGTGACTTGATTTAGTGTTTTGGTAGAGGAGGTATGTAAATATTTAAAGTGTGTTGTCCTTGATTGCTGCTGAGCCAATCATTTAAGAGTTTCTTGGTTTTTCGAAATAAGAGAAAACCTTTTATATTTAGTGTAGGCAAAATTGCAGCAGCCTGGAAACATGGAAACCAGCAATGGAAATGAACCAGAAAAAAATCCAACCATTTAAAAGGCTCTGCATCCTTCAAAATTATTTTTGTATTTGGGTGTTTTACACATTAACCGCCATCTTTGGTAGCATGTGTACGCAAAGTGTTAGGTTGACTAATAAATGGTCAACTCATTTTTTTTGTTTTATCATGTATGAACTTCCTGTTTTTTTGCCATTCAGACCACATAGCATTTTGCGCCTGCTAGTGTGAAACTGGACGTGCAACCCTGTCACACTTCAGCTGAGGTTTACAGCAGACTTTTCTTTTTTTTTTTATCAGAATTTAGACTTCAAACAACACTTGAGTAACTTCAGCGCATAAACACTAAGATTTTTTCTTTCCTTTATATATATATATAAATCAAACATATCTGCCAAAACAAAAATATCAGAAAATGTTTCCAGTGTATAACTTTATTTTGTCTTCACCTGCTTTAAATAATCACAACAGTTGACATTCCTTTCATCTTTAAGCTAATATTCTTTTATCAGTTTATGTTTTGTTTATGACAGAATTGATGTATACACAGAGTGTATACAAAACAATTTTCGTTTAGTACAGCTTTTGAGACAGTAAATGAACACTTCCATTCCATAAAGTGCAGCAGTGATCAAATATAAACAGTTACAGTATGATAGATGATTTCTCTTTTTGCCTTTTTATATGGTGATTCTAGCAATCCTATACACTGGCGTGTGGATCTCATGAAATGTGGCATCAAGTTTGGTTTTTGTGACTTGTTTTCTTTTTGTTCTTCAGGATCAACAATATAATTTTTTTTAATGCTCTAGTACAAATTGGTGTTGATGTGGAGCAGCAAGCAACTTAATCAGCATCTATAGGAAATGAATGCATTGAACATATGAGAAAAGAAAATGAAAACTGACTGAAAAGGAGGAGATCGTAGACAGTGTTCTGGCTATCTATATATGGCCAACTTGGGGTGGCATTTTTACACAGTTGAGATATGCATTTATTACTTATCTACAAGCAGTTAGTGTCTAAAATGGCTTTTTAGTGGTTACTACTATGATTTAATATAATATAAAAATCTTGTTATATAAAAAATTATAGGTAACGAAATGCAGACACAAACACACCTTTTGCAACTTAACATCCACAATGAAGACTTGGGATGCCAAATTCATATTTTTTTGGCTTTACGCTCGTCGTCTTAAATATTTGACACTGTAAGATGTGTGCTGCAAGTTATGTTTGGTGAACAGTGCTTACAACAGGCTTGAGTCAGTCTTCAGAGTAGGATGTAAGACTGCAGAGATAAGAACAGTTACTGAGGGCTGCAAATGCCCTATATTGCATGAATGCTTAGCAGATTTGTCATGCAAATACAAAAATGAGATCGGCAAACATAAATATGAGACTGATTAGTTGAGAGGAAGAACTATCCTGCCAAAATTTGTACTTGCAATTTGAAACTCACATGCAAGTTAAAGACCTAAAGCGTAGCCTTTTACATGTAGATTTTGAAATAGTATCAGTAAACAGATCTTGAGCGCAGTTGCATTTAGAGGACATCGAAGTTTAGTGAGCAAAGTAGGTCTTCTCTGTATTGAAACTATCAGCAGACCTTTTTTAATACACCAAAAAACAAAACAGACTAATTTACTTAGTATGTTAAAATAATCTTAATTGACTCCTTTTAATGAACTAATTTAACAACTCATGACATGTTTACTGTCTCCAGAAAGACCAAATGATTTCTGTTTCTTCTTCCTTAGGGTGAAGAAAACTCAAATGAATTGTACAGAAGTCTTCAGCAGCCAACAACAGATCTCTACCAAACAGTTTCTTCTGGTCACCATCAACAGGAAACAGAAAGGACCACAGCCAGCAACAGATCAACTGTGAACAGAAACTATGAAATCTATGAAAACCTTTGAAGAAAAACTATCAAAATGGAAATCTTGATAAGCCTTAGTGAGCAAAATCAATCAGAGGATGGTTATACTTTTTCACTGATTCAGTATTTGAGGGTAACATGCTGTATTTTTATGCTCCTGTTTGTTTTCACAAATTCTGTCCAAATCTTTTAATACAAAAAGTTTTCATTGCACAATCAATAAAACGTCTTATCACTGCAGTAGCAGTGATAAGACATTTCCTGTAGAGATCAGCCTCATTATCAGACCAGTGTGTTGCTTTTAGCAGGTAATTGATGGACACCTCACCTAAAAAGGGGTAAACATCTGGCTTTGAGCAGCTCAAACTATATCTTTACCGCAATAGACATCCGTAAACCTTTTTATGCATATATCTTTTCAGCTTTCACTTTTTAATTGTGTTGTTTAAATCGATGGAATCATCTTTTCTATACAACCTAAAAAAATGTTTTATGTGATTTTCCTTTACTTGCATGTTTCTTTGGAAAACTTTTATACTATACATTACTTTAAATTTTCTTTGGCTGATAAAACTTGATCTTTTTTTTCACTCAAATTATCTTGAATTAAAGGATCTGTCCTCTTTCCATCTGAATTTGTTTTGTGTGTTTGTATCTCCCTTTCTTGCCTTTTCTCGTGGCTAATTCTTATTTTAATTATTACTGAAAGTAATATTTTTTTTTGTATTTTGCTTTTTCTATTTATAAACATGGTTCTGTTTAAGTGACATATTAAGAAGTGGTCAGTGACATCATCTACATCAGCCTGCAGGAGGTTGATTTCTTCTCCTACCAGAATGCATTCAGCCCTTTTCATAGTTAAGACCACAAAGCAAACATGACATTTACATCTTCAGTCTTACCAGCCCACTATGGTTGCATAACACAAGACAAGCAGACCCCCATCTCTGTAGTGTGACCTAAGAACTCAATGTCTGTTCTTCATGATTAATGTTGATAGACGATTATTTTGGTTTTTAAGCAAGCTATTGACCAAACAGGACAATTACTGTAAACTGCAATGATCAAACTTGCAGAGATACCTCCAGTTTATAAATTCTATTGTTTATTGAGGAGTGCTCATGTAGAGACATTTTTCTTTTTTTAGAAAAACGTCACATCCTGTTGAACCATTTTCTCAGATGAAAATATGTGGCTCGGTTGAGGGTTTAGGGGGTAGTTTAGACGACCTTTCTTCAGTGCAGCAGTTTAGATGGATGCAGTTAGAATCAGTCTTTTACTGCTTCTTCCATTTTTTGCCTGCTTTGAGGACAGTGATGGTAATGTAAAGGGACCATTTAACTTGAAGTTGCGCTTTAAGTTGTGAACTTTTAACTTTTATTTTCGTTTTGCTGAGTATAATGAGATATTAATCTATTTTTTATGATTTTAACTTATTCATACATATTATATTTTACTATTTATAGTGACTCTTGTGAAAACAATCGGGAATGAACCAGATCTTACTCCACTCTGCAACAATGAAAAACTGAAAATCATCATACTCATAGTGTGTAGAATCCGAACAGAGAGAAACAAGGAGGAGTGCCGTCTGCTGTACAGGGATGAGGGCGACTTTGTCCATCAGTGTGATTCCAGATTCACCCTAAAAACATGGATTGACACTGTGTTTCTGCACCTGACCAGTTTAACAGCAGCTGATAATGGGAACTACACCTGTGAGTGTTCAAAACTTGATGGAACGTATATTCTCCATCTCAATATAACAGTTAAAGGTAAGTACTTATTTTAAATGTCTAAATAAAACTTAAGTTTAATAGCTCTTCTTAAACACTGTTTTTCCCAAAAAAATTATTTTCTATAGATAATGGAGAAGATGACATTTGGGAAGTTTGGAGTCACTCTTCAAGGGTGATCCTTCCTTTTGCTCTGACTGCTGCAATTATTTTTATACTCTTGGTTATTCTAGGATTTTTCCGCAGAAGATGTTACAACCGGTAAGAAACATTCAATATCCAAAGTGTTGATTCGTTTGTTTTTTTTACTTGCATTGACTTATAGAAATGATTTTGATAGGTATGTTTTTGTTTTAATGATGAAAGTTTAATTATAATCAAACTAAATTAGGCTAACGCTACTGTTTCGCAGATTTAATATCAAGTTGATATTAAATCTGCAAAACAGACATGATGTGATGAATAAAGGAAGGGTGGTTAGCTAATTATTACCTGTCTTCTTAAACAGGCAGTGATAATGATCTGCATATCTGTATTTGAAAAAAAAATGCATATTGTATTTCTTAACAGAGAGGAACCAGAATCACGCACTTACAGTCCAAATGAGGTAAAATACACAATACATAAATGCAGACCTTTTAATAATTCATATACTAATATATAAACTCCCCTTTCTTTATGTCTCGTTCTGCAGGATTTGGTTGTAGTTGAGCCGTACAGCACCTTCATTCAGAAAGAAAATGTACTTTATTCAACAACCTTTTTGCAAAACAATGAAATCAATTCTGAATATAATAATACCCTGACTTGAATCAAAGATGAACATCTTTCTATTGAAAAGAGACATACAATCTTTGTTTTCCTCACTACCTGACCTTAAGTGAGATTAAATGAGGTGAAAGTGAAATTGTTCCAGATTAGTTTTATTTTATTAATTTAATGTTTTTATAACTCTTTTAAAATTCAGAATATAATATATCTAAATTATTATGCCTTTAAACTTCTTGAGAAAGACCGCTTAAAAAAATAGTTAAAGGTATAGAGGACAATCTTTCATTTTCGGGTGGATCATCTAAATAAGTGGTCCTCCTAACTGTCAATCATTCTGGTGATGTGTTTACCTAAGGCTGTCCTATGTGCTCGCCCTGTCAGCTAACTTTTTCTGAGCATAGTTTCAAATATATATATTTGTCATTGAAGCTCACCTTTCCGTCTTTAGTTCTTTGAAATTGGCCGATGGTCGTAAGAAAAAAAGTGTCTACGAAGTGTATGAGAAGAAAAGAAAATCCTCAGAATAGGCAGATATATCTGCGGAGAGCTCTCCATGCAAAGCATTATGGGATTTTCTGTCACAGCGCCATAGGCTGTCGCTACCCGACAGCGGCAACTAATAACAGAGATGACGCAGTGGAAACGGCGGGTCTTTCAAAAAATTTGAGAAAATCCTCCACAATACCTTTAATGCGTCTTTTGTATCTACTTAAGCATATTTAGTTACTTGAAAACTGTTTTTTCATGTTAGCAAAGTGGTACATGAAACACTTGTTCATTAAACTTGATAAGTTAATTAAATGAGGATGCCATGTCTTTTTAAGCTTTTAAAGGTTTAATTCATAATATCTTAGTTGCAGTCAATGGATACCTGTGATTGTTTTAATGTATGAGGCAACACCTCAAACACGCTATTTCTGTTTGGCATAATTGACAAAAAAAAAAAAAAAAAACGTATATGGAAGAATGGGTTTGCATTAGTAAGAAGTATCTAAAGTGAAACAACTCCTTAATCGAGATTGGCTAAGGGGGCCAGAAAGTGAAGAACAGGCAATAATATCATAAAAGCATAAAAGATTAGATTGCAAATATACTCGAGGTTAGGAAGTTAGCTTTGGAGCCTTTTCCTTTGGTCTATCAAAGCTACTGTGAAGTCTTTGGCTGTAATGATCATTGATGCACTCAGAGGAAATAGAAAGAAGCTTGCCATCCCAAGAGCACCATCCTAACCATTGGAGTATAATTGTGGCAGCATCATGCTTTGTGTAAGTTATGTTGTAGGAATGACTGATGCAGATAATGAAACAGGTGAGCTCTATTTTTAGCTATATGGTTTTTTTCATAGACTCCTTTCCAACAGAAAATTTTCAGATGATGTTTGGAGATAGTCTGTAGGAGTTACACTTCCTTCTGCTCTGACTGCTGCAGTTCCTATTTCTTTAGTGCAGCACAAACAAATTACCGTATTTTCACGACCATAAGGCGCACCGGACTAAAAGGCGCACTCTCAGTTATGTGTCCCATTTCTGTATTTAACACACACATAAGGCGCACCGGACTATAGGGTGCGTTTTTTATATACAGGTACATGTCCTCTACTACCTTTAAATACCTCTACTGCGTATTTAAAAATACAGCGGGGGCAAAACTGAGTATGACTGTGCTTTATTCATGTATTTATTACAAAGTATTAATCAACAGCAAACCTGTGTGCTGGCGTGATACAGACACATCGCAGGTGACACAACCCCGCTGTGATCACTCCTAAATTAACTTAAAATCCTGAAACCTGCTGACGGAATATGTTCGCTTTTATTGACGGTATCCTGGTGCCTGCAGCTAAAATTATTTAGATGAAAAACACCTGCCAGCAGCCGTGGTGAACCCCAGGCTGCCCCTGTCGGCGCACCGCTGGTATGTGGGGGTCTGAGCACCTCCGACAGAAATAGATAATCTGGATGAACTGACTGCAATTATTAAGTTTTCAGGTGGCCTTTCTCACTTAAAAACATATTTATACTTATTTATTCCCACTGATCACAGCAAATATAGCTGCAAGATTTAGATTATTTAGATGAAAAAACACCTGCCAGCCACCGCGGTGAGTGGTGAAGAGGAGGAGACCCGCTCAGAGGCTGCCATTGAATTAAGCTTTCAGGGAGAAAAATAGAGCGGGAGACAAACACTGATTATGATTGTGCTTTATTCATTTATTTATTACAAAGTATTAATCAAACCACGACACCAGCGATCATCGTCGCTGATGACACAGAGCGCTGTAAAGAGCTGCGCTAAATTAGACTTGCCAATTTCCTCTTCTTGGCTGTCAGAGTCACTTTCCGTGCAGCGCAGCTCCTCAGAAATAATGCCGGCTTTTGCGAAAGCTTGAACAACAGAGCCAGCAGACACAGTCCATCTACAATCCATCCTCAAACGGTGGCGTAACTTGCCCGGCGCTGCCTTCCACTTATCGTGACACTGTGGTCTCAGTCTGTCATCCATCGCTCCCCCGCCGCTCGCAGCCTTACTGTGAACGGCCGCTCCACACCGATGTCGAGCGGGTGGAAGTTCGCTTGTCAGAACCCCGGAACGCCTTGGCGAGCACAGCGTTCATTTGATTCATCTTTTTTTCACATCGGCTGTGATGGAGCGCACTTAGCGATGGTGATGCGTGGAAAAAACCACCTAGTCTTCTCACATACACCTGTCTCAGCCGCGCTTTCATCATCTCCTCATCCATCCATCCAGCCTTTTTCATTTGCGTTAATATCATATGTCATCAGTGCTGTCTGTCTCCCTGCCAGCTCTCAGATCAGCTTCTCTGATTGGTTGTTGGGGCGTCCAGCAGCAAAACTTCAATTTTTCCATCTGAGCAGCAGCAGCGCGTTGGCGGTGCATCAGATGCTTAAACGCTCCCGACGTGCTGCACCAACCGGACCCAGCACCTGCTTGTTTCCCCATGTTTTTCACATCAGCTGTGAGATGGGCACGCATGGAGTCACAGATTATGAGTGGAAAAAAAACACCTGGTCTCCTTACATTCAGCCACTCTTTCATCATCTCCTCAATGAGGTGGTCTCAAAAGTCGCAGTTACAACACACATAGGGCGCACCGCACCATAGGGCGCACCGCACATTTTGAGGGAAAAAAAAGACGTTTAAGTGCGCCTTATAGTCGTGAAAATACGGTAATTGCTAGGAAAATGTTAGTCATTAGTTTAAATAAAGTGCGTTGCATCGATTTTCCAAAGTCTGATTCGAAATAAAAGGTAGATCTTAAAAAGCACTGCATGACAAACTGCTGAGGAACATTGATATAGATAATATATAATATATATTTGCTGCAGTATGCAAACTCATATCAGTTAGCGTACCGCAACAATAGGAGCACAGAGGACGCAGTTTCCATGGCACTGCACTCTGTGCTCACACATCTGGACAATAAGAACACTTATGCACGTATGCTGTTTGTTGACTTTAGCTCAGCATTCCACACTGTCATTCCAGCGAAGTTATTAGCCAAACTTCAAGACCTGGGCATCAGCACCACCATGTGCAACTGGATTATGGACCAACAGACCTCAGAATCTCCGATCAGGCTGCAACTGCTACACATCCATCACACTCAACACTGGTGTACCACAGGGCTGTGTGCTAAGCCCATTTCGACTGCAAGCCTGTGTACACGTCTAACTCCATCATGAAGTTTGCGGACGACACCACGGTGATTGGTCTCATCAGCAACAACAATGAGACTGCTTATGGAGGAGATCAAGCACTTGGCCACATGGTGCACTGAAAATAACCAGCTCCTCAACACCACCAAAACGAAGGAGCTCATCATAGACTTCAGAAAGGATTCAACAGGCACCCACGACACCTTCCACATCAATGGAATAGCTGTTGAACGTGTCTCCAGTTTCAAGTTTCTGGGGACCCACATCTCAGCGGACATGTCCTGGTCAACCAACACCCCCTGCCTGGTCAAGAAGGCTCACCAGCGCCTCTTCCTTCTGAGAACACTGAGGAAGAATCAGCTCCCCTCAACTATCCTGGTGAACTTCTATCGCTGTGCAATAGAAAGCATCCTAACCAACTGTGTAACAGTGTGGCACGGAAGCTCTTCTGTTGCAGAGTGCCTCTGGACCAGAACCAGCAGTATAAAGGAGTGTAATAATAGTGCCTACAGCATAAACGATCACTATGGTAGTTTTATCTATTTGTAGATACTGCTTATTAATATCTCATCAAATAAATGTCAAAATGTATTTTTATTTCGTATTTCTTTCGTATTCCCTACTGTAACTTTGGGAATGCTGGGTATTTAGTAGCCTGTCTGCTATTTACTCTGAGTTGATAATGCATTTAAAGTTACAATGATCATAAAGATTTGATGCAATGTAATGGAAGTCAGGATTCTCTTATCTGTTTTACTTTGATACACAACACTCATCTTAATAAAGTAATTCTGAATCTGATCTTAGGTTTAGAAAAGCAGTTAACTAATTATCAGTATTTATTTCCAAGTTTGTATGGAAGTCAGTACATCTAAGGCCAAGTCTTTAGAATAGAATAGAAAAGAATACAAAATCCCTTTATTGTCCCACAATTAGGGAACTTTGTTGTTTACAGCAGCAGAAAGTAAAAAAAAAAAAAAATGATAACATAAATGTATAAATAAGACCTAATAACACAATAGTGAAAAACTGTGCACCTGGACAATAAATAATCAATATACAGCAATGGACATTTTTACAGTAATGGATATTTGAAAATAGCAGCAATGTCAGAGATGTGCAAAATGACAGTAGCGTGTTATTTTACTCACTAAGGTAGAAACTGTGCAAAATCAGCATGAATGTAACAACTTATTGAGGTTGTTGGGAACAGTGGTGGTTATAGAGTCTTACAGCTGCTGGGAGGAAGGATCTGTGATAACGCTCCCTGGTGAATTTAGGGTGCAACAGTCTGTCGCTGAAGGAGCTCTCCAGTTCTGCAACAGCTTCATGCATGAGATGGGAAACATTATCCAGCAGAGATGTTAATTTAGTTAGAATCCTTTTGTTTCCCACCTCCTGCACTGGGTCCAGAGGGCATCCAATCACAGAGCTGGCCTTCCTGATCAGCTGATCCAGCCGCCTTCTCTCCGCTGCAGATAAGCCACTACTCCAACAGACAGCTCCATAGAAGATGGCTGAATCCACAACAGAGACGTAGAAGTTCTTTCCGAGTGCCCCCTGGAATACAAAAGACCTCAGTTTTTTTTTGCATTGAGACTGTGCCTCAGTGTTGTGAGTCCAGTCCAGTTTTTTATTCAGATGAACACAGGGTCTACTATCTCAATGTCATTTTTCTGGATGTTCACCGGTGTCAGTGGGGTGAACCTGCTTTAAATTATTAAATCAGTAGATATTACAATTTTGGTCCACAATCCTGTGTCTGGGTCAGTGGCGGCTGGCCAGTAGGGGGCGCTTGGGCGCCGCCCCCTTTAAATTGTTTAGATAATAAATGATTTCTGAACTGCAAAATACTTAGAAATATATTTATTCCTACTGTGTGTCGAATAGAAATGTTAAATTTATTAAAATAGTAAATACATAATTCTATTTAATTGCTCACATTGTACACACTTCCTATCCTGCAGGGCGCCGTTCTAATGAGAGTGTATGTAGGCGCATCAACTTGTGGCAAGCAGGTGATCTGAGGCTGACTTTTAATTGGTTATTTAAGGTTTTCAGCAGGGCGCAGCGCTCTGCGTCCCGGACACACCCATTCTGTTGTGTCATTACTGGTAGAGTGTCAGTACTGGCTAATTTTGTTTTAAAACATTGTGGGATTGGACAATCCCCGATTTGACTCATTAGCGCAGCAGCAGCTGCAGTTCATTAGGTCGATTCACGTTTACGTTTGCAAAGTGGAGTGGTTTCAAAATGAGAGAAAATTCTGTTTTGTCTTTACAAAAAAATGCTTTTACAAAGCGTTCACTTGAAGAAAAAAACAGGATAAAGTAGCTTGGACCGGATCGTCCCAATTTACAAATTCAGCAGCAGGCAAGTGACCGTGGACGATCCTACATGCGGGCTTTTTCCAGCTCTTCTTACGACAAGCGGAGTTGGCTAGCTGGATGTGATGTAAGCAATGCCTTTTACTGCTTTCCGTGTTTGCTATTTCAAAGTTCTGGCACGGCGGCAATGTGGACAACAACTGGGGTAAGAGACTTAGAACATCTTTCAGAAAAATGCAAACGGCACGAAAACAGCCGCAGCCACCTAGACAATGCAATGAAGCTAAGTTTTTGGGGGAAACTTAGCATTGCTCAACAGCTAGATGAAGGCTACAGGATTGCTGTTAGAAGGCACAATGAAGAGGTGACAAAAAATCGGCACATCCTTTCTAGAATAATAGACTGTGTTAAGTTTTGTGGAGCCTTTGAGCTGGCCTTGCGTGGTCATGACGAAAGTAAGAGCTCTGAAAATCCCGGGATCTTTCGTGGGTTGGTTGATTTTGTTGCTTTTCTTGATGGAGTACTAAAAGAGCACCTTGAGAATGCTACTGTGTTTAAGGGAACTTCGAAAACTGTGCAGAATGAGCTACTGGACTGTATGTTCTCTGTTCTGAAGGAGCATATAATCAAAGAAGCACAGAGCAGTGATTTTCTTTCAATCCAGGCAGATGAGACTGTGGATGTTGCTACGCAGTGCCAGCTTGTGCTTGTACTACGCTATATCGATGCCAAAAACACTGTGCAGGAAAGGTTTTTTGAGTTTATCCCTCTGCAGTCAGCTACAGCTGATTCCATTGCTACAGCCCTAAAAGAACGTCTTGCAACTATTCTTCCTGAGGCTCAAAAGGCTAAGCTAATCTGTCAGGCATATGATGCAGAGCCAGCGCGGATGCGAGGGGTGCGCCACTGCAGGTGTTCAGTAGAAGATACAAGAAATGTACCCAAATGCCCACTACATCCACTGCTATGCTCACCGCTTCAGCTCCCCACCTAATAATAATGCAGCAGGCTTACTACACATATAACCAAAGTTTAGAATTTTTTTCTAAACCCGCTAGTGGATTTTCCAGCTTTTTTTCAAGATCATCCAAGCGCACAAGTGTTCTTGATAAAGTTGTGGCCCACAGACTACCAGCATCCAGCAATGTCAGATGGAACTTTCACAGCCGTGCCATCAATACTGTGTTTGAGCACAGAGAGGACCTCATCCGCTGTTTTGAAAGCATACAAGACTCTGGTGACTTTGACCCCATTACCGTCAGAGAGGCTGGAGCATTTGCCATGCTACTGGAGGATCAGGATTTTAAGTTCTTTCTGCAACTTTTCCACCATATCATGCCTCATGTGGACCTTCTCTATGCCAAACTCCAGAAGAAGGTCATAGATTCAGTCTGTATCCAGGAAAGCATCCAACAGTTCCAGCAGGACATTCAAAAGATCAGGTAATTGTTTAAATAGCTGATTTTTTTTTCTTCTTCTTCGTTATTATAATATTGTAAGTATTTCTCTTTGGCAGAAATTCTCTCCACTCCATGGTTGGACAAAGCAGTGTTGGTAGTAGTCAGCCAGTGAAGAAGCGTCGGACACTCAGTGTAGAAGACCATGAAAGGATTGCTGCAGAGGTGAGTTGTTGTGGAAAATCACTGTTACACTGGTTTATAGTACTGTTATTTAATATATTAGGAAGATGTGCATTGTAGTTAGAAATACCTTTAGTTGTGTCTATACTGTGTAGGTATGTTGATGTAATGTTTGTCAGCAAGATATTTTATTATTTAAGTTGTACTGAAGTTTATGGGTAATGGGGAATAAAACATTTGGTTACTGAATTTTGTATAATCTTGTCCCACAAAAATGCTGTAACACATTTCATAACACAGCCTTAAAAAATGGCAGCAAACATTATTAAAATCAGTAAGTTTATAAATAAAATGTGTTCCTTCTTTCTATGACTTAATAGAAAGGACAAAATAACATTTCATATTTAGAATGAAAAATGTGATTATAAAATCATAATCTTCATGTTTGTCCTTCTCTCTTAAGGTCTGTGATATCATACTGGGACACACCAGGGAGCGCTTTTCTTTCACAAACCACCTTGTTAGTGCCACACTCCTGCAGGGGGACAGATTTGAACAATACAACACAGCATTTCCTGAAGATGCACTGAGCAACACCTTAAAAGCCTATCCAGTGCTCAATCGAGGTAAGCTGAAGACAGAGCTTACTCTCATCTACAGCAAGGAAGAGTTCAAAGCCTGTTGTGGTGCTGTGGCCTACTCCAGCTGTTTATGGAAAACAATCTAGAAGAAGTCTTTTCAGAAACTGTCACGCTCTTGAAGATCCTCATCACCACACCCATGACCACAGCAGAAGCTGAAAGGTGCTTTTCAACTCTGAAAAGAATCAAGACTTTTCTGAGAAACTCAATGACTCAGGACAGGCTGAATGCATTGGCCATGTTGTCCATGGAGAAAAGACTAGTCACAGAGATGACTGACTTTAACAAGAATGTAATTGAGAAATTTGCAGGGCAGAAGGAAAGGAGGGCAAAATTCATGTTCAAATAGTGCTATTTTTTAAGATTTGTTTTGTTTGTTTTTCAGTTGTTTGTTTTGTGTGCGCCCCCCTCAGTTTTTTTAGCACCAGCCGCCACTGGTCTGGGTATGTTGTATTTGGGTGTTTTAAACACTTAGCATGTGTTCGCTAAGTGTTAGGCTGACTAGTAAATTGTCATCTTATTTTAATTTTTTTGGTTCTTTGTTTTTCCTGTATGAACTTCCTGTTCTTTGCTACACAGACCCGCAAGCCTATTTTGTTGTCTGCTAATTGACTGGACGTGCAACCCTGTCAGACTTCAGCTGGGGATTTGCAGTAGACTTTTTATCAAAGTTTAGACTACAGACAACACTTGAGTAACTTCAGTGCATAAAGACTGTTTTTTTCTTTCCTTTTTATATATGGATCAAACATATCTGCCAAAACAAAAAGTTCAGAAAATGAATTAATAATTTTATTTTGTCTTCACCTGCTTTAAATAATCACAACATTTGACATTCCTTTAATCTTCAACCTAATATTCTTTTATCAGTTTATGTTTTGTTTATGACTTAGACTTGATGTATACAGAGTTTATACAAAAATATGGTTTTGTACAGCTTTTCAGACAGTAAATGATCACTTCCATTCCATAAAGTGCAGCAGTGATGAAATATAAACAGTTACAGTATGATAGATGATTTCTGTTTTTGCATTTTTATATGGCGATTCTAGCAATCCTACACACTGGCATATGGATTTAATGAAATGTGGCATCAGGTTTGATTTTTTTTTACTTGTTTAAATTTTTTCTTCAGGACCAACAATATAATTTTTTAAAACTGTTTAGTACTATATTGGTATTGATGTAGAGCAGCAAGCAACTTATTCAGCATCTATTAGAAATTAATGCATTAAACATATGAGAAAAGAAAATGAAAACTGACTGAAAAGGAGGAGATCGTAGACAGTGTTCTGGCTAACTATATATGGCCAACCTGGGGTGGCATTTTTACACAGTTGAGATATGCATTTATTTACAAGCAGTTAGTGTCTAAAATGGCTTTTTAGTGGTTACAACTATGATTTAATATAATATATAAATCTGGTTTTATAAAAAAAATTATAGGTAAAGAAATGCAGACACAAACACACTTTGCAACTTAACATCCACAATGAAGACTTGGAAAGCCAAATTAATTTTTTTTGGCTTTAAATTCATCGTCTTAAATATTTGACACTGTAAGATGTATGCTGCAAGTTATGTTTGGTGTAAAGTGCTTACAACAGTCTTGAGCCAGTCTTCAGGAGGATGTAAGACCGCAGAGGTGAGAACAGTTGCTGAGGGCTGCAAATACCCTATATTGCATGAATAGTTAGCAGATTTGTCCTGCAAATACAAAAAATAGGTCTGCAAACATAAATATGAGACTGATCTGCTGAGAGGAAGAACTATCCTGCCAAAATTTTTACTTTAAAATTGAAACTCACATGCAAGTTTAAGACCTAAAGCATGGCATTAACATGTAGATTTTGGATTTGTATCAGTAAACAGATCTTGAGCACAGTGTTTTGCAAATCGATTTTTGTTCTGTATCTGTAAAGAGACCTTGAATCACAAACACCAAAGAACTGTAAAAACACTCTCACCTCTGGCTAGAGAGAATAGGAATAATCTGGCCCTGATTACTGGATGCAAGCAGTTTAAATAGAGGCAGGAATGGACAAGAAGGAAATGAGCAGCTAAGCCAGTCATCAGTGCCAACATCATGACACATCTAGTATATGTTCTTGCTAAGAGTTTGGTCCATAGACATAAATTCATTGTAATGTCTATGGTCAAGTTCCATATAATTGAGGATCTTCTCCCCCTAATGGTCCTGAGTACCTCACTTATCAAGAGCTGGTTTGCAGCTTTTCTTAACTTGCAGTTTTTTTTATATTTGCAGCATTTTTCCTTTGCATGCTTTTTGCCTGTATGTTGGTATCAATCATGTATTTGCACCAGATTTTCTTCTGTGTGGCACTTTCCTTTGGATGTGTTAGCCTCATCATTTGCAAGCCCATGTCTGGTCTTTGCAATACTTTTTGTATTTGCTGAGCAGTCATCTATTTGTATCACATTTACACCCCTAACCAACCATTCTCTTACATCACAACCACAGATTTCAGTAGTTCGCCCTCCAGTTGCAGGGTAAACCCCTGCATTCTTTGTTTACCAGTTGTTTGTTTTAACTCAAATCTCAGCTTGAGCTGGAGGTCTAAGACCAGTCTTAGAAGGTTGATTTATACTTTGGAACTAGGTCATCTGCGTAGGTGTCACAGTGAACGCACAGATGTCCCTGCTCCCTCTGCAGTCACTCCGCTGCACCTCTCCCAAATTGTGGGTGACCATAGACAGTACAGCAGACAGGAGGCCTCTGACCGGTCAAATCTACATTTGCTGTACTCATGTGGATTTCCTGTTTGGTACCTTACCGGCTTGTTTTGTTTGTATGAACACCATTGCTTGCAGAATGGAGGGGCAAAGTAGCAGTTTGAGTTACCACAGTTAATACAAATTATAAATTATGAACATGCAGGTATCAATCTATAGAGTATCCTAATGTTGCATTTTATTCTCACACTTGATTTGGCTCTTTAATACTTCATCAGTTCCAATGCTTTGTTATAACTTAAAAAGTGATTAATTCAAGCAGTAGTACCAGGTAGTTGTAAAATTGTATGTAGGTGTTTTGTTTCTGACTCTATTATTCTGTATGGCAAATTACACAGTGAATCAAATTGATTGCATATTTTATGATCCAAATTATGTAGATTGTCTTCAAAAGAGAGAAATTATGGTTCTAGTCCTTTTGGCTATCAACCTATTTATGATATAGGGAGACCTACTGAATAACAAAGTAGTAGCTAAAAGGAGGAGACATTTTAGAAAGAGCAAAACCTCATGCTCTTTTTCTAAAGGTCAGAGAATTTGTGGTGTAGGTTACAACGTTGCAGTACAGACATTCATATCAAAGCCCTCTCTGTTGTTAGACATCATGCTCTCTGTGGTAATACCTAAGCTGCAGGTTTTTCTATTTCTTTCTTATTTTCTCTCTACTTTGCACAGCGAAGGTAATATATGTATATTTATATAATTCTTGTAAAAATGTAACATCCATATTGATTTGTTTCCTTTTTCTAGAAAGAACAGCTTTGCACTTCCTTGATGTGTTATTGCTAAGCTTCATGGGTTACTAACCTGAACAGTTTATTCTATTTATTTATGTTTTTAAAAGTTTTGCCACTTTATTGTTTTTCTACTTTTAACTTCTGCTTTGTATATGTGGGGTGATTGAGCACATTTTATTGACTGCTTAAAAACTCAGCATATATTTTTAAAATTATTCCAAAATGTTTACATTATGTGTCTACAGCATAGAAAACACATGTAATCCAACAAAAAACATAAAGAAAAACAAAAGTATGTATAGGCCTTTGCATGATACTATGAGATATTGTAGTTACATACCTAAATTTGCTGCAAATACAAAAAGTACTGCAAACAAAAGATAAAATCGACAAACAAAAATACAAAACCGACAGGGATATTTTGTAGTCTTAGAAAAAAGATCACTATGGTGGTGCAGAGAGTTTATGTGTTGTAATGAAAGCTACTTTCCCCTGAGGAGTGTAATTTTCTTCTTTCAACCTTGGGACTCGTAAATGATTACTGTTATCCTAGGAAAAAGGGAATTCTGATTCGCCCAGCTTGATTGCTTCAGGAGTGGAGTGATATTTTACCTGTAGATTATGAATATACGATTAACTAGAACTGGTAGTTGTAGTGAAATATTAGATCATTCAAAATCGAGGTTAACACCAAATTAATGTTCTTTGTTGAATAGCTATAACTGTAATCTAACCTGACTCCGCCAGATGGATTTGCTCCGCATATTCATCTGGAAACCTTCCGTTGAAATAATTTTGGGAAAGGGCGAAAATACTGGTTAGCTGATTGTCCTATGTTGGTGATAGATGGGCCAAATAAACCAATCAGACTGACAATGCTAGATTGTTAATGCCTCTGTAAAGTAATAATCACAAGCTGAATGAAGTTACCTTGTTTTAACTGCACAGCTGTTATGATCATATCTGCTACTATTCCAAACTGACACTATTGAATGAATTAACATCTGGCTTATCTTGGACAATCTCAGAAGCCAGTTAAATGGACTCTTAGGATTTTTGTTCTCTTTCTGTTAAAACTAGTCATTTATTCTACCTCATGTTTATTTTCTAATAGTGTGTAGTGTTTTGCATTGATGTTAGATTTCTGCAATTCTGAATTATTAGAATAAAGACATCATTGTTTGTTTAAATTGCAGTCGTTTGTGTTTCATGTACGAATGGTTTATCATTCAGGCTAGACCCACCCTCCTTTTGGTGACAGTTTGAATAAACAGAGATAAATAGTTCTTTTATTGATAATTAATAGCTCTGCTGATAGCCTAGCCTAAGTCATTAAATTGGTGGGAATAACTGGATTTCAACAGCCGGTCCAGGAGCCACCCAAAGGTGAAAGGCCCAATATCCTTGTAAGTGAGCAGAATAAAGCTATAGCTATTCAACTAAGAACACCAAATTGATTTTAACTGCAATTTTGAATAAGTTAAATAATGAACTACAACTCCAATTTATTCATAATATACAGGATATATTATTTCATAATACAGGGCTCAGTTTAGAACCCTTTTAAATGAACCATCAGCTTAAAACGTCTCAAAATTCAACAAAAACCTTTGCAAAAACGTGAACGTGACTACACTTGCCTACGGTAAGAACTTTATTTGAGCATCAGATAAAATAATGGAAAGCTTTTACTGTGAGGGGGATGAAAAAGTGGGGGTAGGGGGAGGTCTGTCTCCAGAACCTGGTCAGTTCTTGGGGAGATTTGAATCAGTCTGAGGTAAGCAACGCTTACGGTGTCCCCGCCTCGGTGGTTCAACCGCGAACACGCTGCGAGACTGGCTCCTCAAAAGGGAAAATCCTGTTTAATGTTGCAAGGCAGCTGAGTAACAAGACTGAGGCTTCCGCTTTCTTACTTGCGTTAAAACGAGTAGGCGCACAACAACACACTGCATCGGGAGCTCTGACAGCAGGAAAAGGAAGAAGCTTTGGCTTCAGAATGATCACATGTGGAATTTTCGTCTCTCCTGTCAGGCATGAGCTTGGTGGAAAAGAGAGCGAGCAATTTAAAGCTGTATGGGGTGGAGCGTGACAGTCATTCAGTGGTCATACTTTGACCAGACTGCAATCATTTCAGAAATGTTATCACAACAGGAGATCAAACAAAACATTACAATATACCTTTTAGTATTCACTACTGTATTTACTACAAACTTTTCATTTATTTAGAAGTATACACATCTATTAAAATGATTGTATTTTTTTGTGTTTAAAACCCATTTCACAAATGAGAAAGATTCATCCTAACATGTTCACTAAGAGTTGGATTCTTTATAAAGAATTGATTGTGTCCCTTTGTGACCTAGATTACTTCTTTTACACCTACCTAAGTCTACTAACTTACAATTTGTTGTTGCTATCATTAGTGTTTGTACCGTGATTATGTATTTGCAGCATGTTTGAAGCTCACTGCTCTCCAATTATTGTAATTGTTTCAATTTTAATGCTCTTTGCGTCTTTAATGCTGTGAATACTGGATCTCTTGGAAGCATTCAGCTGCTCCTGATTAGACTTCTTTCAATTCATTCTATTGTCTTGTCTGAAATTTAAATTTAGAACAAACCTACTCCAATGTTCTCTGTAAGAACACAGTGTTTAGTTCGTAAGCTTTTTTTGTATCATTTAGGGGGGAAAAAATTGTTTTTTATTTTGTATTTGAGAACAATGTAGAACATGTACAGGAGATCAATCTGTACTTTTTCTTTTAGCATTTTTTTTTAACCAGGCCTTTGTACTTTTAAGTAAATAATTTTTACTCTGGTAACAGGTAATTACACCTGGATCGCTTTTGAAAATGTGCAATATTTAAAGAATTAGGCTATTTCTTACTGATTATAATTGACTGCTTGCAGATACTTTTGTGAAAACAATCGAAAAAGAACCAGATTTAACTCCAATCTGCACCAACCAAACTTCAAATATCATCATCATCATGATAGTGTGTAAGATCAGAACAGAGAGAGTTTAATGAGAGGAGTGCCGCCTGTTGTACAGGGCTGGAGGCGACTTTGTTCATCAGTGTGACCCAGATTCTCACCCCAAACACAGCACCTCCCAGTTCCACCTGACCGTTTAACAGCAGCTGATGGGATCTTTTACACTAGGAGTGTGCAAAATCTCATGGAACGTGATATTCTTCATCTCAATGTCACAGCAAAGGTGAGAACATTCCTTATATTGGCTAATTAAACCTATATTACTACCATTGAATATCTTTTTTTTTTCCCTAAGACCCCTTCGCCAGGAGAATAATCTCAGCAAAATGACAATTTTGCAGCCAATTTGAAGAACTAATCTCTATTGTTGGACTTCTGCTGTTCTCTTTTATTTTTAATGATTCCATGTATTTTAGATTCAGCCTTACAAGATATTGGTGAGAAAAATCCATTGCTATATCCATAATTTTCTTTTTCTAAATTTCATAAAACATTTCAATAAGACTTCTTAACACCACTAATGCTGAATTTTACATTTTATCTTTCCCTGCATCTTCTACATGAATTATAGCTTTATTCTTATTGAAAACAAATTCATTTTAATTTGTTTGCCTAGTTCAATACACTAAATTGCTGTTTTCTATATTGAAAGTGAATATTTACGCATCTGAAGTATCTAAGGCTATTTGGTATATGAGCTGCGTTTCTACTAAAGTGAGTAATTGTGATTATTGTATGTTGTCATTTTCTTAGTTGATCATAGCTTTTACTTTTTTTGCATATTACCACAAAAAGCAGAACATAAAGAACAGGCATTCTTTAAAAAAAGAAAATTTATCAGTTTCCTCCATCATTCCCATATCTGTACACTCATGCACCCAGTAGTTGTTTTTAATGTAAGCCATAACGGCAGTTGCCCATCCACTAAGTCAATAGTTAGAGGTAAAGTGGTGGATGTTTGTTTACTGGGTGGATCATCAAAATAAGTGTTCCTGTTAATTGTCAATGATTTGTGATGTGTTTACATAAGGCCGTCCTACCTGCTCTTCCCCATTTTCACCTAACTCTATGCTAGGAAATACCTGGCTGCCGAGAATGACCTCCCCTTTCACGCACTGATGAGAAAACCGATTGAAATATGAATGAAAATGGAACTTTTAAACATATTCTTAATATTTTCAAATTTCGTATGCATGGATGGGCTAAAATTGAGAGTTTTGGTAGACAGATAAATGCAGAGAAATTCTGGCCTGCAAAGAATGACCTCCCTTGTCGCAGGAGCGTGCATCGGCCTAAAGTCCCACACATTAAGACGAATTGAGATATAAATGAAAAACTAAACTTTTAAACATATTCTTAATTTGTTGACAGAATGATCTAGAATGGTGTTGATAGCAAAAGCGGGAAAAGCCATCCACTGAGCAGAGAGTATATTCATCGGACACTGACTGTAGCAGATCGAGTAAAACTTGTCTCCATATGAGTAAAAATTGGCAGGCAGGTAATTCTCGGCATAACACTGTGAAGAGTCTGATGTAGTTGAAAAATTGCAAATCTTCTTTTTGAAAGAAAGCTTGTTTGAGTGACGCAAACAGCAACTTTGAAACAGAACATGCATGAGGAGAAATGGGCTTGTGCATGCTCTTGCACGTGTTTAATAGGCGTTCCCTCCCTGGGGCAGGTACACGGTTGTGCATGTGCATTTTTTTTTTTAAGTGGAGAGGGCGGGTACTTTTAAAAAAAGTCGTAAAACTTCTCCACTGGACCTTTAACTTTTATCATCTTTGGAGAAGAGTCGTGCTTTGGTTTGGCTTAAATAAACTGCTTGTTTCTGTCATAATGGGCTTTGGAGATCTGAACCACATCCAGGGAACCACTCAGAGACCAAGGGTAAAAGTTAAACAGGTTTATTGAAGGCTAGCTAACACTGATGGAGATTGAAACTCAGTGGGGAAACAATGCTGGAACTCAGCGGACTGGTGAACCGGAACCGGAAACTCTGAAGGGGAGATCACAGTGATCAGTTCAGGGACAATAGGAAAATAGACTGAGGCTTGAATATTGCTGGAGAGGCACTCACTTTTGGGGGACTCTTGGTTTATCCTTGGATCCAGTTTGTGGGGGTTTAATCCAAAGTAGAGGGAAGTTGTTTGAGAGTGGACAGGCAGACTTACGTTGGACTCAGAGGAGTAAAGGAGCGGACTGTCACTTGGTTTTCCAGGAGTGGACTTGAACAGATCATGTGGAGGTTTTCCCCTTGCCCAGTGAGACTCAGTAATTCCTTCCAGGGGTAGAAGGTCCAGGCTTTTCCAGTAACACAGGAAGTCTTCCTGTCGAAGAACAATGCTAAGGTTAGCCTCTGCTAATCTCAGTTTGGCTTGAGTACAGATTACTGGCAAACACTCTGGCATCGAGGTGGTGACAGCCCGCTGCTCAAGTACTCCTCTGGTAATGACTCAACGAGCCGCAGGTGTGCAAGGAGGCCCAACGAGGACAGGGCACCACCTGGTGGTGGACAGAGGAAAACACAAACTGGAATCATAACAGTATCAGCTCTGAGAGATTAGTGAAATAAATCCAACTTTATGCAGCAAGTACTCAAGAAAATAACAAAACAATGGTCTTGTTGCAGTAAGACAGAAGACATCGAGGTGCAGTTACAACATTACATCACACAAGCAATTATAACGGACAAAACAGATATAATTATTACTGTTTTTTTATTGTTTAGGATGAAGATTACTCAGATGAGTTGTACAGAAGTCTTCAACAGCCAACAAGTGATCTCTACCAAACTATCTCCACTGGTCACTGTCAGAATGAATATGAAATTACATCAACCAGCCACAAAGTAATTGTTAACCTGAATAATGTGGAAATGGAGAGGAATTGTGAAATCTATGAAAACCTTTGAACCAAAATTATGTCTACATAAATAAAGCTTTATGAACATCAGGCCCACTTTCTTTCTATTTTTGTGACAGATATTAATCAGAAGATTACTTGATCTTTTAATTAAATCTATATTCAAAGCCATACTCTTATGTTCCTGTTTGTGTTGACAGAATCAGTCATATTGTTGCATCACAACATTGTGCTATCTAATTTCTGTGGTGCTGCCATATCTGAAAATATGTGAAAATAATTCTATCGGTTATTTCCCCCCCGGGTCAACCATTATATCAGACCACTGTGTTGCATCTCCAGGGTTGCCACTGGAGTCCTGTATTGAATCTTTGAGTTCCACAACTGAAATGTTCTTTTATCTTGAGTAAGCTGTGTAAGTACTTAGATAAAGATAATTTTGTCTAACTATGGAAGTTTGTGCAACTTAGTTGGCTCTCTTTAACTAATTTGAATGTTAGCAGTTTGCACATTGATTTACATTATTACTCTTGTCTATAATGCTGAAGATGAATTATTACATATTTATGTTGATGATGCACTTATCTATTACCATGTTGGCAAAATATGGTGGCACAGTATTTTTTCAAATAGCTTTTTTCATTTGCATATTCAATATGTTTTTCAAAAAGGAAAAAAATATGAAAGAATAAATTATTTTTCAAAAAACTAATTGTTTGTTCCTTTCCCTGCCTTAGATATGATTACAGTGGCATCATTTGAATAAAGTTGTTATTGGTTTATAACAGTGTTTTTCAGTCCTGGTCCTAAAGGCACCCTTCCCTGCATGTTTTAGATGTTTCCCAGCTTTCACATACCTGTTATCAATTGATAGCAGATTATCTGAATGCTGAACTGCAATCATCTGAATCAGTTTTGCTGAATCTCAAAAACATCCAAAACATGCAGAGCAGGGTGCCTTGAGGACCAGGATTGAAAAACACTGGTCTATAAGACACAAAATTTTGGTGAGCCGACATAGATATCAGAGTTGTTAGATATTTTTGAATTACTCTTTTAGGTCATCTACCTCTTCATTTTGAACTCAAAGGACTTCAATAGAACAAGAGGTGACAGCAATTACTTCATATGTTCCTCAACCTACATTTCCATACACATTACAACCTAATATATGCAGAAACTTTTCCAGTTTTTGGGCTAAAAAGAGGACTGATAATGGTAGTTTTACCCATTTTATATTTAAATTATTGTCATTTGACTATGAATAACTCTCAATAAATTATAATAGAATATTATCTTTAATAATTTATGATTTAAGTGAAAATAATGCGCTCAAATATATAGTCTATGCATATGTACATGAGAAACATTTTGAACAGTTACCTTCTAGCATTTAATGATTACAACTAATAATAAACATATCAACTAATTAATACATCAATTTATGACCAAATTAGGATGTTATCCCACTCTGAGGGCTGTCCTTCTTCCACTTACTGTATCATTTTGCTCTGCTGCCATCCTGTGGTTGTTTTAAATTTCACTTTTCTATTGTTGCACACTAATTTGATATATAAACAAAACACATAATCTATAGCTATATACACAATATAAAACATACAATATACTATTTACAATATATAGTATAAAGCCATATACTCTTCCTACTGTTCCATCATCTCTAGCTGCTAGTCCACTGCATCCCTCTACTGGAGAACTTTGTAAAATGCTTCAAGGTTTATTGTTCCTCACAGCCTGGACAAATGTATCCTGGAAAGCAACGCCCACTCGGCCAGGGGCAGACATAGATATGGGGCAAGGGGTGGTTGTGATACACTAAACCCGCGGTTCTCAAAGTGTGTGGCGCGACCCACTGGTGGGGAATTGAGACGTGACAGGTGGGGCGCGCCAAGTTCCGGTGTGTGTGTGTGTGTGTGTTGTGTGACTATAAATGTAGAACGTGTGAGAGCAAACTGTCCTTATAGCTGTATGTTGCCGCTTTTTAGACCAATCAAACCCACAAAGTAATCATTACTAGCCTACATGCAGTCTAATTAAAAGAACATTAGATATGAGAAAAATTTCACCTGGAACTGAAGTGCCAAAATAATGATTGACGTGACGTCGGCATATTATTTGTAACGGAATAAACTTTCGCGCCCCAGTGTTGCCAACTCAGCGACTTATTGAACAAAATGTATACAAAAATCTTGATGAGGTGCAAGAACAATACAACATAGGTAGAAAAAGTAAAACAAAAAAACAAGGGGCTAAGACTAAAAACAAGCACATAAAACAGTAAGGCAATTGAATAATAATAGAGCAGGGATTTAAAACAAAAGAAAACTTGAGATACTGGCAGTTACTTTTCTTGCAGAAACAGATTTCAAAAGTTTCAGTGAGGTGAAATAAAGTTTAAATTGGTTAAGAAAAAAATCAAAACAAGGAGTAGAACCTCTCCATTTACAGCAGTGTATGTGATATTTCACAAGTAAAAAGATAATATTAACCATGTCAGATATTTTACTATCAAGGCCATCAATATAATATAAAATGTGGGTGATGGTTATCTCAGGAATGTCATCAATTTTAAGGGATAACCAATTTTTAACGTCGCTCCATAGTTTAAAAGAAAAGGGACAGGGAAAAAAAAGATGATTAAGGGATTCTTCTGGACCATCACAAAAGGCACAACATGCTGAATCAAATTTAAATCTTTTGTGCAAAAATTCAGCCACTGGGTAAAAATTGTGAGAAATTTTGAAATGAGTTTCTTTAACTTTTGGTGAAATTGGCCATTTTACGTACTTGGAGAACGCATTCTCAATTATAGACAAATTGGTTGTTTTTATTAAGATATTATTATTGTAATCATTAAATAATTTAGATTTGAAGGCAGTCACAAGCAGAACATTGTTGCACTTTGAATCGGTCACACTATATTCACCAATTTTTAATTTGGGTAAAGATGAAGTGACATTTGAGTATCGTAGAGTGTTTTGGATGAGATGGATCAGAGCTACAGGGATAGCTCTACATACTTTTAAATATTCATTACAAGAACAGTTCAGTTCAAATTTGTTAGTGAAATCACTATGATTTAACAACATACCATTACTATCCATTAAGTCAGTTACAAATAAAATACCTTTTTCATACCAGTCAGTTTTAAAAATAGATTTTCTATTTATCAATATTGACCTGTTATTCCACACTACAGATCCATGTGGGGTAAAGTTGTGGGTAAATATCATTTTCCAAAAGTGTAAAACTTGCCTGTGAAAATTAGACAGTGTAATATTAATCTTGGTTAATTCAAAATCACATTTAAGCAGAAAATCCAAGCCACCAAGCTTATTAAATATAGATTTAGGTATATGAAACCACATTGAATTGGAATGAGACAAATAGGTCTTCAGCCAGTTTATTCTAAATGAGCCAATCAAAGCCTCAAAATCTAATGCTCTAATTCCTCCTTTATCATAATCTTTAATAAGATCAGATCGTCTTAAATAGTGAGTTTTGTTTCTCCAGATAAATTGAAAGATTATTGAATTGGCTTTCTTAATATTCTTGCCAGAGATAAAAGCAGAATGGCACGGGTAAATTAATTTGGACACTCCTTCAGCTTTGGACAAAAGTACTCGTCCAAAAATAGTCAGATCTCTAGTTAACCAATGACTCAAGGATCTCTTCATACCAACCAAGCAACTACAAATGTTTTCCTCCTCTCTTCTAATAATGTCCTTTGAAATCAGCATTCCCAGATATTTAACCTCAGACTTAACTGTAATGGAGGCAACAGACGTCTCAGAGCTGGAATGGATCGGCAAAAGTTCACATTTATCAATATTGAGAGACAAACCAGATGCGCTAGAAAACATTGAAATAGATTTTAGTGCAACATCTACCATAGTTTTATCTCTTAGGAAAATTGTTGTATCGTCAGCAAATTGACTAATCTTGAATTCCTTATCAAAAATTTTGATCCCATGTAAATTAGAATTTTTCATAATTAGTAAGGTTAGCATTTGAGTTGTTAATATAAATAATTTAGGTGAAATTGGGCAGCCCTGCCTGATTCCCCTTGACATAGAGAAACTAGGGGTCAAACTCGTTCCCAGGGAAACAGAGCTACTTATATCAGTATAAAATAATCTAATTATACTACAAAATTTTTCCCCAAAGCCAAAATATTTTAAGGTTTTTATTATAAAGCAGTGTTCCAGTGAGTCAAAAGCCTTGAAGAAATCCAGGAATAAAATAAAACTCTCATCACCAATATAGCTACGATAATCAATCATATCAAAGATCAGTCTAGTGTGATGATGGATATTTCTTCCTTTTAAAAAAGCTGATTGGCATTCATTAATAATTGTTCCTAATCCACTGTTCAAGCGATTGGCATAAACAAGAGCTAAAATTTTATAATCTGTACATAAAAGAGTGATGGGTCTTTGGGGATCAGAGTAATCAGACCTCGTTTCATGGTGGGAGAGAGATTATTGTTTGAAATACATTCCAGCAGGGCCTCAAATAAAAGTTTTCGTAAATCTTTCCAAAAGAAAGTATAAAATTCAGTGGTTAACCCATCAAGGCCTGGAGATTTCCCTTTTGCCATTTGTTGTATTGCTACGTCAAGCTCTTCGATTCCTAAGTCATCTTCCATAAGGTTTTTAAAATCAAGGTTAATTTTTTCATCAGATTCCTGGATTTCATCAAAAAAAGATTGGCAATTGGATTCTGAATACTTAGAGCAATAAAGATTACTATAAAAATTCCTAATTGCTACATTTATTAAATCCAGGTCTTCAGTAATGCTACCATTAATAATTAGTTTCTGAATCTTCTTTTTGGACTGTCTCTGCTTCTCAAGATTAAAAAAATATGAAGAGTTCTTTTCACCGTCTTTCACCGAGCCCTAGAGCGAATGAATGCCCCCTTTGCTTTGTCTAAAAAAACATCATCAAGTTGAGATTTGAAACTATCAAGCTGACTCCGCTCTTCGGATGATACAACTGATTTTGAACATAGAGAATTTATATTGCTTATAAGTTGGGAATGTTTCTGTCTCCTCAGCTTAGAAGCAATTTTGCCTGCCTTTATTGCTGCTGTCCTAACACTAAATTTAAACCACTCCCACTTATTTAAGGGCGACAGATCCATTACTGAAATATCTTCAATAAGGTTCAGGACTTCTGAACAGAAGGTTTTATTATTCAGTAGATTACTATTAAACTTCCAAGTTACGTTTGAAGGTAGTTTGAATTTATTCAGAGAGAGAAACAAGGTAACTGAACAATGATCTGTTAAAGGAGCTGCTGAAATTTCACAACTTGAAATATTATTTACCAGATTATGAGGGATTAACCAGTAATCTAGCCTGGAGCATTAGCCATTTCCTGAAGGGTTGAACCAGGGGTATTGTCTGATATTAGGATTTCTCATTCTCCAGCAGTCTGTCAAATTTGTATTAGAGGTTAAATTTACAAAAATATTATCATAAATATGGTGTTGTACCCAAGAGGGCAGACGATCAATGGATCCATCTGGAGCTACATTAAAATCTCCTCCCAAGATAACCTGATCAGTGGAATATTTTAATTTCCATTGTTTTATCTTCACTCCAAGGTCAGTAAAAAATATACTATTCATTGCTTTATTGTTGTATCCATATACACACACCAAAATGATCTTATTTCCATCAATCTCCACTATTGCAGTTACCCAGTGGCCATTTGTATCACTGATATGTTCCAACAAAGAACCTGGGAATTTATAAAACATAATCACAACCCCAGCTGAATGCGACGTACCATGACTAAAATAAATTTGATTCTTGCAGAAAAAAACAGTTTGCCTTTTGCTCTTTGCAATAAAGATAAATGGCCTTACGTTTGACAACATTTTTTAAACCCCTAGTATTAAGTGAAAGTAAGGATAACATGCAAAAAACACAGTAGTTGTGCTCACAGGAACGATGAGCAGGAACGAGATAACATAGCCAATAATAGCTAAATGGAATAGTGCAATAGCCCTTTAAACAAAAACAAACATAATATACCATACCGGTGAAAGTAAAGAAACATGGCGGTGTAATTAGTCCGGGTCCACTCTTCGATTATCGATCAGGGCGAAACCTTTCTTCAGGTATGCACGTTTGCCTCGGCTCCTGGCTTCCTGAACCAGGGGCCACAGTTTAGCCCGGGCAATTCTGTCCTCCTTAGAAAAGTCCTCCTTGAAACTAATGTGCATTTCTTTACAAACTTTAGCATCTTTGGACTTCCTCCAGACCTCATCCCGCATGGTTCGCATCCCGAACTGAATGATGACAGCTCTGGGACGGTTGTTGGGCGAACCAGCGCCAGCTTTTTTCCCCAATCTGTGAACGGTGTCGACTGTATCACGCAGCCGATCCACGGAGACAGGAATGATCCTAGTGAGAATCCCAATGATGGTTTCCCGTACATCCTCGTCGTCTCGGGCAGTCCGGTCACCCTCAGGTTCCAGCGTCTCTTGTAACGAGCCTGGTCTTCACAGGAAATCCTCAACGCTGCATTTTCTTTTTTGAGAAGGTTAACTGTAGCATGGAGCTCTGATATGGCTTTCTTATTAACCTCAATGGCGACAGTATTAGCTACTATGCGTTTGTCAATGCTTTTTAAAATTTCAGTCTGATTGTCCATCTTTGTGTTAAGTTCTCCTATCGCACGAAGAATGGCGTTCGCTGTGTCCTCCTTACCGTCAGCCTCTTGTAGCTTCATTTTTTTCTTGTTTTTGTTTTTTATAGGTGTGTGATCCCAATTCACCTTTTGTTCTTTAACAGAAGGATCAGACGTTGCCCCGACCGATTCAATTTCTTCTATAATATCTTCGTCGCAAGCCTCTTGAAGAGCCGATAGATTGTAGTCGTGGTCTGACATGCTAACTTCCATCGATGAATTGCAAAACGGAAAAAAGGAGTAAGAAGGCTGAAAAGGTTTCAAAAAGTGGTTGAACTAAGAATAAAAAACCTAAGACGTTTTAAAACAAGGGCTAGAGCACAAAATTTGGGTTAAATCAAGGCTAAATAATAACTGTATTTTAGAGCCTGCAAAAACACAACCTCTCACTCCGCCATCTTGCATGACTTGAGAGTGGCAGTATCAAGCCTGCAACCCCGTTTTGATAAACTGTGCAATGCAAAACAGGCTCATTGCAGCCACTAATGCAGGGATAAATAGACCTGTATTGTTGTGATGGATTTCACTTCTTTTCTTTTTATTAACAGATTGCAAGAGTGGCACTTTTAATTTTTTTCTATCTTTGAGCTGCATTTTATTTTCTTTATTTTGTTTTTAATTTTTCTATCTTGAGCTTATTTTTATTTTTTCATTTTTGTTTTTCTTTTATTTTTGAGCTTGCTGTTATTTGATGTAGATAGTTTGTATTTAGATACTGCTTGTTGCTTCAATAAAAAATTGGAACATTTAAGATTGTTGCATATTTCATTAGCACTGTGTTGGGGCGTGGGGACAGGTGGGGCTTGAGAATTTACACTTATTGTCCAAAGTGGGAATGACAGAAAAAGTTTGAGAACCACTGCACTAAACTGAGATGCACTAAATTGATATTTCACTTGTTAGTATACTAACCATAACTTACAACAAAATTACAGAAGTGTATTATTTATTAATAAATCAGTATACTAACATTAGAAAAACAAAAACAGAACTACTTTGCTTTTCAGAACCAGGAAAAGTTATGAGTCTCTGCAATCATCTAGGAATCTTCTATGAAATTAGAGATAAAGAACAGTTGCTGAACCCAGTCATTGTGTTTATTATGCAGAACCATAACAGTTTAGACAACATATATGTATAAATATGCAAGATGATTTATTAGCTAGGTCATTATAACATTTATCATCATTCTTTACTGATTTATTTGAAAAAGAAAGATGATTTGCTCATTTGATTTCTAGTTGTGCTGAGTCTAGACTGAACGCAACCTGGTGCACCTCTAAGTACATAGGTGTCCCTGCCTAGCCAACCCATAAAAAAAAAAAAAAAATCCGACTCTATCACTGCACCTAGGAGCTAAAGACAATCAACATGCCAAATACAAAGCTGGTCGGACACCTTAATCAGTGTTGCAATTCATGTGTTGAATACCATTGCTAATTAGATCCAGAAATCTTTTGGACTTTACTGAAAGTTGCTCTTGATTGTGTTTTGATAATAAAAAAATCTGTATTTAAGTGTTTTTTCTTATTAGTTATCTAGTAAAGCTTTGATTTTTACCATTATTTTATTTTTTTTTTTGCACTCTTTCTCTATCAGGAAGAGACACTGTTTGTTACTGTATATCAAACTAAGCAGAACTTCGGGGTGTTTTTTTGAGATTACCAGAGAATAAATGGTAAACAAATTTTAACACAATTTCTTTGTTGTTGTCCTTTACAGTATGTTGCATCCTTAAAGAGACAGGGCCATAACATCATTGTTGTGGCCCTGGGGTTTGTTTAGCCACTAGCAAATGTGAACAGTTTTGATTTATAACAGCAATTGGCAACTATTATTATTGGAAATCCACAATAAATGTCCTGGTATTGTTTAACTATCTCAAAAGGAATGTTTCTTGCACTAGTATTTAGACACAGCCGATCACAGACCCATAGCACGCAATTCAAAATTAGCAAGCAACATTGCATATTGTAACATTTTTTCTGTTCGTTTACCATATTTTCTAAATGTATATATTCTAAATACATCTCTTTTCGAACCCTGTTTCTTCCTCATCCCTCTTTGCTTTTGGAAAGCTGCTCCGATGGCTTTGATGTTCCTTTTTCTTTTTCACTTTCAACTATTGCAAAGTGCCACACAGTCTGATGTTCTTGCACAGTGCTAAATGTATAATCTACATCACCTATGATGGTCAAAACCATTGTCAGGGTTGGAGCTGGTCATTCAGCCTGAACATTTCAAGGATTTTAAATATTGAGGTATTTTTTATGTCTTTCGGAGAGAAATTTAGGTTATTTATAAAGATTGTATTTCATAGTACATAGATACAGTACATTTAATTATTTAGTTTTATTTCTGCAATTTTGTAGCCTGTCCAGCAGATAGCGTCCCAGGCAGCAGGCTGCGTCACCTGTCAGCAAAGCCAAACCTGATGCTACCAAAATACAGCACATAAACTATTTAGAAAAAAAAAAACAACACAAAAAGGGGCACTGCAAATGACAAATCTTGATAATAGCGGACTCTAAACAATTAAACAATTGATAAAGCTTTAGCTTAACTTCAGCAAAGAAAAATCCTCAACCCAACAAGCAGGTAGGAAATGAACACAGCTTTTAATGACTTCTGAATATAGCAAGACATTAGCTTCTCACCTCAGGAGACAGTAATCAAGAAGGACCAAACTTAGGTAATTCATATTAGGATGCTTTATGTATAAAACAGCTTACAAATGTTTAATTACAATGAATGGTGTTGTATATGACATTATTTTTCATTTTCAACTATAATCTAGATTTGTATTTTAAGCAGGAGAGAAGAATGAGATTGATCTGGACTACAGTACTCAGCCATATAGCATCATGGGAGATAGTGGATTGGAAAATTTATAGAAGATTTGGGCAGTGTTCTGCCCATATATTATTGGATCACATTGTGAATATATCAGCTTAGGCTTATATTAGCCTAAGTGTCACTCCCAACGACGTCAGACTCACAGTTATTGCCTTGTTAACACAGTGACGCCCCATGTGCATGGCTGTAGCTCCAACATAACATTAAACATTGCCCCTTTATTAAAACAAACCAAATTAAACTATTTCAAAGAGGACTTTCCATTTTGGAATTAGTTACTTTATTTTCATGTACTAACTTGTGATTTCTTGTCAGTGTGACGAAGTTGCAGCAAACCAGCAGAATTTACATTTGGAGGAACGTGTTTCCTCTACCAACAAGCCGCTGTTACACCTCCTGCTGAATTCCAGCGAGCTTGCAATTGATGCTATTTAAAGGCTAAACGGTCCACTGGCCCTACCCATTGTGTGGTTCAGGATGGCGTTTAATGTGGGCGACCATCCTTGGGGACTTGCAAAAGAAGGGTTAGTGCTTAGGGTTATTGCTTAGGGGCAAGTTTGGGATTGAGTCTAAGTGTCCTCTGTTCCACAGACTATGGATAGGCGTTGAAACATTTTAAGAAAAAAAAAAAAAGGATAAAAGGGAGATAATGATAAGACATTTTCAGTCTGCTTCATCACCTGCAAAGAGATGTAAAAAGAACAGCACAACCAACGGACATGGTATGAGACATACAATAAAGTAACACCTTGAAACTATTGCCGATGTTGTATTGTTTAACCTGGCATGTACTCTGTGTTACCTGAAGATAAGAATATGGGCTTTTTGTATGGAAGTGAATCTCTGAGTACCTGGAACCAAGCACCTGTAGCTGTCTGTGAGAGTGCACTTGTGCATGTAAAGTTTATCCAAAGAAAAAAACGCTCAATGGTGGTTGTGGAGAGTAGAAGAGGCGCTCCCCCAGAGCACTGAGTCCAGCGTCAGGAGACCCAAAGCCCAAAACGCCCAAAGGGACCCCAAGAGTGAAGAGGCCAAGGAGGGGCCAACCCAGGAAATCCGACCCCCACCAAGGGAGGAGGAGAGACAGCCCCCCAGTCCCTCAGCCACCGCAATGCCAGAGCCCCCGGGAGCCGTGGGTATGAGTCCGCGGGCTCCGCCAGCTGGCAGCCACCCCAAAGTGCATCCGGCCATGGGCCCCAGGGCTCTGAGGCTCCAGGGGCACCCCACCCCCCGGAGGGAGCTCCAGCCAGGCCTCGGCCAGGCCTAGCGGAGAAGCCACCAGGTATAAGCCAGTAGCCACCCGGGAGTCCACCCCCAAACCCTGAGCTCCACCAGTGCAACAGTGAGAACTGGTGGTGCATGTAGCAGAGACTTGGGATGCTTGGGAGAGGGAGCAGTTCAGACCCCAACCTGAGAAAAAAGAACAAAGAAAAAAACAAAACTCACAGTCTCAATCATGCCTTACCACCCTAATGCCCCCACTCAGACCTCACAGACTCTGTAGAAATGAGCCAAAAAAACAAACAAAAACGGACGCACATTCACGCATAAACGTGCTTAGTTTGTGTAAGAAGTGACAGCCCTGGCCCTGGCAGGTCACCCACACCCCGCAGCAGGAGGATGATGATTTCTTCTCTTACCAGCTCACACTGAAGCTTCTATATGTTAAGACGACAAAGCAAGGGCGTTGGTTTAATCTCAACTTTGGTAGGGACACTATTGGTCTTAGGTTGAATTGGTCTGATGTCATTGGTCCTATTATGCATGCTCCTATTTTTTCAATGCTTGACATGAGCATCAGGGCACATTTCGTTTAAAGAGAAAACAGCATTCTTTTCTACATTTATACAAATTTTATAATCACTACACACACAAGATGCTCTTTATCAATGTTTGAATCATCAGTGGCTCAGAATAATGTAAAATTTGGACAACCTTACATTTTGAAAAGGGTTACATTTGAACTTACCAGTGACAAAGACAGAAGGTAAATACATGGCTTTTTAACCAAATATAGTCTAAATATGTCAGTTGTATGTATATTTATTTGTTTTTTTATTTATCCTTTTGAAGAAATAGAATGGTGCAAAGGTAACAGAGGTAAAACCCACTCTTATTTTGTTTTTAACGGATATACTGATATTCTCTGTACTTTGAAACAAAGCAAAATACATTTTTTTTTTCCTATTTAACTACTATTGTTGCCAAAACCAAGACAGTGAGTCCTCCATCTCTGGTGTCTGATCTAAGATCCTCTATATCTGTTCATTAAAAATATACTTTCAATAATTTATACAAACAATAGATTAGTGTTTTGATTTTTAAGGAAGCTTTTGACCTTACAGCACAATTGATCTTTGAACATGAGATATTCAGAGATACTTCTAGTTTGTAGGCAGTTTATTTTACTTTACTTTAAGCGTCACATCCTCTTGTACCATTTTGAGAGATGTCGATTTGAGGTTTGGTTAGCCCAGAGAGTGCAGAGGGTAGTATAGACGATCTCTCTTCAAAGCAGCAAATTAAACGGTTTCAGGGCAGCTGGTCAGATGGATGCACTCAGAATCAACCTTTTATTGCTTCTGCCATGTTTTGCGCACGTCTTTGACAGAGAAGGTAACGTAAAGCGATGAATTAGCTATAAGACAAACTTTCAGTTTCTGTTGATTAAGTATATATGGGTTTGGATTAGTTTTCTATAAGTTCCACTCTCTGATTCTAATTGTAATTTATTGTGTACAGTGACTGTTGTGAAAACAATTGGAAAACAACCTTCTACCACTCCAATCTGCACCAATGAAACATCAAAAATCATAATGGGGATTATGTGTACAGTCAGAACAGGGAGCAACAGCAGCAAAGAGTGCCGACTGATGTACAGGGATGGAGGGACCTTTGTTCATCAGTGTGACTCTAGGTTCACTCTTAAAAAATGGAATGACACTGTGTTTCTGCACCTGACCAGTTTAACACCAGCTGATAGTGGGAACTACACCTGTGAGTGTTCAAATCCGAATGGAACAAATATCCTCCATCTCAGCATCACAGTTAGAGGTGAGAATATTTTATATTTACTGTTTAAAACTTAAATCACGTAGTTAATTTATTAAAAAAATGTTGTTTCTCCCAAAAAGAACTTTTTCAGAATGATAATCCAACGAATGAAATTTGGAGCATCTTTGAAGGAGTGATCCTTCCTTCTGCTCTGACTGCTGCTGTTCTGTTATTTATAATAGTTTCAGTTACTGTGATACTTATTCACAGAAGATATAAACACTGGTGAGAAACTGATTAAACATCTTTAGCTTTCGAGTATGCTTAGATAAAACCACTGATCTTAAATGTCCCTCTTGGTTTTTAGCTGCATCATTAGCTTTTAACCCAGTGAGTTTTGCATCTGTGTTTCAAATGCACCTGTTGTCATCTTTTCTTTTTTTATTTGCTTCTGGCTTTTTTTATATACATAGACCGTGTGATATACATGGTCTATGTGCTATTTTTTTAAAGCAGAACTAGTCAGCATCGATGTTGTTTTTAAATTTCTGCATAAATAAATGGATATTTTTAGAGACATAAACAATTTGTTTATCTCCTTAAATAAGTATAGCAGATTCTTTGAATTTGTCTGCTTAGAATGTACCTCAGGATTTTACACCAGACAATAACCTGGATCTCCTTTCATTTTAAAGCTCCTGTGAGAGAACCGAAGGATCTGGATCTTTACATGGATCTATCACGCCTACAGTGAGTTATTATAGCTGTATAAGTTAGTAATTTCAGATGTCAGACTTTTTTTTTCTTTATTAAACTCCTACAGTGAAGACAAAATAGCCAGGTATAACAGAACTTCTATTTGGCTAAATCTGTCTCAAAACTCTACTTTTAGCTAGTTTGCAGATCATTTAGAGATGAAAGAAATTGCATCCCACCAGTCATAGACCTATCTATTTTCAATATCCCTAAGTGCATCCATCCATCCATCCATCCATCCATCCATCCATCCATCCATCC
>JAGKQL010000066.1:7336714-7454703 GCA_018398635.1 Cyprinodon brontotheroides | reverse complement strand
GGAATATTGACTATTCCAACAGAACTCAATGGGATTTACAAAATGCTAAATAAAACACTACAGGAACGTTTTTTCTTTACAAAACTTTTTTTGGAACGTCATTGAACAGCGCTGACGACCCGGTGAGTAGCATATTTTAAAAAAAGAACGTTTAAGGTTGTTTTAAGGACATTATCGGACATGCACTATGAAAGCCATTCTGGAGCAGCCAGGGGGTGATTCTGCATGAGCCAAAAAGCAGAGAAGGACCAATTGTCAAACTTTTTGGTGTCGCATCATTCGATTTCATCCTGGACACTACAGAAAATGGGCTAAAAGTGTTAAAAACCGGAATTCTCCTTTAAGAGCAGTCCAGTAATGGGGTAACACTCCGCAGGTGTGTGAGGAGGCGGACTAGAACCAGTCGCCTCCTGGTGGTGGAAGGGAGAACAACACAAAGACAAAACAAACAGACAACACAAAGACTGGGAGTCCAGACACTCACTACCTGACCATAAGTGACATTAAATGAGATGAAATTAAAATTGTTCCAGATGAGTTTTATATTATTAATTTAATGTTTTATAACTCTTTTAAAATTCAGAATACAATATATTCAAATTATTATGCCTTTAAACTTCTTGAGCAAGACCACTGAAAAAAATTGTTAACGCTGTAGAGGACAATCTTTCATTTCCTGGTGGATAATCTAAATAAGTGATCATCCGAATTGTCAATCATTCTTGTAATGTTTTTACCTAAGGTCGTCCTATGTGCTCGCCCTGTCAGCTATCTTTTTCTGAGCATGCATAGTTTCAAGTATATATCTGTGGTGAGCTGCAGTTTCAGGCAGTCATTGAAGCTCACCTTTCTGTCTCTGGTTCTTTAAAAATGACCTAGGGTTGTAAGAAAAAAGGAATAGTGTCTACAAAGTGTATGAAATGAAAAAGAAAAGCCTCGTGAACAGGCAGATATCTCTGCGGAGAGATGTCCGTGCAAAGCAGTATGGATTTGCTGTCACAGCGGCTCCAAGTTCTCACCATATAGGGATGTCGCTACCCCGACAGCGCCGACTAATAACAAAGATGAGCGCAGATTTTGTAAAGGGCGGGTCTTTTAAAAAATTTGAGAAAATCCTCCTCAATACCTTTAATGCGTCTTTTGTATCTATTTAAGCATATTTAGTTACATGAAAACTGTTTTTTCATGTTAGCAAAGTAGTACATGAAACACTTGCTCAAGAAACTTGATATGTTAAGTAAATGAGGATGCCATGTCTTTTTAAGCTTTTAAAGGTTTAATTCATAATATCTTAGTTGCAGTCAATGGATACCTGTGATTGTTTTAATGTATAAAGCAATGCCTCAAACACGCTGTTTCTGTTTGGCATAATTGACAAAAATAAAAAAAAAACTTATATGGAAGAATGGGTTTGCATTAGTAAGAAGTATCTAAAGTGAAACAACTCCTTGATCGAGATTGGCTAAGGGGGCAAGAAAGTGAAGAACAGGCAATAATACCATAAAAGCGTGAAAAGACAGATTAGATTGCAAATACACTCGAGGTTAGGAAGTTAGCTTTGGAGCCTTTTCCTTTAGTCTATCAAAGCTACTGTGAAGTTGAAGTCTTTTATTATAATGATCATTGATGCACTCAGAGGAAAAAGAAAGAAGCTTGCAATCCCAAGAGCACCATCCTAACCATTGGATTATAATTGTGGCAGCATCATGCTGTGTGTAAGTTATGTTGTAGGAATGACTGATGCAGATAATGAAACAGGTGAGCTCTATTTTTAGCTGTATGGTTTTTCAGGGAACGTTTTTTCATAGACTCCTTTCCAAAAGAAAATTTTCAGATGAAGTTTGGAGATAATCTGTAGGAGTTACACTTCCTTCTGCTCTGACTGCTGCAGTTCCTATTGCTTCAGTGCAGCACAAATTAATTAATTGAGAAAATGTTAGTCATTAGTTTAACTAAAGTGCGTTGCATTAATTTTTCAAAGTCTGATTCGAAATAAAAGGTAGATCTTAAAAAGCACTGCATGACAAACTGCTGAGGAACATTGATATAGATAATATATAATATATATTTGCTGCAGTATGCAAACTCATATCATTTTGCATACCGCAACAATAGGAGCACAGAGGATGCAGTTTCCATGGCACTGCACTCTGTGCTCACACATCTGGACAATAAGAACACTTATGCACGTATGCTGTTTGTTGACTGTAGTTCAGCATTCAACACCGTCATTCCGGCGAACTTATTAGCCAAACTTCGAGACCTGGGCATCAAACCTCCATGTGCAACTGGATTCTGGACTTTCTGACAAACAGACCCCAGAATCTCCGATCAGGCTCCAACTGCTCCACATCCATCACACTCAACACTGGTGTACCACAGGGCTGTGTGCTAAGCTCATTTCTCTACTCCCACTTCACCCACGACTGCAAGCCTGTGTACACGTCTAAACTCCATCATGAAGTTTGCGGACGACACCATGGTGATTGTATCCATTTATTACTTATCTACAAGCAGTTAATGTCTAAAATGGCTTTTTAGTGGTTACTACTATGATTTAATATAATATATAAATCTGGTTACATAAAAAAAATATAGGGAAAGCAATGCAGACACAAACACACCTTTTTCAACTTAACATCCACAATGAAGACTTGGGATGCCAAATGCATATTTTTTGGGCTTTACGCTCTTCGTCTTAAATATTTGACACTGTAAGATGTGTGGTGCAAGTTATGTTTGGTGAACAGCGCTTACAACAGTCTTGAGCCAGTATTCAGAGTTAAAGACCTAAAGCGTAGCCTTTTACATGTAGATTTTGGATTAGTATCAGTAAACAGATCTTGAGCGCAGTTGCTTCATCTGTAAAAAGCCCTTGAAGGTCAGATATTCAGAAACACTAAGGTAATGCTAAAACCACTCTTACCACTAAGATCATAAGGAAACAGGCAGGCTCAGTGGTTGCGAGGTAGAACAAGTCAGGAACAGGAAATCATAAACACCAAGGAACTCTAAAAACACTCTCACCTCTGGGTAGACAGAACAAGAAAAATCTGGCCCTGATGACTGGATGCAAGCAGTTGAAATAGAGGCAGGAGCAGGTGGGTCAGATCAGAGGTAATAAGAAACTGGGCAGAATTGGAAAATAATGAAATGAGCAGCTAAGCCAGTCATCAGTGCCAAGATCATGACACAGCTAGTATATGTTCTTCCTAAGAGTTTGGTCCATAGACATAAATTCAATGTATGTCTATGGTCAAGTGACATATAATTGAGGATCTTCTCCCCCTAATGGTCCAGCATATAAAGGATGCATTGCTGAAAATATCAAAAACAATCCTTTGATATTTTCGGCATTTTTCCTTTGCATGCTTTTTGCCTGTATGTTGGCATCAGTAATGTATTTGCAGCAGATTTTCTTGTTTGTGGCACTTTCCTTTGGATGTGTAAGCTGGGTAAACCCCTGCATTCTGTGTTTTCTAGTTACTTGTGCTCTAAAAACTCCAATCTCAGCTTCAACTGGAGGTCTAAGACTCCAGTCTTTTAAAGGCTGACTTATACTTGGAAACAAGTCATCTGCGTAGGTGTCACAGTGAAGGCAGAGATGTCCCCGCCCCCTCCGCTGTACCTCTCCCAAATTGTGGATGGTTGTAGAAAGTGGAGCACACAGGAGGCCTCTGATTGGTCAAATCTACATCCGCTCTACTTATGTTTATTTCCTGTTTGGTACTTTACCGGCTTGTTTTGTTTATATGAACGCCATTGCAGAAAACTAATCGTGAAGTTGGACCAGCTAGAAGAGTGAGGTGCTCGAGAACTGTTTTTACCATTGGGTCTCCGCTATTTTTTGCCATCATGTCCCTCAGTTGTTGGACAAACCTGCTCCAACTTCCTCATCACCTCGGCCATATCTAGACCCACAGCTAGTTTGTGATTGTCTCTCTTGCTTTGTGGCGTGGAATAACGTAGCGCAGACCACACTTCAAAATGGATCATAAATCTAAAATGTCTGCATCAAACCTGTGACAAGCTCAGTGCGACACACTGCTGCTGGAATATAACCAGCTCTTAATAGTGTCTTTGTTAGAGAATAGAGGGGCAAATTAACAGTTTGACTTACCACAGTTAATACAAATTATAAATGATGAACATGCAGCTTTCAATTTATAGAGTAACCTAATGTTGCATGTTATTCTCAGCCTTGATGTGGCTCTTTAATACTTCATCAGTTCCAATGCTTTGTTATAACCAAAAAAAGTAATTAATTCAAGCAGTAGTAGCAGCAGGGGCGGATCTAGAAAAATATTTATGGGGTGGCAAGAGGGGGGCAGGAATATTTTAGGGTTGGCAACATATGGCATTGTTTACACTGAATTTAATCACAGTTATCACAGTTTATGAGAATAGTATGTACAGTATATTTTTCATACATCGTACAATGTGATCTCACCTAATAGGAGAGATAGAAGAATGATAACACTACTTCTAGAGGGCACATACTATCACAGTGAAAAGGTATTAAGGTAAGACACAGGTGCTGAGTCGCAGAAGTGTGAGATTGACTGTCAGAGAGGCAGCTTTGCAGCATTTGCACACAAGCAAGAAGAAACTATAGAAAGAAAAGTTCCCCATCAGAGATCTATGGACTGAGCTGGACTACAGTGAGCAGAACTACACAGTAGAACTAAATGGGTCAAGGCACTCAAACAAGGTACCAGATATCCATGTATTGTTTACTCTGAACACACATTTACCCCATTTGTTCCTCAGTAACTTGACATACAGCAGTTAAGCGCAACATGAACATGGACATTTCATGCATGTAAATATGCTGTGGTGATAGAGCTGTATATGGAGTGACAAAGTCTGCCATATTTAAAAAAATAAATACAGAAATAAATAAATGCTCAATAAAGAAATAAGCATACAATTAATTGCCACCAAAAATGCAACGCAACAAATAAATGTAATTAGAAATTATATTATAATGGCAGGCAGAAATGTAAAAAGGGCAGGCAGAAAGAAAATAGCAGCAAAGAAATAACTAGGGTAAAAAAATACAAAGGAAGAATAAAACAGACAGAAATATTATAACATGCACATAAATAAATACTTAAAAATATAAGTAATTAAAAACTAAAGTTGAAGATAATAAATGACAAAAAATAAATAAGGTAAATATTAAAAAGGCAAAAGAAATAAAAAGAGTTATATACCTTATGACTAGCTGTATAATTTAATTTCTACTTTTACATTTATTTGTTGTTTGTATTTTGTTGCTTCATATTAAGCAGGATTCACACCAGTATCACATTTTTAACTTTTAACACTTTTGGTTTTATTAAAGGAAATATCAGATTTTCTCAGGTGCCAAAACAAAATGTAACATCTCTGTAAAGGTTCACCAGAGAGCATAACATAAAGTTAACATGACTATAACAGCTGAATGCAGCGATTTCCATGTTGCTCAGCAAAAGGCTTCACTAATGTATCTAGATCCAATGCCTTTGTGCGTTTTGATTTGAGTACAATCAAACTTGATAATCTCTTTTCTGTAATAGTTGACCGTAAATATGTCTTTATGAGGCTGAGACGTCGTAGGCCTAACTAACATCATAGATAGAGAAATAACGTTCTGCAACCTGATTTTTATCATCTCAAAATCAGCATTGCAGCTATGTGCTACATTGTGCTTTCATTGTGATTTAATTTCTCGATAGATAGTTGATCAGTTTTTACCTTTTTCATCCCGTGTCTCCTCTCCCTATGACCCCTGGCTCCCTCGCTTTGCCCCATTCGGTTTTCAAAACAATCAGTCTCAGTCGCTCTCGCGTCATCTCGTGCTGCATTCACTGCAGTCCCACATTGAGAAATTAGCGGTCGTAATTCTCAAATGATCCATAATTTATAAGCCTCGCCACCCCTACCGCCAACTGGGGTGGCAGCTGGGGTGGCAAGGCTGTTATTTAGGGTGGCATTTGCCACCCTATGCCACCCCAGTAGATCCGCCTATGAGTAGCAGGTAGTTGTAAAATTGTTTTTCTTTTTTTGGTTGCCTTGTGCAACAGTAAGACAGTTTTGTCACCTGATTGCTGCAAATAACTTAGTTTTGTGATCAGCTATGCACATGGAATATATTTTGGAATTTTAACATGACAAGGATCTTCGTGTACTTTGCCTAGAATTGACATAAAAAAAAGACAATCCACAGGACTGAATAAGGCCAAGTAAGCTGAGCGCCTGATTTATGCGTTACCATGAACCACATTTAGACCTGTCAGTTTTTACCATAAAGTTGCTGTAAACCTTTTCTGTCACATAGTTAACACCTGCTGTTTCTGCTGAAAGGTAACTATTTATTCTGGGTAAATAACCAAAAAAGTTTCAATTCCAGGTGTGAAATTTCAATAAATTCAAGTTTATGTTGCAAGTATTCTAGATAGTAACTGGGAGATAGCACTGTTGCATTTAGAGGACATCAAAGTTTAGTGACCAAAGTAGGTCTTCTCTGTATTGAAACTATCAGCAGACCTTTTTTTTATACCAAAAAACGAAAAAGACCAACTTACTTATGTTAAAATAATTCCAATTGACTCCTTTTAAAGAACTAATTTACCAACTCATGAAATGTTTACTGTCTCCAGAAAGACCAAATGATTTCTGTTTCTTCTTCCTTAGGGTGAAGAAAACTCAAATGAATTGTACAGAAGTCTTCAGCAGCCAACAACAGATCTCTACCAAACAGTTTCTTCTGGTAACCATCAACAGGAAACAGAAAGGACCACAGCCAGCAACAGATCAACTGTGAACAGAAACTATGAAATCTATGAAAACTTTTGAAGAAAAACTATCAAAATGGAAATCTTGATAAGCCTTAGTGAGCTAAATCAATCAGAGGATGGTTATACTTCTTCACTGATTCAGTATTTTTATGCTCCTGTTTGTGTTCACAAATTCTGTCCAAATCTTTTAATACAAAAAGTTTTCATTGCACAATCAATAAAACGTCTTATTACTGCAGTAGCAGTATCTTTGCAAACTGCTAAAGATGGCTGTACAAAGACATTTCCTGTAGAGATCAGCCTCATTATCAGACCAGTATGTTGCTTTAGCAGGTAGTTGATGGACACCAAACCTAAAAAGGGTTAAACATCTGGCTTTGAGAAGCTCAAACTATATCTTTACAACAATAGACGTCCGTAAACCTGTTTATGCATCTATCTTTTCAGCTTTCCCTTTTTAATTGTGTTGTTTAAATCAATGGAATCATAGATTCTATACAACCTGAAAAAAGTTTTATGTGATTTTCCTTTTGTTCCATAATTTGCATATTTCTTTGGACAACTTTTACACTTTTTTGCACTCAAATTATCTTGAATTAAAGGATCTGTCCTCTTTCCATCTGAATTTGTTTTGTGTGTTTGTATCTCCCTTTCTTGGCATTTCTCATGGCTAATTTTAATTTTAATTATTACTGTAAATAATATTTTTTTGTAATTTGCTTTTTCTATTTATAAACACGGTTCTGTTAAAGTGACAAATTAGGAAGTGGTCAGTGACATCATCTACATCAGCCTGCAGGAGGTTGATTTCTTCTCCCACCAGAATGCATTCAGCCCTTTTCATAGTTAAGACCACAAAGCAAACATGACATTTACATCTTCAGTCTTACCAGCCCACTATGGTTGCATAACACAAGACAAGCAGACCCCCATCTCTGTAGTGTGACCTAAGAACTCAATCTCTGTTCTTCATTATTAATATTGATAGTTAATTATTTGGGTTTTAAGCAAGCTATTGACCAAACAGGACAATTACTGCAAACTGTAATAATCAAACTTGCAGAGATACCTCTAGTTTATAAATCTTATTCTTTAATGAGGAGTGCTCATGTAGAGACTTTTTTTAAGAATAACGTCACATCCTTTTGTGCCATTTTCTGAGATGAAAATATGTGGCTCGGTTGAGGGTTTAAGGGGGTAGTTTAGACAATCTTTCTTTAGTGCAGCAGTTTAGATGGATGCAGTGAGAATCAGCCTTTTATTGCTTCTGCCATTCTTTGCCTGCTCTGAGGACAGTGAAGGTAAGAACAAAAGTAATAAAGAAACCATTTAACTTGAAGTTGCGCTTTAAGTTGTGAACTTTTAACTTTTATTTTCGTTTTACTGAGTATAATGAGATACTAATCTATTTTTATGATTTTAACTTATTCATAGATATTATATTTTACTGTTTACAGTGACTCTTGTGAAAACAGTCGGGAATGAACCAGATCTTACTCCACTCTGCAACAATGAAACATCGAATAACATCATACTCATAGTGTGTAGAATCAGAACAGAGAGAAACAAAGGAGAGGAGTGCAGTCTGCTGTACAGGGAAGGAGGCGAGTTTGTCCATCAGTGTGACTCCAGATTCACCCTCAGAACATGGAATGACACTGTGTTTCTGCACCTGACCAGTTTAAAAGCAGCTGATAGTGGGAAATACACCTGTGAGTGTTCAAAATCTGATGGAACATATATTCTCCATCTCAATATAACAGTTAAAGGTAAGCACTTATTTGAAATTACTGAATAAAACTTAAATTTAATAGCTCCTCTTAAAAAATATATTTTCTAAAGATAATGGAGAAGATGACATTTGGGAAGTCTGGAGTCATTCTTCAAGAGTGATTCTTCCTTCTGCTCTGACTGCTGCAGTTATTTTTATACTTTTGGTTATTCTGGGATTTTTCCACAGAAGATGTTACAATCGGTGAGAAACATTCAATATCCAAAGCTTTGATTTTTTTTTTTACTTGCATTGATTTATTGAAATTATATTGATAGGTATGTTTTTGTTTTAATGATGAAAGTTTCATTATAATCAAACTTAATGAGGCTAACGCAGATTTAATATCAACTCTATGTGATGAATAAAGGAAAGGATTATTAGCTTATTATTACCTGTCTTGTTAAACAGGCAGTGATAATGATCTGCATATCTGTATTGGAAATAAAATGCATATTGTATTTCTTAACAGAGAGGAACCAGAATCACCCACTTACAGTCCAAATGAGGTAAAATACACAATACATAAATGCAGACCTTTTAATTATTCATATACTAATATATTTAAACTCCCCTTTCTTTATGTCTTGTTCTGCAGGATTTGGTTGTAGTTGAGCCATACAGCACCTTCATTCAGAAAGAAAATGTACTTTATTCAACAGCCTTATTGCAAAACTATGAAATCAGTTCTGAATATAATAATACCCTGACTAAAAGATGAACATCTTTCTATTGAACAGAGACATACAATCTTTGTTTTCCTCACTACCTGACCTTAAGTGACATTAAATGAGATGAAAGTGAAATTGTTCCAGATGAGTTTTATTTTATTAATTTAATGTTTTTATAACTCTTTAAAAATTCAGAATATAATATGTCTAAATTATTATGCTTTTAAACTTCTTGAGAAAGACCACTTAAAAAAAGAAAGAAGAAAAGTTAAAGGTATAAAGGACAATCTTTCATTTCCGGATGGAAATATCTAAATAAGTGGTCCTCCTAATTGTTAATCATTCTGGTGATATGTTTACCTAAGGCTGTCCTATGTGCTCGCCCTGTCAGCTATCTTTTCTGAGCATAATTCAGGTATATATCTTTGTCATTGAAGCTCACCTTTCTGTCTTTAGTTCTTTGAAATTGGCCGAGGGTCGTAAGGAAAAAGGAAAAGTGTCTATGAAGTGTATGAAATGAAAAGAAAAGCCTCAGAACAGGCAGATATATCTGCGGAGAGCTCTCCATGCAAAGCATTATGGGATTTTCTGTCACAGCGGCCCGCCCTCGCTATAGGCTGTCGCTACCCGATAACGACAACTAATAACAAAGATGGTGCAGTGTAAAGGGCGGGTCTTTTAAAAAAATGGAGAAAATCCTCCACCATACCTTTAATGCGTCTTTTGTATCTACTTAAGCATATTTAGTTACTTGAAAACTGTTTTTTCATGTTAGCAAAGTAGTACATGTAACACTTATTTAAGAAACTTGATAAGTTACAGTAAGTAAATGAGGATGCCATGTCTTTTTAAGCTTTTAAAGGTTAAATTCATAATATCTTAGTTGCAGTCGATACCTGTAGTTGTTTTAATGTATGAGGCAACGCCTCAAACACGCTGTTTCTGTTTGGCATAATTGACAAAAAAAAAAAAAAAGTACATGGAAGAATGGGTTTGCATTAGTAAGAAGTATCTAAAGTGAAACAACTCCTTGATCGAGATTGGCTAAGGGGGCCAGAAAGTGAAGAACAAGCAATAATATCATAAAAGCATGAAAAGACAGATTAGATTGCAAATATACTCGAGGTTAGGAAGTTAGCTTTGGAGCCTTTTCCTTTGGTCTATCAAAGCTACTGTGAAGTCTTTGGCTGTAATGATCATTGATGCACTCAGAGGAAATAGAAAGAAGCTTCCCATCCCAAGAGCACTATCCTAACCATTGGAGTATAATTGCGGCAGCATCATGCTGTGTGTAAGTTATGTTGTAGGAATGACTGATGCAGATAATGAAACAGGTGAGCTCTATTTTTAGGTATATGGTTTTTCAGGGAACGTTTTTTCATAGACTCCTTTCCAACAGAACATTTTCAGATGATGTTTGGAGATAATCAGTAGGAGTTACACTTCCTTCTGCTCTGACTGCTGCAGTTCCTATTTCTTCAGTGCAGCACAAACTAATTAATTGCTAAGAAAATGTTAGTCACTAGTTTAAATAAAGTGCGTTGCATCGATTTTCCAAAGTCTGATTCGAAATAAAAGGTAGATCTTAAAAAGCACTGCATGACAAACTGCTGAGGAACATTGATATAGATAATATATAATATATATTTGCTGCAGTATGCAAACTCATATAAGTTAGCGTACCGCAACAATAGGAGCACAGAGGACGCAGTTTCCATGGTACTGCACTCTGTGCTCACACATCTGGACAATAAGAAGTCTTATGCACGCATGCAGTTTGATGACTTTAGCTCAGCATTCAACACCGTCATTCCAATGAAGTTATTAGCCAAACTTCGAGACCTGGGCATCAGCACCTCCATGTGCAACTGGATTCTGGACTTTCTGACCAACAGACCTCAGAATGTCCGATCAGGCTGCAACTGCTCCACGTACATCACACTCAACACTGGTGTACCACAGGGCTGTGTGCTAAGCTCATATGTCTACTCCCTCTTCACTCACGACTGCAAGCCTGTGTACACGTCTAACTCCATCATGAAGTTTGCGGACGACACCACGGTGATTGGTCTCATCAGCAACAACAATGAGACTGCTTATAGGGAGGAGATTGAGCACTTGGCCACATGGTGCACTGAAAATAACCAGCTCCTCAACACCACCAAAACGAAGGAGCTCATCATAGACTTCAGAAAGGATTCAACAGGCATCCACGACACCTTCCACATCAATGGAATAGCTGTTGAACATGTCTCCAGTTTCAAGTTTCTGGGGACCCACATCTCAGCGGACATGTCCTGGTTAACCAACACCTCCTGCCTGGTCAAGAAGGCTCACCAGCGCCTCTTCCTTCTGAGAACACTGAGGAAGAATCAGCTCCCCTCAACTATCCTGGTGAACTTCTATCGCTGTGCAATAGAAAGCATCCTAACCAACTGTGTAACAGTGTGGTACGGAAGCTGTTCTGTTGCAGAGCACAAGGCACTGCAGCGGGTGGGGAAAGCCGCCCAGCACATCATTGGAACTCACACAGACCCACAGACAGTTTTCTCTCCTACCCTCCGGCAGGCGTTTCGGGTGCCTCTGGACCAGAACCAGCAGTATAAAGGAGTGTAATAATAGTGCCAACAGATTAAAACTTGATCACTATGGTAGTTTTATCTATTTGTAGATACTGCTTATTAATATCTCATCAAATAAATGTCAAAATGTATTTTTATTTCGTATTTCTTTCGTATTCCCTACTGTAACTTTGGGAATGCTGGGTATTTAGTAGCCTGTCTGCTATTTACTCTGAGTTGATAATGCATTTAAAGTTACAATGATCATAAAGATTTGATGCAATGTAAAGGAAGTCAGGATTCTCTTATCTGTTTTACTTTGATACACAACACTCGTTTTAATAAAGTAATTCTGATTCTGATCTTAGGTTTAGAAAAGCAGTTAACTAATTATCAGCATTTATTTCCAAGTTTGTATGGAAGTCAGGCCAAGTCTTTAGAATAGAATAGAAAAGAAATACAAAATCCCTTCCATTGTCCCAATAATTAGGGAACTTTGTTGTTTACAGCAGCAGAAAGATATAAAAAAAAAAAAATGATAACACAAATGTATAAATAAGACCTAATAACACAATAGTGAAAAACTGTGCACCTGCAGAATCAAATAAATCAATATACAGCAATGGACATTTTTACAGTAATGGATATTTGAAAATATAAACAATGTCAGAGATGTGCAAAATGACAGTAGCATGTTGTTTTAATCACTAAGGTAGAAACTGAACTGTGCAAAATCAGCAAGAATATAACAACTTATCGAGGTTGTTGGTTAACAGTGGTGGTTATAGAGTCTTACAGCTGCTGGGAGGAAGAGAAAGCATGTGATAGGCAGAAGAAACGTAACAGTACCACAAAAAATGGCCATTAATGTACCCCACTACATTTTGCAGTGTGGACCAAACGTAGTGGGGGTACATTTTCCCATGAGACTGGGTTGGAGGAAGAGTCTGTGATGCACTAAATGCACGCTCCCTGGTGCATTTAGGGTGCAGCTTTGATCTGTCACTGAAGGAGCTTTCCAGTTCTGCAACAGCTTCATGCATGTGGTGGGAAACATTATCCAGCAGAGATGTTAATTTAGTTAGGATCCTTTTGTTTCCCACCTCCTGCACTGGGTCCCGAGGGCATCCAATCACAGAGCTGGCCTTCCTGATCAGCTGATCCAGCCGCTTTCTCTCAGCTGCAGATAAGCCACTACTCCCAACAGACAGCTCCATAGAAGATGGCTGATGCCACAACAGAGAGACGCACAGTAGAAGGTCTTTCAGAGTGCCCCCTGGAATACAAAAGACCTCAGTTTGTTTTGCACTGAGACTGTGCCTCAGTGTTGAGTCCAGTCCAGTTTTTTTATTCAGATGAACACCTGGGTACTTAAAAGAGTCCACTATCTCAATGTCAGTTTCCTGGATGTTCACCGGTGTCAGTGGGGTGGACCTGCTTTAAATAATTAAATCAGTAGATATTACAATTCTGGTCCACAATCCTATGTCTGGGTATGTTGTATTTGGGTGTTTTAAACATCTTCGGCAGCATGTGTTCGCTAAGTGTTAGGCTGACTAGTAAATTGTCGTCTTATTTTAATTTTTTTGGTTCTTTGTTTTTCCTGTATGAACTTCCTGTTCTTTGCTACACAGACCACATAGCCTATTTTGTCTGCTAGTGTGAAACTGGACGTGCAACCCTGTCAGACTTCAGCTGAGGTTTGCAGTAGACTTTTTTTTTATCAAAGTTTAGACTACAGACAACACTTGAGTAACTTCAGTGCATAAACACTAAGTTTTTTTCTTTCCTTTTTATATAAAGATCAAACATATCTGCCAAAACAAAAAGTTCAGAAAATGAATTAATAATTTTGTTTTGTCTTCACCTGCTTTAAATAATCACATTTGACATTCCTTTAATCTTCAACCTAATATTCTCTTATCAGTTTATGTTTTGTTTATGACTTAGACTTGATGTATACAGAGAGTTTATACAAAAAATATGGTTTTGTACAGCTTTTCAGACAGTAAATGATCACTTCCATTCCATAAAGTGCAGCAGTGATGAAATATAAACAGTTACAGTATGATAGATGATTTCTGTTTTTGCATTTTTATATGGCGATTCTAGCAATCCTACACACTGGCATATGGATTTAATGAAATGTGGCATCAAGTTTGATTTTTTTTGACTTGTTTAATTTTTTCTTCAGGACCAACAATATAAATTTTTAAAACTGTTTAGTACTATATTGGTATTGATGTAGAGCAGCAAGCAACTTATTCAGCATCTATTAGAAATTAATGCATTAAACATATGAGAAAAGAAACTGAAAACTGACTGAAAAGGAGGAGATCATAGACAGTGTTCTGGCTAACTATATATGGCCAACCTGGGGTGGCATTTTTACACAGTTGAGATATGCATTTATTTACAAGCAGTTAGTGTCTAAAATGGCTTTTTAGTGGTTACAACTATGATTTAATATAATATATAAATCTGGTTTTATAAAAAAAATTATAGGTAAAGAAATGCAGACACAAACACACTTTGCAACTTAACATCCACAATGAAGACTTGGAAAGCCAAATTAATTTTTTTTGGCTTTAAATTCATCGTCTTAAATATTTGACACTGTAAGATGTATGCTGCAAGTTATGTTTGGTGTAAAGTGCTTACAACAGTCTTGAGCCAGTCTTCAGGAGGATGTAAGACCGCAGAGGTGAGAACAGTTGCTGAGGGCTGCAAATACCCTATATTGCATGAATAGTTAGCAGATTTGTCCTGCAAATACAAAAAATAGGTCTGCAAACATAAATATGAGACTGATCTGCTGAGAGGAAGAACTATCCTGCCAAAATTTTTACTTTAAAATTGAAACTCACATGCAAGTTTAAGACCTAAAGCATGGCATTAACATGTAGATTTTGGATTTGTATCAGTAAACAGATCTTGAGCACAGTGTTTTGCAAATCGATTTTTGTTCTGTATCTGTAAAGAGACCTTGAATCACAAACACCAAAGAACTGTAAAAACACTCTCACCTCTGGCTAGAGAGAATAGGAATAATCTGGCCCTGATTACTGGATGCAAGCAGTTTAAATAGAGGCAGGAATGGACAAGAAGGAAATGAGCAGCTAAGCCAGTCATCAGTGCCAACATCATGACACATCTAGTATATGTTCTTGCTAAGAGTTTGGTCCATAGACATAAATTCATTGTAATGTCTATGGTCTAGTGCCATATTATTGAGGATCTTCTCCCCCTAATGGTCCTGAGTACCTCACTTATCAAGAGCTGGTTTGCAGCTTTTCTTAACTTGCAGTTTTTTTATATATATATTTGCAGCATTTTTCCTTTGCATGCTTTTTGCCTGTATGTTGGTATCAATCATGTATTTGCACCAGATTTTCTTCTTTGTGGCACTTTCTTTTGGATGTGTTAGCCTCATCATTTGCAAGCCTTGTCTGGTCTTTGCAGTACTTTTTGTATTTGCTGAGCAGTTATCTATTTGTATCACATTTACACCCCTAACCAACCATTCTCTTACATCACAACCACAGATTTCAGTAGTTCGCCCTCCAGTTGCAGGGTAAAGCCCTGCATTCTTTGTTTACCAGTTGTTTGTTTTACTTGTGCTCTAAAAACTCAAATCTTGGCTTGAGCTGGAGTTCTAAAGACCAGTCTTAGAAGGTTGATTTATACTTTGAAACTAGGTCATCTGCATAGGTGTCACAGTGAACGCACAGATGTCCCCGGCTCCCTCTGCAGACACTCCGCTGCATCTCTCCCAAATTGTGGGTGACCGTAGACAGTGCCGCAGACAGGAGGCCTCTGGCTGGTCAAATCTACATTCGCTGTACTCATGTGGATTTCCTGTTTGGTACCTTAGCGGCTTGTTTTGTTTGTATGAACACCATTGCTTGCAGAATGGAGGGGCAAAGTAGCAGTTTGAGTTACCACAGTTAATACAAATTATAAATTATGAACATGCAGGTATCAATTTATAGAGTATCCTAATGTTGCATTTTATTCTCACCCTTGATGTGGCTCTTTAATACTTCATCAGTTCCAATGCTTTGTTATAACTTAAAAAGTGATTAATTCAAGCAGTAGTACCAGGTAGTTGTAAAATTGTATGTACCGGTAGGTGTTTTGTTTCTGACTCTATTAGCAAATTACACTGTGAATCAAATTGATTGCATATTTTATGATCCAAATTAGATTGTCTTCAAAAGAGAGAATTATGGTTCTAGTCCTTTTGGCTATCAACCTATTTATGATATAGGGAGACCTACTGAATAACAAAGTAGTAGCTAAAAGGAGGAGACATTTTAGAAAGAGCAAAACCTCATGCTCTTTTTCTAAAGGTCAGAGAATTTGTGGTGAAGGTTACAACGTTGCAGTACAGACATTCATATCAAAGCCCTCTCTGTTGTTAGACATCATGCTCTCTGTGGTAATACCTAAGCTGCAGGTTTTTATATTTCTTTCTTATTTTCTCTCTACTTTGCACAGCGAAGGTAATATATGTATATTTATATAATTCTTGTTAAAATGTAACATCCATATTGATTTGTTTCCTTTTTCTAGAAAGAACAGCTTTGCACTTCCTTGATGTGTTATTGCTAAGCTTCATGGGTTACTAACCTGAACAGTTTATTTTATTTATTTATGTTTTTGAAATTTTTGCCACTTTATTGTTTTTCTACTTTTTATTTCTGTTTTATATATGTGGGGTGATTGAGCACATTTTATTGACTGCTTAAAAACTCAGCATATATTTTTAAAATTATTTCAAAATGTTTACATTATGTGTCTACAGCATAGAAAATACATGTAATCCAACAAAAAACATAAAGAAAAACAAAAGTATATCTAGGCCTTTGCATGATACTATGAGATATTGTAGTTACATACCTAAATTTGCTGCAAATACAAAAAGTACTGCAAACAAAAGATAAAATCAACAAACAAAAATACAAAACCGACAGGGATATTTTGTAGTCTTAGAAAAAAGATCACTATGGTAGTGCAGAGAGTTTATGAGTTGTAATGAAAGCCACTCTCCCCTGAGGAGTGTAATTTTCTTCTTTCAACCTTGGGACTCGTAAATGATTATTGTTATCCTAGGAAAAATTCTACCTCATGTTTATTTTCTAATAGTGTGTAGTGTTTTGCATCGATGTTAGATTTCTGCAATTCTGAATTATTAGAATAAAGACATCATTGTTTGTTTAAATTGCAGTCGTTTGTGTTTCATGTACGAATGGTTTATCATTCAGGCTAGATCCAGCCTCCTTTTGGTGACAGTTTGAATAAACAGAGATAAATAGTTAGTTTATTGATAATTAATAGCTCTGCTGATAGCCTAGCCTAAGTCATTAAATTGGTGGGAATAACTGGATTTCAACAGCCGGTCCAGGAGCCACCCGGAGGTGAAAGGCTCAAAATCCTTGTATTTGAGCAGATTAAAGCTATAGCTATTCAACTAAGAGCACCAAATTGATTTTGACTGCGACTTTGAATAAGTTAAATAATGAACTACAACTCCAATTTATTCATAATATACAGGATACAGTATATTATTTCATAATACAGGGCTCAGTTTAGAACCCTTTTAAATGAACCATCAGCTTAAAACGTCTCAAAATTCCAAAAACCTTTGCAAAAATGTGAACTTGACTGCACTCGCCTATGGTAAGAACTTTATTTGAGCATCAGATAAAATAATGGAAAGCTTTTACTGTGAGGGGGATGAAAAAGTGGGGGTAGGGGCAGGTCTGTCTCCAGAACCGGGTCAGTTCTTGGGGAGATTTGAATCAGTCTGATGTACGTAAGCAACGCTTACAGTGTCCCCGCCTCGGTGGTTCAACCGCGAACACGCTGCGAGACTGGCTCCTCAAAAGGGAAAATCCTGTTTAATGTTGCAAGGCAGCTGAGTAACAAGACTGAGGCTTCCGCTTTCTTACTTGCGTTAAAACGAGTAGGCGCACAACAACACACTGCATCGGGAGCTCTGACCGCAGGAAAAAGAAAGAAGCTTTGGCTTCAGAATGATCACATGTTGAATTTTCGTCTCTCCTGTCAGGCATGAGCTCGGTTGAAAAGGGAGCGAGCAATTTCCGCGTTGGTTTTAAAGCTGTATGGGGTGGAGCATGACAGTCATTCAGTGGTCATACTTTGACCAGACTGCAATCATTTCAGAAATGTTGTCACAACAGGAGATCAAACAAAACATTACAATATACCTTATAGTATTCACTATGGTTAGGAAAAAACATTTAATTTATTTAGAAGTATACACATCTATAAAGATAATGGTATTTTTTTTTTGTGTTTAAAACCCATTTCATAAATGAGAAAGATTAATCCTAACATTTTTCAGTAAGAGTTGGATTCTTTATAAAGAATTGATTTATTTGAAGCTCACTGCTCTCCAATTATTGTAATTGTTTCAATTTTAATGCTCTTTGCACCTTTAATGCTCTGAATACTTGATCTCTTGGAAGCAATCAGCTGCTCCTGATTAGACTTATTTTCAATTCATTCTATTGTCATGTCTGAAATTAAAATTTAGAACAATGTTCTCTGTAAGAACACAGTTTTTAGAGTTTGTAAGCTTTTTTTGTATCATTTAGGGAAAAAAAATTGTTTTTTATTTTGTATTTGAGAACAATGTAGAATATGTACAGGAGATCAATCTGTACTTTTTCTTTTAGCATTTTTTTTAAACCAGGCATTTGTACTTTTAAGTGAATAATGTTTACTCTGGTAACAGGTAATTACACCTGAATCGCTTTTGAAAATGTGCAATATTAAAAGAATTAGGCTATTTCTTACTGATTATAATTTACTGCTTGCAGATACTTTTGTGAAAACAATCGGAAAAGAACCAGATTTAACTCCAATCTGCACCAACCAAACTTCAAATATCATCATCATGATAGTGTGTAAGATCAGAACAGAGAGGAGCGACGGAGAGGAGTGCCGTCTGTTGTACAGGGCTGGAGGCGACTTTGTTCATCAGTGTGACTCCAGATTCACCCTTAAAACATGGAATGACACTGTGTTTCTGCACCTGACCAGTTTAACAGCAGCTGATAGTGGGATCTACACCTGTGAGTGTGCAAAATCTCATGGAACGTATATTCTTCATCTCAATGTCACAGTTAAAGGTGAGAACATTCTTATATTGGCTAATTAAAACCTATATTACCAATTTAATTGAATATCTTTTTTTTTCTCCCTAAGACCCTCGCCAGGAGAATAATTCAGCAAATGACACTTGCAGCCAATTTGAAGAACTAATCTCTCGTATTGCTTTGACTTCTGCTGTTCTCTTATTTTTAATGATTCCATGTATTTTTAGATTCAGCCTTACAAGATATTGGTGAGAAAACTATTGCCATATCCATAATTTTCTTTTTTCTAAATTTTCATAAAACATTTCAATAAGACTTCTTAACACCACTAATGCTGAATTTTACATTTTATCTTTCCCTGCATCTTCTACATGAATTATAGCTTTATTCTTATTGAAAAACAAATTCATTTAATTTGTTTGCCTAGTTCAATACACTAACCTGGAGTTGTTTTCATATTGAAAGGGAATATTTACGATCTGAAGCATCTGCGTCATTTGCACATGGAGCTGCTTCTACTAAAGTGAGTAATTGTGATTATTGTATAAGTTGTCATTTTCAGTTGATCATAGCTTACTTTTTTGCATATTACCACAAAAGCAGAACATAAAGAACAGGCATTCTTTAAAAAAAGAAAATTTATCAGTTTCCTCCATCATTCCCATATCTGTACACTCATGCACCCAGTAGTTGTTTTTAATCTAAGCCATAATGGCAGTTGCCCATCCACTAAGTCAATAGTCAGAGGTAAAGTGGTGGATGTTTGTTTACTGGGTGGATCATCAAAATAAGTGTTCCTGTTAATTGGCTGCCGAGAATGACCTCCCCTCTCACGCACTGATGAGAAAACAGATTGAAATATGAATGAAAATGGAACTTTTAAACATATTCTTAATATTTTCAAATTTCGTATGCATGAATGGCCTAAAATTAAGAGTTTTGGTAGACAGATAAATGCAGCTTGTTTCTGTCATAATGGGCTTTGGAGATCTGACCCACATCCAGGGAACCACTCAGAGACCAAGGGTAAAAGTTAAACAGGTTTATTGAAGGCTAGCTAACACTGATGGAGATTGAAACTCAGTGGGGAAACAATGCTGGAACTCAGCGGACTGGTGAACCGGAACTGGAAACTCTGAAGGGGAGATCACAGTGATCGGTTCAGGGACAATGGGAAAATAGACTGAGGCTTGAATATTGCTGGAGAGGCACTCACCTTGGGGGACTCTTGGTTTATCCTTGGATCCAGTTTGTGGGGGTTTAATCCAAAGTAGAGGGAAGTTGTTTGAGAGTGGACAGGCAGACATAATGTTGGACCCAGAAGAGTAAAGGAGCGGACTGTCACTTGGTTTTCCAGGAGTGGACTTGAACGGCGGATCATGTGGAGGTTTTCCCCTTGCCCAGTGAGACTCAGTAATTCCTTCCAGGGGTAGAAGGTCCAGGCTTTTCCAGTAACACAGGAAGTCTTCCTGTCGAAGAACAATGCTAAGGTTAGCCTATGCTGATCTCAGTTTGGCTTGAGTACCCATTACTGGCAAACACTCTGGCATCGAGGTGGTGACAGCCCGCTGCTCAAGTACTCCTCTGGTAATGACCCAATGAGCCGCAGGTGTGCAAGGAGGCCCAACGAGGACAGGGCACCACCTGGTGGTGGAGAGAGGAAAACACACAAAAAAAACAACCCACACAAACTGGAATCATAACAGTTTCAGCTCTGACAGATTAGTGAAATAAATCCAACTTTATGCAGCAAGTACTCAAGAAAATAACAAAACAATGGTCTTGTTGCAGTAAGACAGAAGACATTGAGGTGCAGTTACAACATTACACCACACAAGCAATTATAACGGACAAAACAGATATAATCATTACGGTTTTTTTATTGTTTAGGATGAAGATTACTCAGATGAGTTGTACAGAAGTCTTCAACAGCCAACAAGTGATCTCTACCAAACTATCTCCACTGGTCACTGTCAGAATGAATATGAAATTACATCAACCAGCAAAGTAATTGTTAACCTGAATAATGTGGAAATGGAGCGGAATTGTGAAATCTATGAAAACATTTGAACCAAAATTATGTCTACATAAATAAAGCTTTATGAACATCAGGCCCACTTTCTTTCTATTTTTGTGACAGATATTAATCAGAAGATTACTTGATCTTATAGTTAAATCTATATTCAAAACCATACTCTTATGATCCTGTTTGTGTTGACAGAATCAGTCATATTGTTGCATCACAACATTGTGCTATCTAATTTCTGTGATGCTGCCATATCTGAAAAGATTCGAAAATAATTATATCGGTTATTTCCTCCCCGGGTCAACCATAATATCAGACCACTGTGTTGCATCTCCAGGGTTGCCACTGGAGTAATGTATTGAATCTTTAAGTTCCACAACTGAAATGTTCTTTTATCTTGAGTAAGCTGTGTAAGTACTTAGATAAAGATAATTTTGTTTAACTATGAAAGTTTGTGCAACTTAGTTGGCTCTCTTTATCTAATCCGAATGTTAGCAGTTTGCACATTGACTTACATTATTACTCTTATCCATAATGCTGAAGATGAATTATTACATCATGTTGATGATGCACTTATCTATTACCATGTTGGCAAAATATGGTGGCACAGTATTTTTTCAAATTGCTTTTTTCATTTGCATATTCAATATGTTTTTCAAAACGGAAAAAAATATGAAAGAATAAATTATTTTTAAAAAAACCCAAATTGTTTGTTCCTTCCCCTGCCTTAGATATGAATAGAGTGGCATCATTTGAATAAAGTTGTTATTGGTTTATAACAGTGTTTTTCAGTCCTGGTCCTAAAGGCACCCTGCCCTGCATGTTTTAGATGTTTCCCAGCTTTCACACACCTGTTATCAATTGATAGCAGATTATCAGGCTTTGCCGAACTGCAATCATCTGAATCATTTTTGCTGAATCTCAAAACATCCAAAACATGCAGAGCAGGGTGCCTTGAGGACCAGCATTGAAAAACACTGCTCTATAAGACACAAAATTTTGGTGAGCCGACATAGATATCAGAGTTGTTAGATATTTTTGAATTACTCTTTTAGGTCATCTACCTCTTCATTTTGAACTCAAAGGACTTCAATAGAACAAGAGGAGACAGCAACTACTTCATATGTTCCTCAATCTACATTACATACACATTACAACCTAATATATGCAGAAACTTTTCCAGTTTTTGGGCTGAAAAGAGGACTGATGATGGTAGTTTTACCCATTTTATATTTAAATTATTGTCATTTGACTATGAATAACTCTCAATAAATTATAATAGAATATTATCTTTAATAATTTATGATTTAAGTGAAAATAATGCGCTCAAATATATAGTCTATGCATATGTACATGAGAAACATTTTGAACAGTTACCTTCTAGCATTTAATGATTACAACTAATAATAAACATATCAGTTTATGAGCAAATGAGGACGTTATCCCACTCCGAGGGCTGTCCTCCTTCCACTTACTGTATTATTTTGCTCTGCTGCCATCCTGTGGTTGTTTTAAATATCACTTTTCTATTGTTGATGGTGCACACAAATTCGATATATAAACAAAACACAATCTATAGCTATATACACAATATAAAACATACAATATACTATTTACAATATATAGTATAAAGCCATATACTATTCCTACTGTTCCATCATCTCCAGCTGCTAGTCCACTGCATCTCTCTACTGGAGAGATGCAGTGGACTAGCATGCTTCAAGGTTTATTGTTCCTCACAGCCTGGATAAATGTATCCTGGAAAGCAACGCCCACTCGGCCAGGGGCAGATGTAGATATGGGGCCAGGGGTGGTTGTGATACACTTAACTGAGATGCACTAAATTGATATTTCACTTGTTAGTATACTAACCATAACTTACAACAAAATTACAGAAGTGTATTATTTATTAATAAATCAGTATACTAACATTAGAAAAACAAAAACAGAACTACTTTGCTTTTCAGAACCAGGTAAAGTTATGAGTCTCTGCAATCATCTAGGAATCTTCTATGAAATTAGAGATAAAGAACAATTGCTGAACCCAGTCATTGTGTTTATTATGCAGAACCATAACAGTTTAGACAACATATATGTATAAATATGCAAGATGATTTATTAGCTAGGTCATTATAACATTTATAATCATTCTTTACTGATTTATTTAAAAAAGAAAGATGATTTGCTCATTTGATTCCTAGTTAATACAGTGTGATGAGTCTAGACTGAACGCAACCTGGTGCATCTCTAAGTACATAGGTGTGCTTCTACCAACAAGCCGCTGTTACACCTCCTGCTGAATTCCAGCGAGCCTGCAATTGATGCACTGGCCCTACCCACTGTGTGGTTCAGGATGGCAATTAATGTGGGCGACCATCCTTGGGGACTTGCAAAAGAAGGGCTAGTGCTTAGGGTTATTGCTTAGGGGCAAGTTTGGGATTGAGCCTAAGTGTCCTCTGTTCCACAGACTATGGATAGGCGTTGAAACATTTTAAGAAAAAATAAAGTTGTTTTTTTTTTGCATATAAATTGCTTTATTATAATTCTGCAGGGAGATTTACAGATTATGGACACTGCAATGTAGGTAGAACAGGAAAGGAAAAACAGAAAAATGAGAAAAAATGAGAGAAAGAGGAGATAAAAGGGAGATAATGATAAGATATTTTCAGTCTGCTTCATCACCTGCAAAGAGATGTAAAAAGAACAGCACAACCAATGGACATGGTATGAGACATACAATAAGTAACACCTTGAGACTATTGCTGAAGTAGTATTGTTTAATCTGACATGTACTCTGTGTTACCTGAAGATAATAATATGGGCTTTCTGTATGGAAGTGAATCTCTGGAGTACCTGGAACCAAGCACCTGTAGTTGTTTGTGAGAGTGCACTTGTGCATGTAAAGTTTATCCAAAGAAAACATGCTCAATAGTGGTTGTGGAGAGCTGAAGAGGTGCCCCCCCAGAGCACTGAGTCCAGCGCCAGGAGACCCAAAGCCCCAGACGCCCAAAGGGACCCCAAGAGAGCGAAGAGGCCAAGGAGGGGCCAACCCAGGAAAACCAACCCCCACCAAGGGAGGAGGAGAGACAGCCCCCCAGTCCCTCAGCCACCGCAATGCCAGAGCCCCCGGGAGCCGTGGGTATGAGTCCGCGGGCTCCGCCAGCAGCCAGCCACCCCGAAGTGCATCTGGCCATGGGCCCCAGGGCTCTGAGGCTCCAGGGGCACCCCACCCCCCGGAGGGAGCTCCAGCCGGGCCTCGGCCAGGCCCAGCAGAGAAGCCACCAGGTATAAGCCAGTAGCCACCCGGGAGTCCACCACCAAACCCTGAGCTCCACCAGTGCAACGGCGAGCACTGGTGGTGCAGTGCTCGCAGTTCAGACCCCAACCTGAGAAAAAAGAAAAAAACAAAACTCACAGTCTCTATCATGCCTTACCACCCTAATGCCCCCACTCAGACCTCACAGACTCTGTAGAAATTAGCCAAAAAAACAAACAAAAGCGGACGCACATTCACACATAAAACTTACATCCAATAATACCAGGACCATAGACCCGGCGGCACCGGTGGTTGGTCCTGGATTATCAGGTGACCCAATAAGTTAACCTAAAATCCGAATGGGGGAAAGGGAGCGGTGACACCACCACACCAGCCCATCTCGTTCCTGCTTCGGGCCCGGCCCCCCATTCCCACCTAGACCAGACCACCCCCAGCAAAATCTCCCCCGGGATCGGGGCCCACATGCCCCGCACAGCCCAACCAGAGATCCCACCCTAACTAATTCACCCAGCCACTTTCTCCCCTCAATTGCTACATACCCCTCCCTCCATCCTCCTTTGGCGAGAGCAGAAGTGACAGCCCCTGCACTGGCAGGCCACCCAGGAACCGCAGCAGCAGGATGCTGATTTCTTCTCTTACCAGCTAACACTGAAGCTTCTATATGTGAAGACGACAAAGCAACAGAGGCGTAGGTTTGATCTCAACTTTGGTAGGGACAATATTGGTCTTAAGTTGAATTGGTCTGATGTCATTGGTCCTATTATGCATGCTCCTATTTTTTTAATGCTTGACGTGAGCATCAGGGCACATTTCGTTTAAAGAGAAAACAACATATTTTTCTACATTTACACAAATTTTCTAAGCACTACACACACAAGATGCTGTTTATCAATGTTTGAATCATTAGTGGCTCAGAATAATGTAAAATTGGGACAACCTTACATTTTGAAAAGGGTTACATTTGAACTTACCAGTGACTAAGACAGAAGGTAAATACGTGCCTTTTTAACCAAATATAGTCTAAATATGTAAGTTGTATGTGTATTTATCCGTTTTTTTAAATTTATCCTTTTGAAGAAATAAAATGGTGCAAAGGTAACAGAGGTAAAACCCAGAGCAAGCATGACATTTTTAGCCCTATTTAACTACTATTGTTGCCGAAAACAAGACAGGGAGTCCTCCATCTCTGGTGTCTGATCAAAGATCATCTATATCTGTTCATTAAAAATATATTTTCAATAATTTATACAAACAATAGATTAGTGTTATGATTTTTAAGAAAGCTTTTGACCTTACAGCACTATTGATCTTTCACAATGAGATATTCAGAGAAACTTCTAGTTTGTAGGCAGTTTTTTTTTTTTCAAGTGTCACATCCTCTTGTACCATTTTGAGAGATGTCGATTTGAGGTTTGGTTAGCCCAGAGAGTGCAGAGGGTAGTACAGACGACCTCTCTTCAAAGCAGCAAATTAAACTGTTTCAGGGCAGCTGGTCAGATGGATGCACTCAGAATCAACCTTTTATTGCTTCTGCCATGTTTTGCGCACGTCTTTGACAGAGAAGGTAACGTAAAGCGATGAATTAGCTATAAGACAAACTTTCAGCTTCTGTTGATTAAGTATACATGGGTTTGGATTAGTTTTCTATAAGTTCCACTCTCTGATTCTAATTGTAATTTATTGTGTACAGTGACTGTTGTGAAAACAATTGGAAAAGAACCTTCTTCCACTCCAATCTGCACCAATGAAACATCAAAAATCATAATGGGGATTATGTGTACAGTCAGAACAGGGAGCAACAGCAGCAAAGAGTGCCGACTGATGTACAGGGATGGAGGGACCTTTGTTCATCAGTGTGACTCTAGGTTCACTCTTAAAAAATGGAATGACACTGTGTTTCTGCACCTGACCAGTTTAACACCAGCTGATAGTGGGAACTACACCTGTGAGTGTTCAAATCCGAATGGAACAAATATCCTCCATCTCAGCATCACAGTTAGAGGTGAGAATATTTTATATTTACTGTTTAAAACTTAAATCACGTAGTTAATTTATTAAAAAAATGTTGTTTCTCCCAAAAAGAACTTTTTCAGAATGATAATCCAACGAATGAAATTTGGAGCATCTTTGAAGGAGTGATCCTTCCTTCTGCTCTGACTGCTGCTGTTCTGTTATTTATAATAGTTTCAGTTACTGTGATACTTATTCACAGAAGATATAAACACTGGTGAGAAACTGATTAAACATCTTTAGCTTTCGAGTATGCTTAGATAAAACCACTGATCTTAAATGTCCCTCTTGGTTTTTAGCTGCATCATTAGCTTTTAACCCAGTGAGTTTTGCATCTGTGTTTCAAATGCACCTGTTGTCATCTTTTCTTTTTTTATTTGCTTCTGGCTTTTTTTATATACATAGACCGTGTGATATACATGGTCTATGTGCTATTTTTTTAAAGCAGAACTAGTCAGCATCGATGTTGTTTTTAAATTTCTGCATAAATAAATGGATATTTTTAGAGACATAAATAATTTGTTTATCTCCTTAAATAAGTATAGCAGATTCTTTGAATTTGTCTGCTTAGAATGTACCTCAGGATTTTACACCAGACAATAACCTGGATCTCCTTTCATATTAAAGCTCCCGCGAGAGAACCGAAGGATCTGGATCTTTACATGGATCTATCACACCTACAGTGAGTTATTATTGCTGTATGAGTTACTCATTTTTAGATGTCAGACTTTTTTTTTGTTTTTATTAAACTCCTACAGTGAAGACAAAATAGCCAGGTATAACAGAACTTCTATTTGGCTAAATCTGTCTCAAAACTCTACTTTTAGCTAGTTTGCAGATCATTTAGAGATGAAAGAAATTGCATCCCACCAGTCATAGACCTATCTATTTTCAATATCCCTAAGTGCAGTCCTCATCCATCCATCCATCCATCCATCCATCCATCCATCCATCCATCCATCCATCCATCCATCCATCCATCCATCCATCCATCCATCCATCCATCCATCCATCCATCCATCCAAACATCCTTCATCCATCCATCATCCATCCATCCATCTACCTGTCATCTATCAAACCTATCACCATCCATCCATCCATCCATCCATCCATCCATCCATCCATCCATCCATCCATCCATCCATCCATCCATCCATCCATTTATCCATCCATCCATCCAATTGTGTTTATTGATTTGAGCCATATGTTCTGTCACCCAAGCCAGTATTCAAATGAATGAAAGATTTTCTGCTGACTGTTAAAAGTTTGTTTCACCTAATTGCTGCTATGAATAAAATAGTTGTTTTGTTCTGCTTTGTGGTTTAGTATATATCTAATTTATAGAGAATAGCTGAAATATTAGCTGTATAATTGTGTAGGGTTCCTTTGTATGTAGGTTTGGACGGCCAGAAACAGCTGCAAACTCTTTTTCTGACACTAAGTCAACATCAACTGTTTCTTGAGAAAGGCTATGATTGGTTCCTGCTTAATTAACAATAGGATTACTTTACAATAGAACAGTAAAACAAAACCCATTTGATGCAGCAAGTACTCTACAAACGGCATAAAGATGGTATACTCAGACAGAGGAAATCCAAATGCACGCACCTAGCTGTTACAAAAGCATCAATATTAGGCTCAAAACTAGAAGAACATAACTTTTGTCTTTGGTTTTGAATGATAAGTGTTGATAGTCTACTGCTGTCTTTTATTTAAAAAGTTTGAAACTTTCTTTAAATGCTTTCTCCCCTCAAAGAAACAAAATTATTTTATTTCTGTTGCTGTTGTTTAGGATGAAGATGATGTAGATGATTTGTACACAAGTCTTCAGCATCCAACAACAGACATCTACCAATCTGTGTTGTTTGGTCACCATCAGCCAGAAGCCTATGCAACCTCAGCCACCAACAAAGTAACTGATCACATGGAAAATCTGGAAGTGGACAGTGATTCGGAAATATATGAAAACATTTGAGCCAAAAATGCGCCAAGATGAAAATTGATCAACGTTTGGCTGAAGCTTTATGTTGACATTCCTCATTATTTTCACAGGACAGGGAAGAGTTGCTGGTCAAATAGCAGAACTCATGCAGATCGCTCAAAGATGCATGAATTGAGTGAAATTCGGCTTTGTGCAAGATTTTAATAGATTGCATTTTGCATGATTATATGGGCTTTAGGATAAGATGAGATAAGCCAGTATAAGATGAAAGACACAGATAGACTAGATAAAATAATATAGAAAAATATATAAAAACAAATATCTAAAAGTAAAGAGAATTATGTATTACAATTTCGTACAAATAAGCATCTGCATAGCATGCATGCACTACATAAATATAAAAGCATATATACCCACATGCATATAAACAATTGCAAGCAATAAAAGATATTGCACTTTGCAAGATGGGGATTTTATCCTCTTTCTATCAGAAATCCTTAATTTGTCCCTTATTTTTTACATCTCTCCTTTTTTTCTTTTATGATTTTCATGTGATATAATATTAATTAATACTGTATAAAAGAATATCATACCATGGGAGTCTTTTTACTGTTGTGGTTATTTTACTGTTTGGGACAGGATATGTGCATGTTTAAAGATACTTAGTCTTTTGCTGTATCTCTTGGATTATTGTTGCATGATTTTTTTTCACTCTGAATGTGAACATGTTGTTGTGACAAACTGAGAAGCAGTGTGGGCCATAATCTGTATTAAACCACAGGATGCTATTTTTCTGTACCAGCTTGTAAGTTTCTAAATATTTAAAGACCAAACTGCAAACATGACATTTTCAAACTTAGTCTTACTAAGCCACAGTTCAAGCAGAAAACAAGGTAGATCTAGCAATGGTGTTTGATGTCATGCTCCAATACATAAAAATTATAATAATTGTTAATATGAATAATAGTTGATGGTTCTAGTTTTAGGTTAACTTTTTAGCAAAGAAGAATATAAAACTTTATCGATGAGAACTGTAGGTTTACATTCACTTTGTAGTTTCTACCGTTTCATAGAGAAGCACATAGACGTGTTTCCTTTTTCAGAAAGGTTTCACATCCTCTTGTTACATTGTTAGAGATGACCACATGTGAATTCATGTAGCTCAGAGTCCAGGGGATAGTTTAAAATTCTGTCTTGCAGCACTGCAAACCCTCATAGGGCAGCAGGTCAGATGGATGCAATGAGGATCAGCCTTTTACTGTTTCTGCAATGTTCTGCGAGCTCCTTTGACAGCGAAGGTATCGTAAAGAGATAACATGTCTGTAAGCTTTATTTTGAGTTGTTTTAAATTAGGAACATTCATCTTCTGTTGCTGATTGATAATGTGGGCAGAATTACCTTTTTATCATATTCACTGATTAATTTTCATTTACTGTTTGCAGTGACTCTTTCAAAAACTGTCAGAAAAGAACCAGATTCCACTCGAATCTGCACCAATGAAACATCCAATATCATCATCATGATAATGTGTCAGATCAGAAGAGAGAGAAACAAAGGAGATGAGTGTCATCTGCTGTACAGGGATGAAGGCGACTTTGTTCATCAGTGTGACTCCAGGTTCAGCCTTAAAAAATGGAATGACACTGTGTTTCTGCACCTGACCAATTTAACAGCAGCTGATAATGGAAACTACACCTGTCAGTGGTCAAAATCTCATGGATCGTATATTCTTCATCTCAACATCACAGTTAAAAGTGAGCACATTTTATTGGTGGTATCGAACTCATATTAGTTAGGTTCTCTGAATCTTTTTTAAACTCCTTTTCTTAATCTAATGCAGCAGAAGACCTTTGTAGCGGTACTACTCTTCCTTCTGCTCTGACTGCTGCAGTTCTGTTTATGATCCTGCTTGTGGTCATTCTAGGATTTGCCCTGAGAAATTGTTACCATCTGTAAGAAACTATTGTTATTTTTTCACTAACAGATTTTAAAATATATATTTTAATAATTACCCCTTTTTATATAAGGATAAATGCTCAACTATCCAAGTAAAACCAAATAAGGGCACTTGTACACTGTCACAGATTTTAATATATGCTTAAGTTTATAAAGTAGAGAGAGAAAGGTACTTAATTTACCATTTAGAATATATGAAATGACAGTTATCTATATATCTTAATTTGATACAAAATTCTTATATTTCCTAACAGAGAGCAACCAGAATCCTGTAGCCATCATCCAAACCAGGTATGTTACATATAAATAAAATTACTATCTTTTATTTCATCTGGCTTCCTAACTAATTTTATGCACATCTTGGTTTGCAGGATTTGTCTGAAATTGAGCCGTACAGCATCTATACTCAGAAAGAAAATGGAATTTATTCAACAGCTGTTTTACAAATCTATGAAAATGATTCCGACAACGCAAATATGCCCACTTGAATGAATACTTTTGAGGATAAAGCACCTCTTTCCACACACTAAATAAAGAAATAGAATCTCTCTTTTCCTCCTCACTGTCTGACATTAAATTAAATGAGACTGAAGTTCTTTGGAATCAGGTCAGTCAAAATTTATAGAAAAGCATAGGTGAAGTGAAAAGTTATTTAGAAATTCAAAATAAATCCTGCATTTAAGGCAAACTATTAAGACACGCTCCCCTCCTTACATTTACAAATAAAAAGAAAGATATAAAATACAAGAAAGAACATTTTAAATAAATTGGCATTATCCAGGGTGAAACGACTTCTGCATGCATATGGACCAAAAGGCTAAAAAGTGAAGAAGAAAAAAAATACATTCAGGGACTGAACATCAACTCTGGAGTCCTTTCCTTCAGTCTTTAAAAGCTAAAGTTAAATGCTGTCATGCTGTGAGGGAGTTGTGCTGCAGGAGGGAGCAGTGCACTTTATTAATCAAGTTAGCCATGGTAATGGCTGTATATATTCTGAAACAATCCTTGTTTTTTTGTTTTTTTTATAACTTGTTTCCTAAAGATAATCCAACAGATAAGTTCTGGAGCCAACCTGTAGGAATTGTACTTCCCTTAGCCTTAACTGCTGTGGTTCATATTTATTTATTACTTTAACATTAAAACAAGTAGGTTTGGGATTTTAAATGATACAGTAGGTAGGTCTGATTTGAGCTACATGACATGACAGTGAGGTATATTAATGAAACTGCTTCATCTGTGTTCTCACCTCTATGGAAATTCATTAAGTTTGTTATTTTGTGCAGAACCCCAATGATCCTTTTTTTTTTTTTAACAAAATTGCTGCAGCATGGGAAGAATAGAGAGGCTCCTTATTATTTACCTTCTGTTTATTTATTTATTCCCCTAAAGAAAAACAAGTTCCTCTTTAAAGGCTTAAGAAATCTCTCCCCAGAAATAACTTTTGTTAATTAAAAACTCAGCTTCAAAAGCCAGCGAGATTTTATCCTTTATATGAAGGGTGCAATTCGATAAACTCTCACACGAAGAGAAGAAGCCTTTGGCGTTCAGACCTCGGCAGGAAACTGGCGGCTTGATTTTGATAGATATGCATGAACAGGAGCAAAGAATAGGCTGTTTCCCCCCCAGGCCTGAAACTGTTGGTGGAGGAGTGGGAGATAGATGAAGTTGGTCAGTCTCATAGACCGCTGGTTAGCTTGTGATGGTATGCTGAGCTTTGCGGGGAGATCCAGTGGATTTATGAGCGGAGCTGATACTAGAGACGATTCACTCAGGAACCTGGAAGATGAAAAGTCCAGTTGGATAACATGCCAGGCTGAGAGAACCTGTCCAGCGATGAGCAAGAATAAAGTGACAGAGTGGAGAGGAAAATTTTCAGAACCACAGGCTCAACATGGTGGTTTTCGCCGCATTGGTTGCAAATGAGACAGGGGAAATCCAGAGTAAGAGTCCAGATGAATAGACACTCTGATGGAAGCTTTAGCGCCAATGGTGGAGTGAGCTGCCGGGGGGGTTGAAACGGTGTCATCTGAATGAAGTCACACAGCCCCTTTGGATGCCCGATTGGCTTTCTGGGAGATGTGGTTCAAAGCTGATTGGCTATGTTGCAGGTGGATGTAGAAAGCAATGAGTTTCTTCAGTTGAACTTCCACCTAGGCTCCATTTGTGTAAAGGAGAGAAGGGGCCCTACTTTCATTTCCTAACTTAAAAAACACACAACGATGCTAATCTGTTTAGTCATAACTCTTTTTATGCTCAAAAGAGAGAAAAAAAGAATCATATACAGTCCACAAATTTTGATTACTTATGCACCTTGTCTTTTCAAATCTGGTTGAACCATCCAGCGCCTTTTTATAAGAGGAAAATGCTTTATTCAAATTTTGACTTGTTGCAATGCTATAAAATGAAACTTTAATACAAAAATCTCCAGTGAAAAGGATACATTTTAAGATGGTTTTGTGCAGATTGCATGTATATATTTTATTTTTACTGTATTTTCAAGTTTTCAGAGTGATCTTTCTGTCTGATGTGAATTGAGGGTCTATCTGTTGCGAAAATGACTACAATTAAGGAAGGACGATAGTTACTCTTGTAATAAAACCCAACTTTCTTCAGTGTCATCTGGTGTTTTCTTTTTTGCTAAGGTGAACATTACAGAGACACTTTTCTGAGCAATGTTTTTTGGTAGAACGCCTTTCCGCTTGTGGCCTGGAGGCTCACCAAAAAACTGAGATCCATGTACTTCAAGTGATGTTTTCAAAAAGTTTTCATCTTACCAGTTTGCTGACCCTCTTCATGCCAAAATATAGATGCTAAAAGCTGCAATTAATCATAATGAGGCTGATGAATTTTATATCATTTTTTTGTATATTTCAAAAAGTTCATTTAAAACTTGTTTAATTCTTTATTATTCCCTTTAAGGCTTTTGAGAATTCTTCACCTGCTACTAATAAATAATGACAAATTAGAACTTCTGCAGTTGCATTTCCGTTTTCAGTTGATCATAACCTCACGTGCTATTTTTAAAGGTCAAACAAATTGTGGTTTAGGTAACAGCGCTGCAGTTGAGGAAGCATTCACAGCAAGGGTTTCACTGTTGCTTACACAATACTTATATTCACTTTATAATTTTTCTCTGACTTTTTTTTTCTCTTTGGACATTGAAGGTAAAACTTAAAACTTTATTGAAATCTTTTAATAAATTGTGATCTATATGCAACACTGTACCAAATGAGGAGGTTGGATTTTTGTAAGATTTTCCTTTTCCTTTACCAAGCACCGAAACAAACTTATATGAAACACATATATTGCATAGAATCTAGATTCTCTAGAGTTTTCACCTTTTGTTTTAAAAGGTGGCTTTGCTCGTTCTTCATATTTTCTCAAAAAAACATCCTGAATGTAACCTGAACAGGTTTAGGACTAATTTAAACCTTGTCAGGAGTTCGTTTTTGGATCTTTTTTCACCTTAAAAAAAAATGTCATCAATAAGTTTTACAAAGGGGGTGTTGGTGACACAGTCTTGATAAAAAAACCTTTGACTCCTGCAAGCTAATTTTACCTCTTTTTTTATCAACTTATTTCAAAATGATATCTCTACATGATAGGAAATACATATAATTTGGAAGTAACATGATGAGACTAAGTCCAAAGTTTCATCCGGTACTTTATATAAAACCAGATATTTTCACTGGCATCACAATCATACTAAAGGTTTTGTGACCCGTTCCGTCCCCGAAGCACGATCCGTACCATCAGCTCATTTGCGGAGGCGCAACCAGATATGCATCGGGGTTTCCATAAATAATATAATTATGGTATTAAAATGACTTATTTCTCTCCTTAACTCACTAAAGAATGCTACTACACATCTTTAAAAAATGTTTCATGATTTTTCTGAGACAATTTTGATGCTTTTTGCGTTTTCTCTGTTAAACTGCTTGTCTGACGTTATCAGTAGTCTGGCAAAATATAATTAAACCATGTTTAATGGCATTTCTTTAGATTAAGAACTATATACCACAATGTTCTACCAGACAGTGATAAAACAGAAAGGATTTTTATGTATTTATTATCCCAGGAAATACATTATTAAGCTGTAACTAATTATAGTTTAGTATGCTTACTACTTTTGGGAAGGAAAAATGTAATTTAGGTCTTTTTTACAAAATAAAATGGAGGGTGATTCCGATATATATCTGGTTGCACGTGGGCAAATGAGCTGATGGTACAAATTTTTGGTTCGGGGACGGATTGGGTACTGACAATGCATTGATGTAACTAATCCTTAACAATATGGTATATCTTATATGCTTTTCAGTATGTCTTTAAACTTGTAAGTTAAAAAGCACTAAGAGAACAATGTTGTAATCTTAGTGATATTTGACTTTTTCAGGGTCTGTCAGCTGTACAGAATTTTGCATGGTGCAACTTTTGCAAAGTTGTTTGAAGACACCAGACATTTCCTGCAGAAGTCACAATCTTGAAACTTCAGTGCCACCACTAGAATCTCATGTTAGATCTTTAACTACCTAGACCAGGGGTCGGCAACATGCAGCTCTGAAGCCGCATGCGGCTCTTTAGCCTCCCCCTTGTGGCTCCCTGGAGTTTTTTCAAAATGTTTTTTATTTTTTATATGGTGTGCAGGTTGCAAAAAAAAATTAATGTTTTCCAATGCTTTAAACATTTGTATTATAAATAAATTTAAACAATAATTCTATGGGCCAGCTTCATAGAGATACCCAGCAGTGGATCATGCAAGCTGGAACCAGCGTAACGCGCCAGGCAAACAAAGCCGCAGGTGTGTCCCGGAATAGTGAATCCCAAAGGAAAAACATGAAGCGATTGCTTACGAGAAAAGTGATCCAAAACAGCCGAATTGTTTGCCGCATTAATGCAGAACCATTTCCTGCATTTTCGCTGTAATCGTGTCAAAAAAGAAAAAATTTTAAAAGGTATCAGGGAAGGCTAAATCTGCAGCCCACCACCAAGCTGGGACTGAGAGAAAAAGTGTGATTCCAGGATAAATTAGAGGAGCGCGCAAAGATAGATTTAAGAAATGGATTGCATTTCCAAACTACTCCACTACTGCTTAGTTTTGTTGCAAGGGTGGAAAACCATCCACAGATCTTCAAACAGGTAGTGCTTTGATGCATGTATCTGAACTTTTCTTCCATTTTTTCCCCAAATCCTAAAAATATTAATCCAGACCAAGAAACGATAGATGGTGACGGAGGATGTGGATTTCAGGGTTAGAGAGCACAGCTCTGATGTCAACTCCTGCTTGGTTCCTCATGTTTCAAATAAACTCCTCCCAACAGAAACACATCCACCATAGAAAGATTTCTTTATTGTGTTTCTATAATTTCATAATTGCAAGAAAACTTAAATCGCGCAGTAAAGGTGGTGAAGCAGTGCGCGATGGGAGGGTTCACTGTTGTTCCGTCACCTCAGGCTACAATGTGACATTTGCTTTAGGATAAACATTTAATCGTGAATGCTTATTATATATTTAAGCCCATATAGTCCTTTTCTATAGTGGGATAATACACTTAGAGCCCGTGTTGCTATACGAGGCTTATATAAGGCTTTTACATTTTTGCGGCTCCAGACAGATTATTATTATTATTATTTTTTTGGTCCAATATGGCTCTTTGAGCAGTTTGGGTTGCCTTCCCTGACCTAGACTAAATAAAAAATAAAAAAAAACTCACCTACCTACCTACTGTGCTCTAATATTACTCAATAAGAGGCGACTCCGTTCAAGATATGGATGTTCTCTTTAAAAATCATCCCTCTGATCAGAAGTTGTCTGTGCAGCTCAATGAAATCTCTTTTATATTTCTGAATGTTAGAAAGGATTTCCCCAAGCTTCCTATATGTATTCACATAACTTGTCTGTAACTGTTGCATTTATGCTTATTGTACATAATGATTCGATCATATATTTTTTGATCTCTCAAAGGTAATTGTCCATTTAGAATTCATTTAAGGTGTTTTTGTTTTATATTAAATTAGCTGGTACATACTAAATGTGCTTTTATTTTGAAATCTTAAAAGGTCTCGTTTGAGCTCTCACATAAGAAGCAATCAAGCAGTCATTGAGGATCTTTTCTAGGTCACGGCTAAGGACGTTTACAGAAACATCATCTTAAAGATGTTTTGGATAATTCCCTTTTTTCTTGCACTATGCAGCCAACAAAGTATTTTATTTATTTGCTTACTTTGTAACTCTTATTTCATATAGTCTGAACGTTATTATTTCACATTAATGTTTATGCTAACATTATTTAGTTTTCACAGTGGATTTGGAGAGACGAAGAGCAACTTCAAATAAACCAGTAGAAGAAAACCACTTGAGTCTGCTTGTGCTATTCGATAATGCTGCAGATAAACTGTTTCATCTTTGTGCTGAACACACACTTGTTAATTATTATGCTGATGTTGTCCAGTCATTAATATATGTCAAGTTATTACCCAATATTTACACCAAAACAATTAAAACGCAGGCCTACTGTATGTATACGGAAGCAGAGAGTGGTCTTACTCGCCTTTTTTTCCTTTGCCTTCTCGAGATAATGACACAATTATCTTGTTATCACGGTTAAACCATTAATTGTTTTCTTGAGATAACAAGATGATTAATCTGTATGAGAATTGAATGAGGCTGTAGGCTCTGAACAGCCTACATACTACATTAGAATGATGTATTATTAATAAGACAATAGTTATCAATCGTGACATCTATTCAGTAGTTAGAAGTCATAATCTTTTCTATTTCATTTAAAGAGGTTTTTACAAATTTTTTTTAAATGACTTTTTAAAATAATTTTTTGACATAACTTTTACATTTTTTTTTTACAGTACCACATTAAAGAAAACTTTTTATATTTTTCTTTCAGTTTAAAAGCTTATTAAATATCTTTTTTTTTTTCACTCCAAATTATTCCTATCCTCTCAGACCCGAGATATGGGGTATAAGGGATCTAAGAGGTTGCAAACCATTTGTAATAATTCATAGAAATAACATTATTGGTATAATTAGAAAGATAGACTGGACAATTTACCTAAGACAGTGAGTTAAGTAGCTGCACTTCCAAACTGTGTACTTTATTGTTTCAGAGAGAAGCATTTATGTAGACATATTTCCTTTTTCAGAAAAGTTTCACATCCTATTATTCCATCTTTGGAAACAAATATATTTTTTGTTAGCCCTAAAGAAGAGGAAATAGTATAGGTGAGATCTATTCCTCACAGCATACTGAATGCCTCTGATGAAAGCTGGTCAGATGGATGCAGTAAGAATCAGCCTTTTACTGCTTTTGCTATGTTTTGGGTGCTATTGGGACAGTGAAGGTAACGTAAAGTAAATTATTCTATTTTAGATGCAGTTTTACCACAGAATTTAACCTATTGTTGGTAGAGTGTTATTGGATCTAAATTACCATGTATAATTTCCACTCATTAATTCTGTTTATAATTTACTGTTTGCAGCAATTGTTGTTAAAATAATCAACAAAGAACCACATTTCATTCGAATCTGCACAAATGAAACATCAAATGTCCTCACACTGATAGTGTGTAGGATCAGAACATTGAGGAACAGCAGAGAGGAGTGCCGTCTGCTGTACAGGGAAGGAGGCCAGTTTGTTCATCAGTGTGACTCCAGGTTTAGCCTTAAAACATGGAATGACACTGTGTTTCTGCGCCTGACCAGTTTAACACCAGCAGATACTGGAAACTACACCTGTGAGTGTTCAAGACTCGATGGAACATATATTCTTTATCTCAACATCACAGTTAAAGGTCAGAATACATTTATGTTGGCTGGCATAAAATTTATACTAGCAATATAATCTCAAACAATGTATTTATTTCTTCCCACAAGAACCTTTTTTCAAGTGATCCAACCCATTTTTCAGGAGTGATCCTTCCTTCAGGTTTGACGGCTGCAGTTCTCTTATTTATAATAATTTGTGGCATGGTGAAAGTTATTCACAGAAGACATCTACATTGGTGAGAAACTAATTAATTTTTTTCAGTTAAATTTAATAGATAATGCATGCCAGTGATTTTTTAAAATCCTTTTTGGTCCATTCTTGCATCATATGCATATCTCTTCTATTACTCTTCAGCTACTGAAATTTTGTGTCAATCAAGTTCAATGTCTAGATGATTACTCTTTAATACACTAAACCGGAGATTCTTTTGTATTTAAAGTGGCTGTGTAAAATCAGAAGAATCTGGATCATATGTACATGGATCTGGCTCTCCTACAGTAAGTTATTGCAGTTTTTATAAGTCACAGTTTTCTATAGTTCTAGCATCAAATAACAATAACCAAAATATCATCCTGTTGCACTCAGATGGAGGCATCCAAGGCGGGGTAACTGTAATACAAGCAATCGTAACCCAATATGCATACAAGAAATGATTTTCTCTCTTTTGATTGTGGCAACAAACTATTGAGCTTTTTTTTTTTTTTTTTGAGGGGAGCAAATCAAACTGAAACACTAATGGTTTTAGATTTTTTCCTGAACATATTTAGGACCTTCTGTTTTTTGTTTTGTTTTGTTTTGCATAGGATGGAGATAACTCAGATGAATTGTACAGAAGTCTTCAGCAGCCAACGGGGGATCTTTACCAAACTATCACCTTTCATCACCATCAGCAGGAAACTGAAACCCCCTCAGCCAGCAACACCAGGTCACTGTTAACCTGGAAATTCTGGAAACGAACAGTTGTGAAATTTATGAAAACTTTTCTACCAAAAATGTGTCAAGATCAACTCAATTTGACAATTATTAAGACAAATTTCCTTGCTGTTTCATTAAGAAAGATTATTCTGAAGATGTTCTAACTTTCTCGTCAGAATCAATATCAGTAATGTTACAGATAAAGAAATGTTTAAACAATGAAACATAACATCATATAAGGAGTATATGTTAGTTGGTGTTGTGGTATTCATATTTATCGAGGAGGGAGAGACCACCACTCATTTATTCAGAGGTATAAAGCGTTTGCAGGCTCTTGTGCTTAGAAATGCAAAAAGACCATGCAAAGAAGGATGTGCACACAATGTTATACATGACAGAGGAGGGGGAGACAGTAGGTTGTTTCAAGCCCAAACCAGTCTGTTATCAGCATTCCTCCTTAGCAGAACTAGACTGTAAATCTCCTCTGATTTCAACTGATTAAACACAATCAGTAAGGATACATTTAAAAAGAGATGCTAAAGAACAGAATATGGATAATGCAAAACATTTTAATTAAAATATTAGAATGAGTGAAAATAATTAGAGATGTACCGCCGGTGGAAATATCTGCTGTTAGAACGTCATTAAAAGTTTGTGTTTATAGAAGCAACTGTACTAATTGTAATATAAATTTAAATATCTGTCTGTGTTTTCAGTGAAGATAGGACCAGCGGGGTAGGTCAAGGATGGTTCAGAAAGGATTCCTAAACAGGGCTGACAAAATGTTACTCAAGTACACATAACATAGTAGATGTAAGTAGCTACTTCTGACCTCAGATGGTAACATGCCATACTTCTATGTATCCATTTGTGTTGACAAAATCGGTCACATTTTTAGAATTGATCAATTTTAATATAAATAGAATGGTGCTTTTTTTTCTAAAGTGGTTGGAGGACCATAATTACAGATTTTCAGATCAGCCACATTTTCACATTATCGATGCCTTAAGAATTCAGCGTCAACACTACAATTTGTACAAAGCTCTTTATGCTTTTTTAAACATTTAAAAGTCAACTATAGCCATACATATGAATAACTATAATAGCTCAACAGCTTACCCTATTGGACATAACTGTTCAAGCTTACAGATGTCATAAAAAAATACATATATATTTATGGTCTCAAGATGTGTTAGTGTCAATCAATGGACTCTCTTTTAGCAATCTGAATGTTAGGAATACTTTACATTACTGTTGTAATCTAGAATATCAAATTCCACTGTTTACATCATTATGCAGATGACACACTTGTTAATAAACATGCTGACAAAATGTAATGTCACCTTTTTGCTTATTTTCATCTTTGATATACTCTTGTTGAAATAGTTATATATATATTGAAATATATTCTTCGGACAAATGAAATGGCAATCATTAAACATGGAAAATGTTTAGTTCTTTCCACTTACATTTTATGGCGGGTACACTATATGTATATTTGCACTTGGTCTCTAAGGCACTTAATGGTGTTGAGTCTGCAAACAGTTATTGGTCATGTATGAATAATATCTACCCTCTAAGGCTATAATTTACAATATAATTTTGTGCCACATTGTGAAAGGTCATTGTTTACATCCTTATGCTGATGATACGCTCATTAATAATCATACAGGCAAAATATTGAGGTAGATTTATTAAACTTACTAATTTGCATGTTGAATATTTGTCTTTAAAAGAACTTGATGTAAAAAGGACTTGTTGCTACTACTGTCTTACATCTAATTACAGGAACACTATCTGTATGTTCACATGGTCTTTAATGGTGCATTCAAACCGGGCGGTGGTTTCACATAGAATTCCTATACAAACCACAAACAAGGGCGGTGAAGTGGCCAGCGGTGAGCTCCCCTTGGTGATAGCGTTCATTGATCCTCCCTCACTTCGTGCTACTAGATAGAGCTGAGGTGTTCTTAAACAGTTGCACCGCATTGAGAGAGTAGAGAGCGGGGATTGCTGAAGTTGAAACAAATTTTTTGGAATTTGGCAACCAATCAGGGACTGGTTGTATGTTAAGCTTTTTTCACTTACGAAGTCCCGCCAAATCAGACCGAAGCAGAACTGAACCAAAGTGGACTCCTTTTTTCAGAGCTTTATGGGCTTTTTAAAACAATGATGGTCACCCCAAGGCGATTCAAAGTTTGTTCATAAATAATAATTTAGCATTAGTCTGTGATGTTTAGTTTTACCTGTGTTTTTATTGTTAGGTGCAGACAGCGAGAACTTGACAGGAAATTAAATGGGGTTACCAGGGGCAACGGCAGGTCCAAAGCAAAGGGCCAGGAGGCTGGTGATTTAGTTAATATTAAACAATCACTCCAGCCACTAAATAAGATAAATATGCCCTCTGTTATATTCAATACCAGCATAGGAATGACATGTGATTTTATACAATAACTTAATATCAAAATGAGCAGGATTGGGCCGTTTTTAACTAAACAAAAAATTATTCTACCTTAAAAATCGAATGACCACAAATGACAGTTTTACCTGAACAAATGAAGTAGCTCTGAAAAAGTAGTCTAGATCATTTTGATTCAATTTTGAGCTTAAGCTTATACCTGACCTCTGGGTTGCCGAAAAATAATCTTTAATACCTCTGAAACAACAGCAGCACATGGGATCTTTTTTTATTTATTTTCTTCCATTTTAAATGCACAAAACTGCACAAAAGAAGCACTAACCATTCAGTGTATTTGCTGAGTATTTTTTTTTTCACGTCAGTGGGGTGTCAGCTTCACGCAGCTGAAGCTCCCCTTATTTGATGATGCATTGTGCATCTGAAATGCAGAGCAGTGAACTACCTGCAGGGCTCACGGAAATCACGGTGTTCAACACCTCCCGTGTGAACACACCATAAAGCAGTAAGTGGTGTTGGGCCTATATACAATGTTGTTGGTCAAGTATGGATTATACTGACCCCATAAAGTTATCACAGACATCTTCTCGTTGTGTTCAAACAGCTAATGGGAAAACAGCATTAATCTCCTACATCCCTCAACCTATTCCAGAACCTAAGATGTGCAGATTGTTTTACCTCTTTTAAATAAAGCATTAATCTGTCCTGAAAACAGAAACTGATAAATGCAACTTTATCCAATGTAGTCAATTATTGTTTCATTATTTCTATCATGCTTTAATTTTTCATCTGCTTTATATGTTCACTTTTAAATAGTTTTCAGTTGTGAATTAATAAAAAAAAGTTTAATGTTTCTTCTCCTTTTTCAGGTTTAAAAATACATAAAACTGTAGCATTTGTATGGTCTATGACATTCAAACATTTGACCGAAACAGTTGAGAGTAGGACTTTGGTATGAGGTGTCAAAATCCCCTCTAGATCCACATTTAAACAGCTTTATTTTATTTATGGGGGTATCTTTTAGGCTTTCCCTTTTAAATAAGTTTTTCCAGATAGAAGCTCTGTGCATCTTCTTTTTTATTGCATTTAAAGGAAGGCATCATTCATTACTACAGGTGCTGGTCATCAAAATTAGAATACATGAAAAGTAGATTGATTTCAGTAATTCCATTTAAAAAGTGAAACTTGTATATTATATTCATACATTACATACAAACTCATATATTTCTGTAGATGTTTATTTTGTTTAATTTTGATGATTACAAATTGGTCAACAAATGAAAATCTCAAATTCATCATATCAGAAAATTAGAATAGTTGTGAAAAAGTTCAAAATTGATGGCCCCTGGTGCCACACTCTAATCAGCTAATTAACCTCAAAACCACCTGCAAAAAGCCTTTTAAATGGTCTTTTCAGTCTAGTTCTATAGGCTACACAATCATGGGGCAAGACTGTTGACTTGACAGTTGTCCAAAAGATCTACCATCGCATTATTCCTTGCACAAGGAGGGCAAGACACAAAAGGTCATCGCTAAAGAGGCTGGTTGTTCACAGAGCTCAGTGTCCGCTAACATTAATAGAGAGGCTTAAGGGAAGGAAAAGATGTGGTTCGAAAAAGTGTATACAAGCAAGAGAGATAACCGCACCCCTGAGAGAGGATTGAGAAACAAAACCCATTCAAAAATGTGGGGGAGATTCACAAAGAGTGGACTGTAGCTGGAGTGAGTGGTTCAAGAACCACCACACACAGACGTATGAAAGACATGGGGTTTCTGTTGTCAAAGATTCCTTGTGTCAAGCCACCTTAGTGCTGCAGAAGCGTTGCCTGCCTGGGCTAAAGAAACAGGACTGGACTGCTGGTGAGTGGTCCAAAGTCATGTTCTCTGATGAAAGTAAATTTTGCATTTCCTTTGGAAATCAAGGTCCCAGAGTCCGGAGGAAAAGAAGAGAGGCACTTCATCCACGTTGTTTGAAGTCCAGTGTAAAGTTTCCACAGTCAGTGATGGTTTGGGGTGCCATGTCATCTGCTGGTGTTGGTCCATTGTGTTTTCTGAGGTCCAGGGTCAACGAAGCCACATACCAGGAAGTTTTAGAGCACTTCATGCTTCCTGCAGCTGACCAACTTTTTGGAGATGCAGATTTCATTTTCCAACAGGACTTGGCACCTGCACACAGTGCCAAAGCTACCAGTACCTGGTTGAAGGCTGACCATGGTATCCCTGTTCTTAATTGGCCAGCAAACTCTCTGACCTTAACCCCATAGAAAATCTATGGGGGTATTGTGAAGAAGAAGATGCAATACACCAGACCCAACAATTCAGAAGAGCTAAAAGCCACTATTAGAGCAACCTGGGCTATCATAACACCTGAGCAGTGCCACAGACTGAGCGACTCCATGCCACGCCACATTGCTGCAGTAATACAGGCCAAAGGAGGCCCAACTAAATACTGAGTGCTGTACATGCTCATACTTTTCATGTTCATACTTTTCAGTTGGCCAACATTTCTATATCCTTTGTTTTTATTGGTCTTCAGTAATATTCTAATTTTCTGATATGATGAATTTGAGATTTTCACATTTGTTGTCATTTGTAATCATCAAAATTAAAACAAAAAAATAAAACATCTGAAATATATGAGTTTGTATGTACAAATGTATGAATATAATATACAAGTTTCACTTTTTTTAAATGGAATTACTGAAATCAATCTACTTTTTTCATGATATTCTAATTTTATGACCAGCACCTGTATATTCATATCATCATACCAGACATTAACACTTCAAATACAATGAAAGTACAAAAATGTATGCTAAAGTTGTCATGATTCCTGGTACTGCTGGTCTGATTCAGGATTCAACACACCTGTTAGCTCCACCCCTTTTCCAATCAGTCTCCATCAGATTCATCTGCTTACCTCACTATGTAACCAGCTGTCAGACCATTTTTTATGTATTCTTTAGGCCAGGCATCCCCAGTTTCTCTGCTTCAGCACAGCTGGCTATAATGATTGCAGTAGACCAAAAGCCTGTTAATCAGCTTTCAATTAAAATCAGCTGTGCTGAGAAGCAAGGAAACCTCTAAAACCTGCAGGACAGGGGGCCTTGAGGACCGAGTTTGAGGATGCCTGCTTTAGGCAATTCTTTAAAATTCCAGAACTTGCCCATAAAGTCTTTTTACTGGAGTAAAAAAAAGTTTTGCTACTCTTACTTGAATACAATTTTTGGTTACTATACCAGCCTCTGCTGCCTGCCTGCCCACCCATCCATCCACTGATACACTGACAGTAATGTTTCAGGGCTAAGCCATTTAGTGATTTGATTTATTTATTTACTTTTTGTTTATTTTTTTTAAGAAAAAGTATTTTAAAGTGTATTCTTTGAGAAAAATAATTCTTTGCCAGTGTAAAAACTTTAATACTGGTATGATGTGTTTCATTTGGTGAGGACACAAGCAGTAGCATTCTGGATGCCATCTGATTGTCATTTTAGGAAAACATGTGAAAACACAGTAGCAGTTATCAATTCTATTAAAGCTGAACACATGAATTAGCTTTTCAAGGTCGGGCTGACATTGGCCATTAAGTCCTGGAGATTATTTTTTATTATCCTTATGGGCATCTAAAGGTTAATGTCTGAGTCCATCACTACACTTAGATTTAGAGCCCAATTGGGGATTTCTACCTGTATCAATTGGAACTGAGTGCCATCTTTTAAACGCTTATTTCCGTTTTGTCTTGATTTAAACAAAGATCTGAGTTAGGGAGGGCATGTAAATATTTAGCAAGAGGGAACCTGAGATGAGCTGTTGCAGTTCCCGGGATTACCTTAGTTTTGGTCATTCTAGGATTTGTCTATAAAAGACAATACCATCAGTCAGAAACAAATTTAATAACCATTTTTATCATATTTTACTTAAGCAGGTTTTATGTGATAATTTGTCTTTTTTAAAGATACCGTAGTTATCTATTTTATATAACTAAATGAAGATTTTATCTCTGCTTTTATTGTATGAATTAGAGAAGGGACTCTACTACCTTCTAAAACATACAATAATAATGACATTTATATCTGCATCAGAAATAAAATCATGCACCCATCAACCAAAAGAGGTAAAATACCCCAAAAATCAATATAATATTTTTAATATTAAATCCCTGAGGTTGTACTGCTTCTTTCTTTGTTGCAGTCTGCTGTACTCTTGTGGTTGTTATGAGGTACTGCCTCCCCTTATGTGAAGTTTCCTCCTGTGCGAGTATTTCCATTTGCGAAGTAACACTACACGCTCTACTCTGAATAACAACAACAGCCGCAACACAACATAACAAAAACCACAATACAACAGACACAAAAGTCACAACACAACCCACAGCCGCAACACAACAGCCACAATAGTCACAACTGGGGTTGCAAACTCCCTGAAAAAAAAGGGACACCTCATGTGCATGCCAGCTGACCTGATTGCATTTACCCCTCCTCTCCAGAGATTTTTTTTTAGCCCCCCTTTGTGTGTGAAATGATTTTTTTTTACTAATTGACTCAAATCAGCATTTGATTAGATGCAAATTTGTGATTGACATAAAAAACACATAGAAAACCAATTATTATCCAGCAATTCAAATTTAATACAAAATAACAAAACTTGCTGAATAGAATAAATATCTTCAACATAAGCCTGTTCTGCTTAACTTCAAACTGTAAAAATGAATACAACACAATAAATAAATTGTGCACATTTTTGGTGTAACAGCAAACTTGTGCTAACTTGTAAACATATTTGTGCCTTAAATGCAATGACTGTAGGCTAAAGTTGTAAAACAGAAAAAAAAATCACTAGCTCAATGCCACATAATGTGGCGATAGTCTACCTTTTCCTCATGTATTTCCTCTGAGCTCTTGCAGCTGTAAGAAGTTGTTTGTCTTTGAGTGATGCAGAGTAAAACTCTGAGCAAGACAGTTCATAATTGAGGCTGACAATATGCTCAGCTTTAATTAATTCAGTGGAACATTTGTTCTGCACATCAGTCCGTTTGTTCTTCATTAAGGAGAAAATCCTCTCCACAAAACCAGTGGAAGATGGGATGCTGAGGACAAAGGACAAAGCAGCTTGGATGTTGGAAAGCTTAGCTGCCTGAAGAACCTCCTTCCACCTCTGTGCTGTTCCTTTGGACTGCTAGGATTCCTTTTCCTGGGTGAGGTGCTCCAGAAGACTGTTTGCAGTTACACATTCTTTAGCATTTAAATTACTCCATTCATCCCCCATATTTGCTCTGTTGTCTCCCGCTATCTTCTCCATGAGCAACACTTTGCTTGCCCAATGGGGTGAGGGTATTCTCTATCGGTATCTCTGGTAATGAGAGCGGCAGCAGATGACGGCAGGAGGGCGTTGCAGATCCTGCGAGACCATTTTGCCGAAAAAAGGGAAGCCGGGGGTAAATAGCCTCTACACAGTACTGAGATCCCTCCAGAAAGCTGCCAGTGAGACTGTCACAGACTACATTACTCGGGCTGAAACTGACATTACAGCGTTAAGAAATGCTGGAGAGATGCTGAGTGATGGACTGTTGATAGCCATGCCTTTGAAATGTTTGCCTGAACCAGTTAAGCCATTTGCTGTTCATATAACTCAAAGTGATGATGACAAGTTAACCTTTGGTGACTTCAAAGAGTATGAAAGCACTGAGAAGTTAAATGTTAACATAGATATAGATACAGTAATGTGATGACAGCCAGTGGATTCTCAAGCAAAGGGATGCCGAGACAAAAAGCAAACCCAGAGTTTATGTGTTACAGCTGTCGCCTGAAGGGACACAAAGTGCGACAATGTCTGACGAACTATAAAGGACAAAGACAATGGTGCAGTTTCTGTAAAAATTCCAATAACAAAGAGAGTAATTGTCAAAGAAAGAAGAAAGAAACTGTGAAACAGGCTATTGAAGGGGATTACGACTCATTTGTTTTCAAGATAAGCGAGAGCCACATCAGCGGCTTGAAACAAAGAGGACTGATGGTGGACACCGGTTAAACTTCTCGTATAATTAATGATCTGAACAAGTTTAAAAAGTTTGATGATGCCTTTGGACCGGAGGAACACTTCGTGCAGCTTGCTGATTGGACAAGGACTAGTGGTGTGGCACAAAATAGAGGCGATGCAGAGGTGTGGCTGCGAGACACCAAGGGACGGAACGTGAAAGTGGCAATAACAAGGGCGCCGTACATCCCCACCTACTCCCAGAGCATCTTCTCTTTTAAAGCAACAATAGCGAGGGGAGCCTCTGTCAACTTTCAACAAGGACACAATCAACTCATCTGCAAGGATGGCCCTAGGTTTGACATCAGCATGTAAAATAGACTTTATTACCTTGCTGTTATAGATGAAAATCATTTTGCTGACAAAGAGGATGATAAAGTTTTGGGTTGTTATGACATTCAAGAGAGGCACAGGATTTTAGGTCATTGTAATTTTCAAGATGTATTATATTGTGAAAGTTATAAAAGGTATAAAAATTAAAGGCAAGGTTGATAAAATGAAACTGTGAAACATATATTAAGGGAAAATTTACCCAGAGTAGAAGTAGGCGAGCGAATGCAAAAGCTAGCTGGCCCTATTGAGCCTGCTGCAAAAGAAGGATTTATATATTCACTTGCATTTACTGATGATTTCAAGTGCAGTATTCGTCTTTTTTTAAAAGCTAAAAGTGACACAGTCAGAGCTACCTAAAGGTGTAACCCCTATGGAAAAGTAAAGTGCATTAGATCAGATAATGGCACTGAGTTCATGTCAAGAAACTATCAGTCTTAATTGAGTAAAAAATGCCATTCGACATGGGACATCTGCACCTTATTCTCCTCATCAAAATGGGACAGCTGAAAAAAGCTGGAGAACACTGGTTGACATGGCAATGTGTACGTTGATTCAGAATAATTTACCTAAAGAATTATGGTTTTATGCTGTAATGACTTCTGCAGTTATACGCAACAGGTATTTTAATAATCTTTTGGGGCATTGACAGGAAAGAAACCTGATCTTTCTAAAATGAAGGTGTTTGGATCAGTGTGCTACTCATACAAACAAAATAAGAAAAAAGTTAGACCCAAGGTGTGATAAAGGAATCTTTGTGGATTATGATAAAAACAGCCCATCATATGTGATTTATTATCAAGTTACACAAAGGGTTTGTAAACACAGGTTAGTCAGATTTCCAACTAAACCTGAAAGTGATTGCCAAACTCAGACAGATCCAGAGGGGTTTGAGGATGAGTATTGCAGAAAAACTGTTCCTGTTAAGCCGGAATTAAAAATAGAATAGTATAAATAGAATAAAAGAAACAAAAAAAGGTGCATGCTGAACCTTCAAGTGTGAGGAACACAAATATCAGGCAAAATGAGGAACTTTGTCTACAATGCTCCAAAAGAGAGGAAAAAAGTGCCACTGTATTTAAAGCACTTTGACTGTAAAACAGAGAGTGATGAATTTGCCACAGCTATTTTGACAATGTTGATTATTGTTGTCATTTAGTGTGTAATACACCACAAAAATTTAAAGAGGCCCTGACTTCATCTGAGCCTGAGAAGTGCTCTTCGATTTGCACCCCAGGAGGCTTCATGGGAAAGAGAAAGAAAAACCCAGAGTGTTCTGTGGTTTTGTCTGTCCTCACACAGTCGGGGTTGGTTGGTCACACCTCTGTGACTTGTATTATGACTTGCCTGTGAGGCATTGGGGGGGGGGAGAGATTTTTTGGGGCATTGATTTTACACAGACAGATGGAGAAATAAAAGTTAACCAAAAGAGGCACATAACTAAAGCACCAGAGAAATGTGGTATGTCTGAATACTAGTTTCACTCCATGTGAACAGAAGTTAAACTTTGAAATTTAAAGTGAACTAGTAGACCCAAGATTGTATCGTGAGCTTGTAGGAAGCTTAATATATCTCATGACGTGCAGAAGACCTGATATCAGATGGGTTGTAAGTAAACTCTCACAATGCTTGTCACAACCAAGGAAGTGTAACTTGATAACAGCAAAACAAGTGTTGAGATACTTGTAAGGGACAATAGATAAGAGCTTACAGTATGCTTTAAGAGGCGCGAGGAGAAACTTCAGCTCATAGTATACAGCGATACAGACTGGGCGACTGATCAGAGTGACAGGAGACGAATTACAGGTTATTGTTTTAGCCTTAATAAAAATGGACCTGTTATCTCATGGAAGTCAAAGAAACAACAAACAGTGGCTCTGTCTACAGGCAAAGAAGAATATATGGCATTAGCAGCAACAACACAACAAAGTTTGTACAATGATGCAATTGGATGCAATGAGCAAAGAATGCAAGTATATGCCATTTACAATATTTGAGGACAATCAAGGTGCAAAAGAACCCAGTAATCCGTCAAAGATGTAAACATGTTAATATAAGTTGGGAAAAAGAATGCCTCGGAATTTAACCTCTACAAACAAAAATAAAACTTCCTTTTTAGCTGGTGGATCACTCCAAAGTTGAAAGTTTGGTTTGTCAAACTATGAGCACCTCACCTTCTTATTCCATACACTGATTGGCTTTCTCGGCTTTTCTAATCTAGAATTTTAATTTAATAAAGCTATAATTAAAACTGTAAATTAAACAAATAAAAGGGTAATATACTGCACCAAATCTTTTAATGTACACGTAGCCTACTGTTTTATTCATATTTACCAATAATTCCACAGCTAGATTTTCACCCATGCATCTTGAAAGAGACTACAGTCCTTTGCAGCCTCTAATGAGATTTTGTAGCATTTTCTTTCATCCGGTTGTAAACAGTGGTGTGTTAAAGTGACATTTTCAGAAGAAGTAAGAAACATGATCATCCTGCAGTGTGTTGCTTACCAGCTTGCATTCAGGCTTAATATCTGAAGACCACAAAGCGAGCCTGACATTTACATCTTCAGTCCTACTAACCCACTAGTGTTGCAGAAAACAAGACAGGAAGTCCTCAGGAACTCAACTCTGGGGTGTGATTTAAGCGGCAAATGTACAGAAAAAGATTTCTTATTAATTTACATAAATAAATATAGGTTCTTTTTGATTTAATGTAAACTAGGAAAATTAAACTAGAACAGTTAAATATTCAGAGATACTTCCACATTTTTATTTCTTTTGTCTCAATGCGTTCACACGTTTCCTTTTACAGAAAGGTGTCACATCCTCTACCATGTTGAGAGATGAAAATGGGTGGTTTAGTTAGCCCTAAAGATCAGGGGATAGTTCAGGCGACCTCTCTTTAGAGCAGCACATCAAACCGTCCAAGGAAAACGGGTCAGATGGATGCACTGAGAATCAGGCTTTTACTTCTTCTGCCATGTTTAGTTTTTTTTCTGGATGGTGAAGGTAATGTAAAAAGACACATTTTTCTCAAAGTTTTGATTTATATTTTGAACCTAGTTTCACTTTCTGTTAGTAAAGTGTAATTGATCTAAATTATAATGTATAACTTTCACACATTGATACTGATTATAATTTATTATCTACAGCAACAGCTGGCAAACATCCAGATTTAATTCCAATTTGCAACAACGAAACATCCAATGTAATCACACTGATAGTGTGTAGGATCAGAACGGCGAGGGACAGCGGAGAGGAGTGCAATCTGCTGTACAGGGAGGAAGTCAACTTCGTTGATCAGTGTGACTCCAGGTTCACCCTTAAAACATGGAATGACACTGTGTTTCTGCACCTGACCAGTTTAACAGCAGCTGATAATGGGAACTTCACCTGTGAGTGTTCAAGACTCGATGGAACATATATTCTTTCCCTCAACATCACAGTAAATGGTGAGTTTTTTTTCATATTTGCTGCATAAAATTTGTTTTGAGGAAGTTTCTCTAAAAAATTTGTTGTTTTTTTATTTTAGAAAATGCTAAAGATAATGGAGAAGATGAAGATGAGGGCCATTTTTCAGAAATGACACTTCCATCTGCTTTGACTGCTACCGTTCTCATTATTATCTTAATTTCCATTACTGTGGGATTTGTCCACAGAAGATGTTGCCATCGGTGAGAAACTTGTTCATTACCCATATATTTATTTTTTTACTTAAAAACATACATAAAAAGGTTTGATGATGTTTTGTTACCCACAATAATAACTAAATGGGGACACCGCTACGAAGCCCCAGATTTGATCTCTGCTGAATATTCTACAAAGGGGAGAAAGGACTCTGCTTTATTACTTTTCTTATAAAGCATGCATTGATAATGATTTGTATATATTTATCGGAACTAAAATACTGTATTTCCCAGCAGAGAGCAACCAGAATCAACCAGCCATAATCCAAATGAGGTAATTTACATAATAACTAAGGCACACATTTTAATGATTAATATGACAAAATATTTCAACATACATTTTCTTGTCTTGTTCTGTAGGACTTGGATGAAATTGAGCCGTACAGCACCTTCATTCAAAAAGAAAACGGACTTTATTCTACAACGTTATTGGACAACAATCAAATTAATTCTGATAATGATTACTTGAATGAACATATTTACAGTTAAAACACGTTTTTCTATACTGCATAAAGTCTTAATTTTTCTTTTTAATATCATTACTTTATTTAAGTTGTTTTAAATCTCTTGTGAAAAATAAGATATCATGCTTTGCAGAATTATGATAGGTTCATTTAAATCATCATAATTGCTGTGTATGGAGGCCTTGCCCATCGTTACATTTTAGGACAGAAGCCAAAACACACAAATGGGGAAGAAAATCTGAAATATAAAGAAAATTTTGCATGAGTCAGAACTATCCATTCTTGCATCTGCATAGGCTGAAAGACAAGTCAAGTTTATTTAATATAGCACCTTTCAATAGTGAGACAGTTGAAATGCTGAATATAAAAAAGAAAATGGAAAATATTAGTAAAATCACACTGAAGTGGCTTAGTTGTGATTAAAGAACTAAAAAAATTATGATTAGAATGAAAAGATTATCCTAAAAAAATACAGATAAAATGATTAATGATAAAATAAAGTTGCACTACAAACTGAACTAGTGTTTAAATAGCAGTCAAAGGCCTTTGTGAACAAGTGTGTTTTATCTGCTTTACTGTTTATATTTATTTGTTTTTATACATGGGGGGTTGGGTGTTTTGGGGGTTTGGCTTTGGGAATGCAAAGTAGATTTCACTCAAAAGACCTGAAAAGTCTGGGCAGTGTATCCAATGACAGAAAGTCTGTAATATAGTTTGTTGCTGTGTGATTTTGTTATTTATGGGATGGTATAAGTATTTTAAAAATCTATCCTCTGAGAAAAGAGGAGGCAGCATAAAGACTTTAGAACCAGGGTGCTGATGTGATCTACTTTCTGAGTTGCGGCGAGGACGTGGGCAGGAGCTGCAGCCTCCTGATCGACTTTTTAGGCAGACCTGTGAAAAGCAACATTGCATTTATCAGTTCTCCTAGATTCTCAATCATCTGGGTCATGGCAACCACAAACTTCTGGTTGCCTCAGATCTAAGCCTTTTTTGTTAGTGCTCATAAAGATGGAGACAGCCCACTGTTACTATCTACATGTCAGCTTTAAGTCCATCAATACACAAAGGTTTCAACCCGGTGGTTTCTATCTGAATATACTGGAGCTACGTGCTACTGTAACTGTAGGTCCCTATTCCTTTTGTAGGACATCTTTCATGTGATATCTGCATTTACCCAGAAAGATAAAGATGATTAAGCAAGCTTTGTAGTCAATATATCTGAGTTACAATTTCTTCTGCTTTGACTGCTGAAATTCCCATCAATTTACAGAATAAAAAACACAAGTTACAAATGCTGATTTCCTGCTTGAAATGAAAGGTAGGTCTTGGGTTACATGTCAGTCTTATAATTTTGCTAATTATATATTATTAGTGTAATGCTTTAGCTCTTTCAGACAACAGCAAAATATTGTATACGGTTTTCTCAGCAGTTTTCTCAATGCATTGTCTTTGTAGACATCATAGCAATGATGTTCACCTGTTTAGAAATGTGCAGCATCATTAAAAAATTAGTATAAATATCTGCTTTTCTAATTTTTTTCAATTTTATTTCCTTTTATAAATTAGTTTGTATTGAGCTCTTGTTCCTGATCTATTTCTGATCAATATCTATCCACATGCTTGTTGGTATTTAAAACTATATGGGAGCATTGCAGATTGCCAAAGAACCTCTTATCTTCGTTTCAGGTGTTGTATCTCAGAAACAAAGAGCTCTACTTTCATTTCCTGTGAAGCAAAATATACAGTGATAATGATCTGTATATTCATAACTCTTTTACTTCCCAACAGAGAGGGACTACAGTCACGTAGCCATTACTCAAAATCAGTGACTTACCGGTACATGAATGAAAGAGCGTAACTTTTACCCGTTCCTGTGGATTTTGTTTCCTGCCGATCTTGCTCCGCAGGAACTGGTTCAAGTTGACCCGTAAAGCATCTTTATTTAAAAGAAACTGACTTTAGTCCACAGCGTTTTTGAATAACTATTTGACTATTTTTTAACTGCAGTTCTGTACTTGAACGGATACATGTATTTTAGATGCATCTATGTAAATGTAAATATCTGGTTTAATGGGGGCTGAAAATATCCTGTATGAATTCAGGCATCAATACATAACATTTTTATACATTTTTTAAACCTTTGTACAAACCAATGTGATTTATATTTCTTCTACATTTGCTGCTTAAAGGTGAACTATTTAAAAGGATCCAACTGTTTCTTTTGTTATAAGGATTGTGCCACTTTGTTTAACAATTTAGTTTAGATCCCTTCCACTCATTGTAAATAAAGCTTCCTCATGAATTCAATGAACATACTAATAAAGCACAGAACAAGGAGAAAGTCAACAATTTAATTACTGGCTCATCGGTCAAACATAAATACTACTTTATCCTGTAAAGCTATTTCTATTTAGGTTTTTTTGGAATTTTTAATGCATGTCTAATTTCCTTTAGTTGTTAACAACCAGCTGAAAAAATTAACAAAACATTTTAAACAGTTGTTACTGTGTTTCAGCTATAGCAATTGTATAAAACATTGTTTAATTCCCCCCAGGCTGTAAAAATTTTAATAATCGGGTTTGATGGGACACAAGCACCCACATAGACATATCTCCAACAAACCTGTGTCGTGGGAAAAAAGTATTCAACTATTTAATGGAGATCGATGAATTTCACTCAGTCGGCACTTTATTATATCTTTGCAAAGACAGGACAGTTCATCATATGGCCCCTATTGTATGGTAATCAGTCCTGTTCTGATCTGGGCAGTGTTCGTTCCCCCTTACTTACAATATCGGAAAGCAATCAGAGTCAAGACAAATTACTTTGGTTAAACAGTAACATGTTATGAATAAACCTTGAGAGATAATATGGTTTGTTATAGGAATAGGTATGTCTTGTCTACAAACACCCCTGACTCAGGCATTGTGTGGCCTTGTAGGTGAAACTAAATAACATACATCAATATATGAAATAAGGGAAATCTAAATTTTTCTGACCACACCTGACATCTAAGTCGTATCATCCTGTCAGACTGTCCCTAAAATGGTTTCATTGAACAGCGTTTTGAACAGTGTTTTTCTTGACTGTTCGATAATAACTTTGGAGGTCTTATTCTTCCTTCTTATCATTGTTATGGTTCCTATTAGTTTTCTGTTATCAGTTGTTTTGTTTTTATTTTCCATTATCTTCAAGCATTCTTTTGTTACTCTCTGTTGCCCCCTTGTGATTGTTTTCTTTTCCCTTGGATTCCCTCTTGCCAGTTCCACCCACACCTGCTCCCCATTCAGCTCGTAGTTAGTCCATCCTTTGTTTGGTTGTCCTTAAATACTCCCACCTCTGCAGGAGTACTTCAGTGCTGGTTCCTTCTGTTGCTGTGTTTTCTACTTTCTGCTTTCGTCTCTCCCTGGCTCCTCAGATTCGTGTTTACCCTGATGTCTCCATGATTTTGGTTTGTTTTATATTTTGAGTTGGATTTCTGCCTCTGCTGCTTTTTGGTTTTCAATTAAATCTTTCAGAACACATCCCAGCTTCACTTGTCTCTGCATCTGGGTCCTCAAAGCAACCTCACCAGCCATTGTTGACAATCATTGGTGTTTGAAATCTAAAATCTAATTTGAAAAATATATTTCTAAAATATATATCTCAAATGAAACTACTTCCTCATTCAAAACATATATATTGATCCTTTAAGGACAAAGAGACTATTGTAAACATTGATTAAATCAAAGTTTCTCCAATTTTTCTTCAAGTTTGCCTGGCAAATCAAATTAACACCATATTTTAAAACTAACTTCTGGTCAAATCAGCACTAGCAACAAACAAAAACATAAGGTTGTGTAATGCTAAGTAGCCATAGTTCAACTATGACTATCTTTTATTTTATAAAGATACAACCACATTATCTCTGTGGCATGTACCGACATGTAATGCAATACATGTGTAAGCAATATCTGTCACAACAAAACTGACGGCAACATGAGTCATGATTCAGGAGAAAGGAAACATTTTTATTTTCCAAAACAAAAGCAGTGTATTCCATTTGAGTTTCCTCCTTTATTGTTATTGCCTTTACGGTTTACAATGGGTGTTGGTGCACATTTATTTCCAGGTATTTTTTCCACTCTTCAGTTGGACTTTCCAAGAACATAATTTCTTTCTGCTGTAGACATTCTTTTGATCTTTTGCTTAGCGGAAATAAGTGTTGCAATACATCTGTTTTCTAAAAGAGACGCCCTTCATAGGCATCTGTCTGTAATTTAATAGATACAGTCATTTTGAACCATTATATTGCATGTTTTTTTTCTGGATGGAATTCATCCTGTTAAAACCAAATATCTTTTTTTAATGTCTTCTTTTTCTGAACTTATACTAATCTCAAGTTATTTATCATGCTTATCATATTTGCTTGTGGAGAAGAATGAATGAGAGTCTCTTAAAAGAATTAACTCTAAGTGGAATGACATTAAAGCAAAGAGAGCTCTGGTATTAGAAAAGTATCTGGATCTTCTGAAATCCAAAATCAAGCATAGGGATCAAAACGGGAGTAAAAAAAAAAATCAGCATTTGCATTCTTACATTCCAGCAGATGCTTGAAGTTTTAGTTCAAAGCTGATCCCCTAACCCTATAAGTAGACCCCACAATATTATGCTGCTAGCACCATGTTTCTGGGTAGGAATGATGTATTTTATTGGTGATATGCCAAGCTGTTTTTTATCAAGAACTTGATATTTGGCATGAAAATGTTAATAAAGTTTATTTATATAATAACCAGAGGTGTCAAGTAATTGAAGTACATTTACTTTGTTACCTTATTTAAGTAGAAATTTTGGCTATCTATACTTTACTAGAGTAATTACTTTTTTAGAAAACGTTTTACTTTTACTCCTTACATTTTTTACAATGATATCTACTTCCTCCTCCTTATATTTTAAAAATTAATGTTGTAGTTTTGTTTCATTTAAAGGAACAATCAAAATCATTAGTTTCCTTCTGACAGTTTATTTCTTTGTGGTTGGACTCGGTACTGCAACATCTTGTTGTTCACCACCTACCGAGATAAATCATTTTTCTAGATGATGCAGTGTTAAATTTGGCATTGCTGCCATTAGTTACAAAATCAAAAAAAATGAAGTATAAGGAAGCTATCATCCAGAATTGTAGAAAAACGTTCCTTTAATAGACTAGTGAAGTAAAGTATTCGTCCTTAAAAGTTTTCCTGCATTACTTTTAATTTTATACTTTAAGTAGTTTTAGAAATGGTATTTTTACATTTTTACTTGAGTAAAAAGTTTATGTTGATACTCCAACTTCTGCAAAAGTGTTTTAAAACTGTAGGATTTATACTTCTATTTGAGTAATAAACATTAATAGTTTACTTCGCCTCACTAGCATGAGTGCTGAACAAGATTAAGCTTTTGTCAAATATGTAAAATTTGCAGTAAGAGTTTGCTTTTAATAATGGGTATATTTTTATTATCCCTTTTGTGTTGTCACAACTGCCCAAATACCTCTTGTGAAAAACCAACATGTCGCAGCCTTCTATTCCAACCCAAAAAAAAATAAAAAAAAAATTTCCAACAAAGGCCTTGGGTGGTAACAGGTGGTTTTTGGTTTTGCACGCACATCCAGCGTGACTTATTGTAAAAGCAAAGAAAAAAAATTACTAAAAAATGTCTTTGAACTTTTATATTTAATGTTTTAAGCTCTCAAAAAAGAGCTTCTGTCCACACCAGACATTTACCGCCCCCTCCCCCAGCACCTGGTGTGTTCTTAATCCTTGAAATAAATGGGAGGGTCTAACAATTAACAACCTACTCTAAACAATTCCAAATACAAAAAATAAATTACAAATTCTGGTTATAAATGAACTTAAATATATTTTGCATACCAAAAGAGAAAGACTAAATTGGTAGAAATAACTAATTACAAACATTTAGCACAACACACCATGCTTGTTTGTTTTATAACCAGAACTTAAAAACATTTACAAATGTTGCTTAAGAAATCCATTTAGCAGAAAAATACCACCCATAGACTGAAATTCTGAATTGCTTTAAATTATTTTATTTCAGTTTATGTCAGCATTGAAAACTTTTAATAGTATGTAATCAGCTGGTTAAATTCAGTCTCACGCCATCAGAACTGACAGTGTTTTCCTTTTTCGTTCCTAGATTCTGCTAATTGGACAGAATCTGATTTGCGGCAATATTTCACTGCTTAGGGAGTAGCTATGTGGTTGGAGGAGAGACGCACAGGAGCACTCAGTGAATATTAACCAGCAGCTACTTCGATGTTTAAGTAAAAGTTAGGAGATGGGTTGGTTAAAAAAAATTAGAAATGCCACCGAAAAATCTGTTCGTTAGACATACAGAGCTTTTTCAGCTAAAAATGGCAACAAATTTGAAGTTTGAAAAAGTTGGTATTATATCTCAAGAAGCTTGAGAAAACATAGTTTGTTGTTCTTTAAAAAAAAAAAAAAGATCTTGGCTTCTCAGAGGACCATAACTCACAGTTACAAGTTAAAATTAACATGTTTTTTAATGCACAGACAGAATCAGACTGTAGAGCTTCTATATATTTTAAAATATTGTTTCTGGCATCATTTTATTAGTAAAGAGGTTCATGAATCTTTTTAAACATAGCACAGAGAGAAGTAAGGAGAGCTCCAGATTTAAAGGTGGAACAGATATGCGGCGATATGAAACATGCAATGAAATGTATCTTCAAGTTTACAGGAAAAAATATGCTATGCTTTTGTTGTTTAGAAATAAACATTTAAAATACTAAGTTGGCAATATTTTAAATGGACATTTTAAGAAATGCTAAATATTGACATTTCAGAAAATGTAAACAAATTATTTTTAGAATAGTTAATTTATTATCAATTGTCATAACAAAGTAAACCTGACCCCTCCATTCTTTTAAAGAAATTTTATTTTAAACACACTAATATTAATTTGTCACAACTCAGAACAGAGGGCCTAATATTCAGGCAAGACAGACAGTTGGATTACTCAAAATTTTTTTATTAAAACAACGGATTGCAGAAATAGTCTGGGGAGCTTCAGTAGCAGCCCCTAGGCAGGAAACTTTGGAGAGAGGAAACACAGTTAGTGACCATGATAACCTAACAGAGGATGACATGAATGTGCGAGTCACTGACCTGGTTTAGAGTTCAGTCCATGCCCATAGAAAAGGGTAAGATCCACCATGTCGGCTGCCAGCAAGATGCAGCGGGTGCTGCCCAGGGTGTCCCAGATGCTGCAGCCCCGGAAAACATGCAGGAGTCCCGAACCAGGTCAGACAAACAGATCACAATAGGAACAGGTAGGCTCAGAGGTTGAGAGGCAGAACAGAGTCAGGTAATCAGAAACACTGAGGTAATGTGAAAAAACACTCACCTGATGATGCAAGCCGCTTATAATACATTTAAACATGTACATGGAGACTAAAGCTTACCAGGGGGTAGACAACATTTACTTTGCCCTATGTCCCTATAACTCCTTGACAAACAATGTGCAGAACATTTTGCCTCCTTTAAACCAACATTAGAAACAGGACAGATAACGAAAGTTTTACTCATAATATTCAAACATCACTTTTACAATTATGAAGCTCTGTAACTGAAGGCTCTTCCTCCCTGTCTGTTTTTTGAGATACTGGGAGTCACTAACATAACTGGATTCTAGGAACAGAATGCTCTTGTACTTTTATCATGCATAAGAAAATGCTGTGAATAATCAGGACAATATTTCTATATATATATCACAAGCATTTAACCTAATGGTCAATGTTTTTGTTTCTTCAGAGAGAGAGAGAGAGAGAGAGACTGTGCTGTATAAATACATTTAATTGAATAAACCTAATTGCAGATTTTCTCTGTGCAGTTCTTTCCAGGTTGAACTACAATTCCATAAACATATAAAGGAATACATACTTAAATCAAAAATTTCTTCATTGTCCTCTGAATGTTTTCTTTTGAGGAAATAACTCCCATTTAATATAATTTGGACCCAGATTTTCCTTATACATCTAATAAATTAAGTTGGAAACGTTTAGAATATCATCTAAGGTACCATATTCACTCTGTGTTTCTTATTAATCTTTCTCTTGGCAAATGGTAGTATTTTCATATTATTATTTATTTGAACCGAATCACTAAACTGAATACGTTATAAAGGAAAAGAAGTGGGGAAATGTAGCTGGTTTTTGATCAACAAAGAAGGACAAATCTTTCTGCTTGAATATTACTGGTCTGCCTGGAAACAAAAATCACTTAAAAATCAGCAAAATACTTTCATACATGTATTTCTTCCAAACTCACTTCTAATGTCAGACAAAAAAAAACTTTGTTGTATGTTTTTTTCATCTTCAAACAGGATTTCTTTATTTATTTATAGAGAGAATGACACATGAACTCTGGGAATTTTTATTTTGCAATTAAAGAAGTTTATTTGTTCATCTTCCTTCTTCGTTATCATTATTTCCTTACTGACTAACAGCAGGCGTGGGTGTGGACTTACTTCCAGGTATAGCTCTAGTAACCTGTTAGGACTTTCAAGTGAACCTGTTTTGCTTTGAATATTCCTTTAATGATGCAACTATGGTTATACATTAGCTTCCGTTTTCAAGCAGGCTTGTGAGTTTTTGGATCAAGGTTAATATTAATTAACACTTCCTAATTCCATCTACCTTTTAATCCTGCCAAGTAACCACTCAGCATGGGGCTGCTACCTCTGTGTTTCCTGGTAGCAAGCAGTGTTGTATTTTTGGTTATTTGCTGACCTGCTTTTGTCCTGAACATATTGAACTGTGGTCTAAGATTTTAAATATAGTTTGTTTAGAACATGCCCTTTTTTTCTTTCTTTAATTAGGTTTCTGCAAGTTCTGATAAGGGGAGTTTCTTGCATTATTGCAAGACTTTATATTTCTGTAGATCTTTCTGTGCCTTCATCTTATTTTTATCATTTTTTTTTTTTTTACAAAGTGTCATATTTTCTTTTTCTATTGCTACCTGGCTGTAGCTGATTTTTTTTTGTTTTGTTATGTTAACATGACGAAAGGTAGTTTTGTGACCTTACCTTGACTGATAACTTTGGACAACGAGATGCTCTTGAGGCTTAGTGACTTCTTTGGAGTTTTAGCTAATACGTTGAAATTAGAAAATAAATAAATTTGACAAATTTCCTCAAGCTTGAATCATATAAAAAGCTGTCAATTGGTATATAGGATTTAACAAATTGGTTACAACAATTTATTTTTTTTTAATTCTCATATCATATATTACCTAATGTTTAAAACATTAAAGATGAAATGTTTCTGAAGTTATATTGTGAAATGATTCTTATTTAACATAAACAAAACAGTGCCTGAAAGTTAATTGCACAACTTATATAATATAAATATTTATGTGTTTTTGCTCTAATTGGATATTAAAAAATTATCCAGTATGCTGAAATATTTTATTAATTATCCAAACAAGGTTCCTTGATGTACACTGACTGTTACGAAACCCTAATGTTGACTCAGCTGCAATTTTTTGGATGATAAATACACTCAATTTTGAAAGTGAGCTCTTAATTTTTTTTCAAATAGTTAGCTTTTCTTTGACATTTAATAACTTATTTAAAACATTGCCATGACTTATTAATATAAACTTTATTGTCAGTTTATCACATAGGTATGTTAAAACATCATTCAACATGTGCTCCCTTTCTATTGAGATTTATTATGAAGACACTGCCAGTTTCATTGTGTGAGGTTCAGGAAGACTAAAGTGGCTACAGGACATCAGCAGGTGCCTTTTGGGTGGATACATTTTAATGAGCAAAAGAAGCTAAGAAAACACAGGGAGCCAAGGTGGTAGCAAAAGCGACCCGCCAATGAAGAGGCAAAAAACAGAACCTAAGTAGAACTGAGATAAACACAAGTATTTGCAATCAACAAAGCAAAAACAGGTGTTGATCATGACACATAAAACTTGCTTTATGCATTTAAGCCAGCAGGGGGCACCCATGTTTGTCTATCTTCATAAAAGTCTTTTTGCTTTTTTATTTTTCTATTTTTGTTTTAATTCTGTCACATGTACTGGACATACAAATGAATCTAAATTGCGTTTCTCTCATCACAATGATCAACACAATAAATTTTTGGCATTTAGGTCATCAAGACAAGACAGATATCAAATATTACATAGTTAAAGTAAGTGTCAGTAAAAACCCAGTGTACCCAGAGCAAAGATTGGCACATACTGTCGGTGAGGTATTCCTTGTGTACCAAGTGTGCAAGTAGCATAGTAGTTCAAGTGTGTTCAAGTAATAGCAGCATGATAATGTTGCAAGCAGTGGTAATAAGTAGTAGCACCATGATAAATAAATAGTAATTAGTAGTCTTAAGCAGTCTTTTGTGTGGGTTCAGGGTTAAAGTCCAAGGTCTTATGTACAGACGTCTTTTATAGGAAGTGTGTTTGGGAAGTGTGTGAGTTTAACATCCTGACAGCTTGGTGTATGAAGCAGTTGCTGAGTCAGGTGGTGTGAGAGCACAGGCTCTTGCACCTCTTTCCGGAGGAAAGGAGGTCGCGCAGATTGGGAACAGGTTGGCCTACATCGCTCATAAATGTAATCGTTTTGCGAGTGAGATAAGAGGTGTAAATAAGTGTGACACCGATTATCCTTGCAGCTGTGTTCACTTTGCGCTGCAAGTTTTTCCTGTTGTTGTCAGTGCAGTTCCCATTCCACGCTTTAATACATTTGGTATTAAAGCATGATGCCCCTGTGTTTATTAAGATCAACTTTATAAATGCATGGCATAGAATAGGGAAGATGGCAGCTCTGGCATGATCAACCTATATACTTGCACCTCAGAAACAAGGGACACAGCTTTGAAGAACAAAGTGTTCAGGTTTTAGACAATGAGGACAGATGGTTTAAAAGAGGAGTCAAGAAATCTATATTTGTGAAAAGAGAAAGGCCATCACTGAACAGAGGGGAAGGATTGTGGTTTAAGCTTCCAAGCATTTACAATTCAGTCATGGAACTCATTCCCAAGGAGTTACATTAGCATTATCATTCAAAAGACCAATTACAGTGTCCATGCACAAAAAGGGTTCCAAAAATCCAATAGAACAAAGGCTGGCAATTTGATTTGCGTCTAACTTGGAATGTGTGCAGGACCTTTGTCCTCCATTCTTCTGTTTAAATACATCAGTGCCAACCGAATTGATAAAGACTCCTGAATAGGCGTTGAAATGTCTTCCAAAAACTTGAGCAAAAGTCTGATTGTCTTCCATTTAAGCTGGTTGTGGTTGCCATGTCCGGGATGTCTCATAATTTACACAGGCATACTTTAAAGGATAGATTTGACCCTGACCCTGAGAACTTCTTTTTCATTAATGTTTACCTGTAATGACAATAAAACAAATTTATTTTCTGATTGCTGTATTGTCTGCTTCCAGCTGTTAATGAGAAATATCAAGATATATTTTAATGGCTTTAATTCAATCAGAATATAACAAACTAACTGAACTGTTTTTAATAAGGCTTCTGAGGGTTTTTCTTCAACTCTCCAGTCTCCAGTATTTTATGTCATAGTGATCATTCTGTAGAAAAAAAAAAAAGCAAAAAAACTAGATAAAATTTCTTTTGGGAGGGTAAAAACAGAGAAAATCATCTGTTTACATATGATGAAGGAGGTCAAGACATTTTTTTTTAACTATAAATATCTATTTAAACATATAATAGCACCCAATTTATGCTAAACCTCTGAAGACAATGGAGTTTTCCTTTTTCCCGATCTGTTTGTGTAAATGCTAATTCACAGTCCTGTGAGGTCTCTGTTTTAGTTACAGATACACAATTGCCTCATTACAAATCCTGGTTTATTTTTCTTAAAAAATAAAACTGAAACAGAACAAGAGAAAATAGAAAAAAAAAAGTTGCAAACCTTTAATTGGCACAGTCTTGGTTCTGTTATGTTTTCTTTTGCACATTCAGTTTTAGTTTGCTCCATGTTTTCTAATTTTAAGTGTGTAATTGTTATTTTGTTTATTTTTGGGGGGTTATTTTTCAGTTTTCAGGTTTTTATTTGTTGGCCTCTGCTGCCCTCTTGTGTTCTCCTTTTTCCCTAGCTACTTTCCTGTCTGCTCTGTTCACACCTGCTCCCATCTGCTCGTTAGTCCCCTCTTTGTTCTGTCTCCCATAAATACACACTTTGTGCAGTTCCTCGTCTAACTTCCTCCAAATCCTTCTCACTGAGTCCTCCTCCTCGGGATTGTTTCCCTCAGATGTCTCCATGGTTTCTGGATTGTTTGACTTTTTTTCATGTCTGATTTTTGGATATTTGGATTCCTGCCTCAGCTGTCTGTTTACCTTTCATTAAATCAACAAGAAACTCGCCTCTGCCTCCCTGCCTCTGCATTTGGGTCCCACAACCTAATCCTGACATTTACATATGTTTAAGAGGCACAGCAGTACCCAACATCATCATTAACTAAGAAGTTGTAGCCAGCCGATAGCTATCTTATTTTACTTAACAGATTAATAATCTACAGTTAATATGAACAAACCTTTCTTGAAAAACTGTATTGTTTTTCTCTGCTGTTTAAATTCGCTTATACATTATTTCACATATTGTTGCCAAAAGTAGTCTTTATGAATACATGGCAAATATATCGCTGCTGCATTCAAAAAATCTGCATATTTAATACAGTTTAAAGACTACATTTGTGAAGTTTGCCAATGCATATATTGAAAATAATTTTACAAAATTTACAGAGGAGGTTTAGCCTCCCTACTAAATCATTGAGAAATCACGGCTAGGTATTGTGTGTGTGTGTATTTGTGTGTGGGGGTGGGGGTGATGTTTATGTATGTGTGTGTATGTTTATATATATATATATATATATATATATATATATATATATATATATATATATATATATATATATATATATATTGTATGTAAATAATAATCAAACTAGTGAAGCCACAAATAACTATATAACAGAATGGTCTGAATTTCTGTTGTTAATTCAATTCAGTGTGTTCTTTTGGGTAAAGATATGGCACCTCAATCACCACAGAGGAGAATGTGGGGCAAATGGAAGAGGAACAGAGAGTATGTACAAAAATTATTTTATAAAAGCCTTGCAATTTATTGTTGCATGAATACATAAGATTTATAACCATAAACACTAAATTAAAATTGAAATAAAAAACAAAACAAAAAAAAACTAAATAGAATCACTGCAACTTTTAAAAAATATATACACTTCAATTATGTGGTGTTTAAAATTGGTTGTTTTTAAAATCTTATGTTTTGCAAAACTGCGATGGTAACCCGCTTATAAAGAGCTTTGAGCATCATCACCAAATTTGACTTCGGTAATCCCTTAGTTAGAGACGCAATCAGTGATTCATAAAACCAAGATCTGTTCATTTTTGCCCTGCCTTCACTCAGCTCTACACCTTCAAAAAGGCCAGATGAGACGGACTGTTCAGCCTTCTTGGTTGATTCCCCCCCACCGTTCGTCTTCATGACCACCAAACATCGAGGAACAGGATTGGCTGGCTCCACTTGGCAAAAAACGGTACATATTTTTGAATAAATGTTTTGAATTTTAATCACTGGACATGTTGAGCTGAAAAACATTTTAGTGACCATTAGTGACAAAAAATATTTTATTTTTTATTTTTTTGACACAATTTAAGACCCCCTTTAAACTTTGCTTTTGAGGCTTTCAGGGGTTTCCCATGGGTTAATCAGGGGGGTCGAGCCCCCCTGGACCCCCCGTATTTCGCATTCTGCTCTCCACCTGCATTTGTAGCTTGATGCGTTCCTCTACCAGGGACTGACCTGACTGATGTATTCACTAATGGCATCTGTAGCCTATGTGGCAGTTACCATAGTGACAGTGCCTGTTGACGGTGCCCAGCACGTATGCCCAAACCCTCAAGCTTCTTTTTTTTTTTTTTATTAGATAGTTGCGGTACTCTTGACTCTTCAAATATAAAACACCCTGCAGTTTTGTGGAAGACCAAGGTCATTGTCCTACATTCAGTGTCAGTGTAATTTATTTTTAGAGTTTAAATTTCGCAATTTAGGCAAAATATAAATTAGTAAAAAAAAAAAAAAACGAGGGCAATGACCTCAGTATCGTCAAAGTAAGTTACGCCCTTGCAGTTCATCAAAAACAAGAGAGGTCTGGCAGCAAAGTTTCGAGTAGTTAGGTAAAAAAATCTGTTTGCAGCATGTTTTCTCTATACAACTGTGAAAAGATATCATTACTTGGCTTCCCTTTTGCATTTCAAAAGTGAAACAGTCCTTCTGGTAAATCTCAAGCCTCTATTGTATGAGATGCGGCCAGCACCGACTCTGAGGTTACTAAGTTTTATGTTTGCCGTCATTGTGGTTTGGGTAGTTTGGCTGTTGCCTCAAGGTTCTCCCATTTTTTTTTTATTATTATTATTTTGATTATTTCAGTTTCAGTTCCCCTGCTAACAAAACCAAGTAGTGACATTAAAATACTGAATGTCTTTCAAAGGAAAGTATAAATACAACGCATCCTCCGCTCCATGTAGATTCAGGATAAATTGAGTCCATACATAGAAATGTCGTCTTAAAACCAATCAAAAAGCAAAAAATGCTTGCAGTTGTGGCAAGATAGCTGTGCAGAGTGAAGTAACTGGTTCCCTTTAATATTTGCATGAGCTGCATAAAAAAAAAAAAATTAAAAAATAAGGCTACTGTCATGCTCTGCCCTTATAGCTCACCTACGTCACTCATGCCTTTCACCTGCTTAACTCTCTCCAGCACCCAATTATGTCTGATCTCATCCACCTGTAGGTTCTGCTTTATATTTAGTCCAGCCCAGCTATCATTGCAGATCATCCTTGGATGTTTGTTCCCTGTTTGCCGTCTGTTAGGCTACGTTCACACTGAAGCCTGAAGTGACCCAAATCCGACCTGGATCTGATCTTTTCATGGCTGTCTGAACAACATAGATCCGATTTTTTTCCAATCCGACCCAGGCTGCTTGGCTATGTGGTCCTGAATCCGATACGAATCTGATCTTTTCAAATGCGACCTGTGTCTGAACGGCCAGGCCGCATTCATCCGACCTGAACGCCATTAATACCCGACAAAGGTCACTATTCTGTGTCTTGCTATGCAGAAACGGCAGGAAAAATAACAACCATGGCGGACGATGATGCAGAGACCAGTATTTATGTTTAACCATCTTGAAAAGATTGAGTTTTTATGCTTGGAAAAGATCGCTAGATGCACTCCGGCACTACCATCCATGTTTACTTCCGTAAACACAGAGCACACTGGCCTGTGACCTCACTCTACTTGCGTCCTCTACTGCGCATGCGGGACATTGTATGAATCCAGGTCACACAGGAGATCACATACAAGTCACTTATATTTGGAAATATGAATGCTTGACGCAAGAAGAATCGGATTTCACAAAAAAAATTTTTGGAATTGAGCATCAAGGCCTGCAGTGTGAACGTAGCTCGTTACACTGGTGTCCTGTCTATCAGTTCTGTTAGTTTTGATTCATTTCCAAGGTTCTTGTCCACTGTTCCAGTGAGGACTTTTTTCTGCAGCCAGTGTCCTCAGGCGAGTTATTTCCCTAACCAGTGGTGAGAGTTTCAGCAGTTCCCTAGTGATTCCGGTTTTCCTGATTCTGTTAACTCTCACCCGCTGGCCCTGTCTGTCCCTGTCCCACCTACCTGGCTGAACCTCTGTTGGACTCAGTGTGTGCGTTTCTGTCTGAGCTGGTTGCTCGACGCACAGGACTCTGAACCTGCCTTCTTGTTCTCCATGGATTCCTGGAACCCCCGGATCTGTCCGTTCCTTTGTGGACTGTAGAGTTAACCCAGGTAAGTGACTCACTCTGATAATCATCTTCTGTTGAGATGATTGTGGTCACTTTCATCAGTGTTTCTCTCTACAGAATCAGAGATGGGTTGCGCCCACAGCTGTAGTCCCTGCAGTTGCTGTTCTACAGCTGCATGTTTTGTTCTCTGTTCTGTTTTTTGTTTTTAATAAACATTTTGAACTTTCATTTACTTGGCTTTCTCACCTTGAGTACTGGGTCTATCTGTCCTGGTTTTATGACAGCTACAGCTGCAATACAGTTGTTAGGGTTTGAAATGCTTTTCCTTTTTGAAATGTTGAAGGTCTGGGACAAACAAATATCCTTTTTGTTTTTCTTTGCAATCTGGTGTTCCCCGCTTTTTGACACATCCCTTTTGGTTACAGAGGAAGAACAAGGTCAAGAGCATCTGACCTGAAACTGCCTCTTCTCTTAGGCTGTGTGTGCTTCCTTTTTCTAGGCTCCTATCTATGCTGCACAGGCAATCTATTGTATAATGTTTCCTCGCACTCATGTATGTTGATTCCTTTCAGTAATCATTACTCAGGAAATGTGGAGACTTGCAGGATGGGGGATCAGGAGAGCAGCCTATCTCAGCATAAATATAGGGACTTTCAGGGACAGAAGACAGTCAGCTGTCATTTCAGCAAATTGTCAACAAGTTTATCTGAGTTCAGTTCTAGCCATAAACCACGGGACTGTGCAAACAATCAGAAAATTCTTTTTTGCTACCTGGAATCCATTTCTACTTTAGACTTTAGACAGACTGTATTAGTCATTTTGTTTACACAAGTGTAAAACAAAAAGAAATTTCGTTTGGCAAATTAGAATTTAAGATCTGCTTGGACTGTTCCCTGCCTATGTTTTAGAATTTAATTCAGAAGTAAAAAAGAACTAACAAGAAAATAAAGAGATTTAGCATATGTACAAGAAACTAATTTGTTGCATCTGTGACCATGACATATATATTTATACATATACAATGTGTGCACAAAATACTAATTTGTTCCCAAATGTAATTTGTGGCCACAAAGGAGTGATGTGCATAAGACCGTGGTAACAAAATAGTATTTTGTGCCCATGCTATATCTTTTTTTTATTTCCTATGTCAGTTATCAGGCTCCATTAAATGTATGAAGTTAGAGGAAGAACAATCCATCAAACACCCCAATAAAAACAATTTTAACGCTTTCAGGATCATGTTGCTGCAGCACAAATTGCTATTCTGCAATATACCTACAGTGTTGACGGTCATCAGCTGCTCAAAGCTCAAACTCTGAGGCTGGAAAGCACCTTTGGAAAAGAAAAACAAAACCAATGCTGCAAAATAAAACTCAGCCAACCCCGTAGAACATGCTGCACTGATTTTTCCCACATACACCTGATTAACTTGTTAAACTGCAGGATCTTATGATGGATAAAACATTCCCTTGGGGAACCCACAGAAGGTGATTTCCTCTCTGAAAATACCTTGGTGGCACCTTTAAGGTGCAAGAGAAGGTACCTGGAACTTTATGTTTATGCAATAAAATTAGCAGCGTCCATTTTTGCATAAATGGTACCATGAAAGGAACCTTGGTTCAATCGCCCCTACCCTCATTGTTTGAGCAGCACAGAGGGAAAAAGTGAAAATGAAAGCCATGTGGGTGCAATCAGCATAACCCAGATGATGCCCTGGTGGATAGTCCTTATCTGATAGTGCCGTGGGAGTAAAGTATTCAACTATTCACCCTAGTTAAATAAACGGAGATTGATGGATTTAACTCAGTCTGCACTTTATTCATATCTATGCAAAAGATGAATAAACCTTGAGAAAGAATCTGGTTTGTTATGGGAAGAAGCTATGTCTGGTCTCCAAACACCATCCTGCAGAGAAGGGTGTGACCTTCAAGGTGAAACAGACTGAGTGAAAACTTTTATAGTGAGTAAATAGGATAAATTAATATATAACAGAAGAGAAATCAAAATTTTCCGACAACAATAGGTATTTACAAAAACTGTTCGTTTTTAGTTTTCAGTTTTCAAATAGAATTTAGCATTTGCTGTTTGACTCAAAGTCAAGCTCCAATCCTATCCGATCAATCGTGAATCTCAATTTTAGATCGTTTTATCTTTGCTCTCTTTATCAACACATTTAACAGTTAAATGACACAATCTGTCGCTCTATTACCAAACCAGCATTTAAAAAATTCCAGTTGATGTCATATATACAAAGTACAGTAGCTAGTTTCTGTCTGACTGGCAGTCTGTGACTATCTTTGACTGGCAGAACTGAGATAGATTTTAAAATGAGAGAAGTGAGAGCTTTGACCAAAATAACTGATCTAGTTTATCGAACAACTGGTTTTATTTGGGTTCCTGGTAATTTTGTGAAACCAGAAGCAACTAAACTAACTCGAGGTTAAAACATGCTATCAATATTATAGGTGCTTCCCCGCATTTATTAAATACATGTTGGGGCTGATAACTAGATAATCCATTTGAATGCAGTCTGATTATGAGTGTGTTTTATACCCATCTGTAAAACACTTAAGCATGTGTGTCTGTCCTTAGAGTAATATGAGGCAATTATTGCATGAGTAACAGCATGTTTTTCAGACTGAAGGTAAAATATAATTAAGCTGAACACACCTTTAATAAGGAAAAATGTTTAAAGCTTTGGAAATAACTCAAATAATTTTGAACAAAGATATGGATTATGCTGAATAAAATTCTACTGAAACACTTTCAGCAGCACAATAAGTTAACTCAGACACAAAGCTGTTAGGTTCTTTCCTACTCCGTGACTACCCTTTGAGGAATTAAACAAGAACTTCCTCATCAGAAAAAAATTGTGGAATCATATTTCACAACAGTACAGCACATAACCTGGATTTCATAAGCTTGAATACAGTTTTTAAATGGCCAAGGTTTTGTAACCCTGGTATCAGTATGAATATGTATAAAAATCTGAGAATCTTAAGATTTATAGGAAACACAAAAGCAGAATACATTTTTTTTTTCTATTCTTTTAAATGCATCTGCTTTCACAAAACCCCTGGTTAATGTTGCTGCCATCATGTTTCAGTGTAGTTCCATGTTTCAGATTTATGTTTGGAGTTACTGTAGTCCTGTTCTCTTTGCTTCCTGTATATATGAGGTCTTCTACAGTTTCCTGCAAGTGACAGATTCCACTTTTCCTTTTATGAGAGAGGAATAAACTCATTTTCATATCTAGGCACTTTTCGCATAATTAAGTGAATAAATTTTTTTGATTTGAATGATTTCATTGTTTTTATACAAAAAGCACACTGAGCTTGTGTTGTTGCTTTAAGACTATTTATTTATCACTTTTAGCTACATGTAAAATACAACCAGTGCTTTACCCAAACCCCAACTATAAGCCTCTCTCGGCACTTTTTGTCTTTTCAAAAATAAAGAAATCTTATTTTTCTATTAAGTTAAACCCGTCTCTTTTTTTCTAAAGTTACTTATATTTTGTTACTTTGCTGCACACTGTGTGGCTTTAGATTAAGGCTGCGAATGGACAAGCAGTCTTATTAGAACAAATGACATTTATTTTAGATGAATCAGATTCAATATTAAAGTTAGGTGTGTAGATTAAATTATGGGATGCAGCCAAACTCAAACAGTTATTCCTGCTTTTCTTCATTTTGTGATTCACACACCCACGTCAGATTTTTCTTCTATGATGCAGTTACTGACTCAGAAGACTTGCTGTTGTTAATGGGGAAAATATTCAAGGTTTCTCTTATCAAATGAGTAGTTTAATTTTTGGAAGTGTCTTTTCCTTTAACTTGAAATGGGCTTTGAGTTTGTGCTCTTTGAAATTGTCTGCTGATTTGGCTCTAGAATTATCAATGGAAATAATAATAATAATTAAAATTGTCATACCCTTCATCTGCAGTTTTTTTCCCCACAAGGTTTTAGAGGATTTTACTCAGGCTGCCCTTTGTAGCCTTAATTTCTGCTCCTAATACCATATTCCTTAACACACTGGCAATGGAGCTCCTGCATCAGACTTTTTAAGCCACCATCCGCTGCTGGATCAGAGATTTCCTCTGAGATCGCAAACATAGAGTCAATTATCTTACAAACACCTTACGATGGTCAAATGAATTTCAAACATGTTCGATTTTCTTCCGATTTCTAATCAGGAGATGGTCATGAGAGGCTGATCGCCCCTCGTTACCGCCTATATACTACACAACGCAGGCTGAAACTCAGCCCGATTGGAAATATTATCATTAGTCACACTCTTTCCTCCCTAAAGAACCTCTACAGCGCTCACTGTCTCAAGAGAGAACACAACACATTGAGAAATAGTAAACACCCCGGAGATGGGGTGTTTCAGCTGCTGCACTCTGGCAGAAGTGATATCATGTGCTTTTTAAGCTCTAGGTCATGTGCAATAACTATTCATGCAATTCGCAATTTACATAACTGTGCAACCGATTCCTTACAGTAACACAATAGGTTTGTTTCTGTCTTCAACACTATTTCATAGCTCTTATTGTTTGGTGTGTAAAATACAACCAGTGCTTTATCCAAACTCCGACTATCAGCCTCCCTCGCCACTTTCTGTCTTTTCAAAAATAAAGAAATATCATTTTTCTGTTAAGTTAAAGCTGTCTTTCTTTTCTACAGTTATTTATATTTTGTAACTTTGCTGCACACTGTGTGGCTTTAGATTAAGGCTGCGAATGGACAAGCAATCTTAGATGACATTTATTTTAGATGAATCAAATTCAACATTAAAGTTGGGTGTGTAAATTAAGATATAGGATGCAGCCAAACTCAATTATACCAACTTTTCATCATTTTGTGCTCAACACACCCATGTCAGATTTATGCTTTGCTTGGATTTTTTTAGGATGTACTTGTGTGGAAAAGGTTACGAAATTTTTATTGTGATCTTGCAAATTGTTTATTTTATAGTCAGCTCATGGTTGCATGACATGGGTTTACGGTATTAACAAGCATGATCTAACCAAATTATCTAGGAATCAGCTTCTGTGGCTGATTTATAATTCCTTCCTGTTCTGCTTTCCTTGGAGCTGACAGCCAAAACTGCACTACAGATTTCCTCTGACATAATAAGCAGATTTACAGTTATATTGTTAAGATTTCCTGTAGCTGTTGGTTTCACAGTGAAATGGCGTGGTTATAAACTTGTCATGATCTAAGTGTGGTAATGAAACTTGCCAGGAGATTGATGTTTTCATCACTGCTTTAGTAAGACATATTCACCCCAAACCTCTGACGTTTAACCTACATTAATGGGAATTTATGTTGACCAGCATAAATTACTGAAATAACGGTTTATTCGTTATGCTGTAATCATGAATTGGTGTTTCCTTGATGTTTTAGCCGATCTTCAAAACTGGAAAGACAAGAAAAAAAGCCAGTCAAGTAAGACTGTCTCCCAGACGCTACAGCATTAAATTCATTCCAGGCCTTGTTTATTATTTCTGCAATTGGGAAGGGTACTAAAGGTCGGGAGGAGCTCCAAAACAATGCTTGTGGGAAACAACATGAACATAGTCACAAGTAATTAATCTGAAAATATAACTACAGTAGGTGTTAAAAAAGTTGAAACAGCAAATGACTCTACAGAACTTCTGCTTTTGGTATAAATGTATTCTCCCTACTTGACCATTACGCTTACTGGCAGCAGCATCTAGTAAATGTTTACTGCGCAGAAGTGATGAAAGTATATTTACTGGATGTTAAAGGGGTGAGAAAAAAAACACAGAAACACAGCTGAGTTTCTCATGTATTTGCAGAAATACAGCAATAACCATCACATAGTTGATCTGAAAAGGGCTTAAATTAAGTGTGACTTTGAAAGTTGCAGTGTTTTTTTTTCAGGTTTTTCAGTAGACACAAAAGATTTTCACAAAAAAATTCACAGCATTCACGCCCGCATTAACACTACGTGTATTTTTCAGCAACATCTAAAAATAAGACTGCAGCAACATCAGCTGCTCCCCCATTGCAACAATGAGGAGCCTATCATATACAAATGGCTTCTGCAACATCCGCTTCAGTGTTCCTGTGAATTGATGACAAGTTTGTTTACATTAGAGATGCATAGATTAGGATTTGGGAGCTGCAAATCCACAAATTGTAGACGTTATAATTCTTCAATATTGGTGCCTCATGTACATTGAGGTGGTATTATTTAGTATATACATTTTGAAATGAGAAATTATCATGAATTGGCTACTGTTTTAGTGAAGGAGGTGGTGGAGATCAGCTTTTTGAAATCGAAATAGAAGATGGAGAAAATAATGTTTACAAAAGATGAAGTCGGAAACGCTCTCAAGAGGTCTAGAAGTGGCTTTTAAAAGAGCTGTTTTAAGTTAGCCCCCGTGGGCTGTTTCATCATCCTACCTCCAGTACAGACACCGGCGAGCTGCCAAATACTCTCCCCTGCTCTGCCACTCTATGTGCCTAGCAGGCTCTTCTCATCCTAAGCAGTTGTCTGTCCATTGCCAGCAGTTAGACTAGAGGCTAGCCTTGGCCTGCCACTGTCTCCCTGGCAGACTTCTCCAAGGTACTGCTGTCCTCCTCCCGGTGATCTGAAGCCCCTGTCCCTCACCTTCAGTTGTTTGTCTGCGAGCAGACTTATCCGATCTTCCACTGTCGTCCTTTCATCCTCTGCAGTTTACCTCTATAGCTAGCCTGGACAAGCTTTGGCTTCTTGCTTTCCTGCATTAGCCCAGTAGACTTCTCTGATTTACTATTATCATACTCAGCTCTCTTCCTGAGCTATTCTCTACTGCTCTGGTTTCTTAGCTACAGAGGGGGGAACGGCTGACTGGCTCATCCCGGATCTGTTTCTCTTTCAGCTGGCGTTCTCAACCTGATTTCATGCTCCTGCTGTCTGAGCATCTCACCTTACCTCTGTTGTATGGGTGATTTATCCCCCTGGTTTGAGCACTCTGACCAAACATAACCAAACATGGACCGAGTGCAGGAGAAAAATGCATGTTTGCTCAGAGAAAAAAAAAAAATCAGGACTGGTGCTTGAAATCGGTCATCTACAAAATGACCAGCTGGTTGCCGATTTTGGCCAATCACAAAAAATCTGCCAATTTCCCTGCAAGACCGGTGCAAGTCTAGTTTACATAGATAATTTGGTTGCATTAAGTTGCATTTTATTAGTCTGTGTAGGATAAAGATTTTATATAATGTGATAACATGAAGATGTCTGCCTCCATAAATGCATGACCCGCTCCTTTTTAATCATAAATAGCTATTTCTACAGCAACGCAAACTTAAGACTGAGAATTTCAGCTGTAGACAATAATTAACATATAAAATATTTTCTTATAATATATTACATTTCTGTCTTAAAATAATTTTAATATTGAATGTCTTTGTCTGTCTTTAAAGCCGGGCTGGAAATTCGCTTGACTGGTGATTTCCTCCATTTTACAAGCAGTGACCAGCATGAAGACGCGATTTAGGCAAAAAAAGAAAAATTATTTTGGTCATTATTTAAAGGCACACTGCAGACTTTGTTACCTAAAGAGTTGATGCATATGAGTTATTTTTAATCATTCGTCAGGCCGATATAAAGCACTGGACATTTTCAACGCTATGAGTGGGGCTCCCCTCGTGAAATATCGTGTATGTAAGTCTGGAGAAGACGCACCAGATCATGTAAACTGGAAGAACACCCGTCAGACCCAATAGCTCTTCACTGGATCTCCGCCGCTGGTCCTCTGCGTGGCGTGGTCCAGCCTGTCCCTGTGGTGCTCTTTACAGAGCAGCAGCATCTCTCATGCCTTCCGAGGTGAAGATGAGAAATCCTAGCGCATTCCCAAATCAAAAGACACGGGAGGCTGGCCAGCTGACTGTTTACTTTTGCAACTTGTTCTAGCTGCTTCTTTCTTCACAGTGCTGGTGGCTGACTTCAGCGACCGTATGCATTACATTCGTGCGATTTTTCCAATTGATTACACTCAGCCATTACACTGTACAATACTGTGAAACCGTGCTGGTGGGTTTCTGTTTCTCTTTCAGCTGGCGTTCTCACGCTGATACGGCATGAGGCTGCTGTCTGCGCATCTCACCTTACCTCACACTGTATGGGTGATTTGTCCTCGTGTGGTTTGCAGCTCTGCAGTGAGATGGAGCTACTCTGACTTCGTCTATCCAGAAGCCAAACAAATAGAAGGGGGTATATGAAGCTCACTAGAGTGAAAGCGCACTGCCTTAGCAATTTGTGTAATTTTGTACTGAAAGCCCTTCAATTTTGTACTGAAAGCCCTCAAAAGAAAAGTCCGCAACGCAGCTGGACAAAGACATGGCTGAGCAAACGTGGCTACTACAGTTTGTAAATTTTACAGAAAAAGAACAATCCTTTCACCCGCATGCCCGCCATGAGCGAAGTAGAAGAAGAAACAGTCGAAGAAAAGAAAATCTCCTGACCCAATGATGGCGGCGACGCTTACGTTTGAACATCCTTCCTGTAAAACCTCGACGCTTTGATATGACGCGTCGCATTTTGGGGCGTTTTTTTTCACTACACTGACTTAAGCGGTCTACATGGTTTGCGCCTAGTGGAGAGTAATCGAAAAATTCTCATACGACTGGAAAATCGCCCTGAAAATCGCACAGTGTATGCCCGGCTTAAGGGCGCTAGATGTGAAAGTTACAAGTCTAGCGCCCCTAGTGGCCAAAAGTTACATGGTGTGCCTTTAAGGAAGATGATGATAAGGATGTTATTTATTCTCATTAACGAACTGAAAGTCTCACTCTCCATATGCTTGCTTTGCCTTGGAAATTGCTATTTATAATTACATCGAGCGGTTCATACATATATGGAGGCAGACATCTTGGCGCTATGGCAGTGCAGAGCGGAAAAACTGGTGACTTTAGTGATTACTATTATACTCAAATAGGACAGCAGAATGTTAGACCTATATACAATCTTTATCCCACATAAACTAATACAATATTTTTATAAAATAAGCTATGTAAACAAACCTCGTCATCACTTCGCAAGATAGGTGACTCGGATGTTGCTGGAGCCATTTTGTATCATGACGGTCACTGTATTGTTGTGGGGTAGAAGCAGGGGTGGGGAGGGGGGGTCATGCTGCTGCAGTCTAACCCTTAGATGTTGCTGAAAATTACACATTGTAGTTTTAAATTATATGTCTGGTTTCAGTTATTCAAACCTAACATATAAAGGTTCTAAATCTCCCCAGAAATGATTTACAATATTTATTTGTAAAAAAGAGATGGTTTATTTATTTTTTGTTTATAAACACAATCTACCAATACTGTATGAAAACCTCATGAGTCAGAGTTAGGGAGAAATCCCAGCCATCAGTTTCTATTTCTCCTCCCATCTCTCTGTAAATAAAGGCTGCTGCGTCCAAACAGAAAGTATTCATTTAGTGAGCTCCAGCAGTGACACAGGATGCTACTGATCATCACAATCATCTGTTTGGCTTTCAAAGGTAAGATTTTTTTTTTATATAACTTGTTGAATCCTGGCTATATTTTATAAAACAACAAATAAAATGTTCCATGTTTAACTTATTTTCTATTTGTGATATTCGATCTAGTTGTATTCTTTATATTTGTTCATTTGTATCCAAGTTGTTGATCTAAGATTTTCTTATCTATTTTATTTGTAATATTTTTGTTGCTTTTATTGATATATAATTACAGTATGGAATAATATTAATATTTATTATTTATAATAAGCAAGGATACTTTGATAAAACTAATCATATATTATCATTAATATTAATAATATGATAATTCTAGAATAGAATAGAATAGAATAGAATAGAATAGAATAGAATAGAATTTATTGTTCTGCTGTGGGAAAATTCAAGTGTAACAACAGCAAAGTGACCATTTGATCTGCTTGTCAGCATGCAGATACACACTAGGTAAAAAAAGACTGTTAAAAAAATGTGAACAAGAGACTTTACAGTAAGGCCAAATTGTCAGACCCACAGCAAAGAAATGTGCAACTGAGCTTGGTTGTTTAAAATGTACAAAACATTAATGCAGATTTGTGCATGAAGAACTATTTACTATTTGCTTTGAAAAAAACAGCAGGGATCAAAGATCTGCCAAGTTTGTTGGAAGTTGATTTGGGTATAAAGTTTAAGAGCTGCTTGGAAGGATTTTTATTACAGAATTCTGTCATGTGTGTTGACCATTTTCACTTTAGAGCATTTTTACTCCTTTTCCGTGCATAGTCAGAACTTGCTGATAATACAGCTGTTCTCTTTTAAAGCCCAAGCCTCTGAGATAATCTTTGATGGGGGAAACACAGCCAAGTATGGAGAGGAAGCAATCTTCACCTGTACACTCCCAGACCCTAAAGGTAAATCCTTATTCACTACCTGGAAAGTCATGAGTTTTTCTTGTAAACTGACTATAAACAACTATGAATCTTTAAAAGGTTACCAGTGACGTACTGACTGTTTTTTTTTTTTTTTCCACTACAGGTGTATTGCAGGTCACTTGGCAGCGGGGCCTTAAACCTGAGTCATTGGAAAACCTAGCAACATATAGCAACCGTTTTGGGAAGCAAGTAAATGAACCTTTTAATGAGAAAGTGAGCTTCAGAGAATCATCTCTAAGCACGTCATCCATTATTCTGAAGAACATAACCTGGGAAGATGAGAACTGTTATGTTTGTTCGTTCAATGTCTATCCCGATGGGTCCAAAAGGAAGCAAATGTGCCTAACTGTGACAGGTGAGCTGTTGCTTTTTGGAGTATCATCACTCTTCAGAAAGTCAAAATAGTAAAAAAGAAAAAATCTAAAGTCATGGTTTCCAATTGTCCATGCAGGAGTATTGGAGTTCACATCCGCACAACAGTCAAGCGTCCTTCGTGAACAGAAAATAAGAAAGGAAGTGCTCAGCTGTTCTGCCACTGGGAAACCTGCACCGACAATTACCTGGGAGATCCCCATCAACATCTCCAAAAATGCCGTCCCACAGAAAGATACGGACAGGAAGAGTGATGGGACTTTTATCCACAATACCAGCATCGCAGTGGACATACCTGCAATCTGGACAGGACATATAGACTGTGTGCTAAATAAAGGACAGCCAGGGGAACAGCGGAAAACATTTGATTTCTCTTCAATAGAGCAGGAGGAAGGTATGCATGCTGGACTCTGAGTTTTGCAAGCTGTCATGTAGAGACTTGTAGCTGTAAATGGGTTGTGTCCTAACATGCTATATGATTAAGAGGCAATCAGGGAGTGCCAATACTTAGGATGTTGAGATCTTGGATCTCCCATTGAAAAGGTAATAAATACCTGGGTCAGGTTCAAGGAAGTCCCATGAAAGCTTAAGAAATTCCCTGATAATTCTTGCTGCCTGGTAGTGACGTCAAATTTCCCCTGAAGCATTTCCCTGATGGTTATCATAACGCCCACTAGGTCAAAGGCTCAGGAAATCCCGGAAATTCACTTTGATTTTATTTCCCTTTGAACAACTGCCTGATTCATGGTGTAGATCTAGTCCTGGAAGTCTGAAGACCAAGTTAAAAGAGTCATGCTTGTTCTCAGTCAGCTGAGCTGTGACACATAAGGCTTCAGTTTCACTTGTAGCTGAGTTTCATGTTACTGAAAACCCCATGTCACAGTACACTGTGCAGTGCTGGTCACACCGGCTGCGGGTGTTTATCTCAGGAGGTTACTGAACTGACCCCAGGGATTCATTATCAAATGTTTACCAGTAAAAGTAAAACAGAGAGGGATTCCCAGCTTCCTCTTTTTTTGGAAATATGATTTAGCTCGTTTCTGCGCAGACTTACCAAGTGTTGTTTCTCTTCAGGTAATCAGTCACAGATTATTCTCATCATCGCAGTTCTACTTATCATTATCTGCATTGCTGGTGTTATTTTGATCGTTCACAAAAGGTGAGACATTTAACTTCCAATAAGCAGACATTTTATTTATAGTTATATAATGGTTCACATGCATGATTGCCAACACTTCTGTTTTCTTTTTTTTAGGAGTTCAAAGAGAAGAAGCAACAATGATCAAACTATAGTTTGATCCGCTTTAAGGAGCAGAGCATTCCAGCATTACACCAGCCTCTGGGACTGTTGCACCAGTAATGTGAATAAGCTAAGAGCAGCTGCTTTCCTTCCAGAGCCACCGGAGTTTGGACAATACACTGAATTTAACCTGCATTAGATCACATTTCTCTCAAACTGCATCACTTTGCACTTTAACTTGGAGCTTGTCTACTTGTTTTGATGAATGTAAAAATGACAGCGTGAATATGATACTATGACAGAGGCTGTGAGGGAGGAATAATGCATCAGTCAGGATTTACATTTAGAAGCTCACGCTTTAATGCAAACTGAGCCTTTATTGCCATCTAGTGTCCTATTTTATTTCTGCATAAAACTCCTACAAAATGTTTTACCTCAGTTCAGTAGAACAGTTTTGTTCTTAAATGTTTTTTTTTTAAGATGGTTGTAGGTTTTTCTATCCTCTTGCATTTTGTACATTGTTTATAGTGGTTAAAATGTTATTTATTGCGTGCAAAAGGAATGAAAAACTATTAGAACTGTACTTATAAAAGATGGTGTTGTCCCTGATAAGTCATATTTATGTTGATGTCATTTTATTATTTATTCTTTAAAAAATATTTATTGACAATTGGTTTAAATAAAATATGTCAAGTTTTAGAAATGATCAAACTTGTGACTAGAGGTTTGTTTTTCTCTTTGTCAAATTAAAGTCCTTAAATGTCATTGTCTCATTTTGACTCACTTCTGACACAAATGTACAGTTTGTTCAAACACGTCCCTTTTTTTTTTGCAAGTCCATGGCTATAGGATTTAGACCCTTTATGGGTGTTGATCAGTACAATGAATATAGATTCAATCTTAAAAAATTATCACTATGATTAATATTTGATTTCTATTTCGTAACGTTCCTCTCTTTAAATCATGGCCACTTGAAAAACCTTCACTGTAGATACCAAAGCAGATTTATACTAAAAAAAAAAAAAAAAAAAACTCTATTGATTTATCACACATAAACTATTTGAAAACATAAAAACACCCTATTCTTATCCCTCTATTATCAAAAGATATTGGACTATTTACAAGCATTAAACTTTTGATTCAACAGTTTTATTGCAGTTTCACCTGCATCAAACATGGATCTAAATATAAAAACATTAGATTTGACATTTAAAAAAAATCATATCGGTTATTGTTTGGTTTTGGTCTGCAGAGAAGATGATTGGCTTCAATCTTCCGTCTCTCCAGGATCTGTACGCCTCCAGGACTCTGAGGCGTGCAGGGAAGATTGTGGCTGATCCCTCGCACCCAAACCCCAAACTATTTCAGCTCACTTCCCTCTGGCAGGAGGCTGCGGTCCATCAGGACCAAAACCTCACGCCACAAGAACACTTTCTCCCCATCCGCTACCAGCCTTATCGACAAGGCCCAGAGATCCCCGTGACACTGCCTCACTCCCTCCCTGGTTTAGGACCTAGAAGCTACACTAACATCGCATCTCCAGACCTCCTGCGTTACATTAACACACAGCCTACTGAGTATATGATAAATATAGTATAGTACCTTATAGTATAGTATAAGGTATGTTTTTTTTTTATCATATATAACTAGAAATCCTGTATTCTGTATATATATCTATTTTGTCTGCACCATCAACACCATGTCAAATTCCTTGTACGTGCAAACCTACTAGGCAATAAACTTGATTCTGATTCTGATTCCGGTTATTTGACATTAAAATTTTTACCATACAGTATAGACATTAGATGGCGCATTTGTATTCCTTGCAGCCGATATTGAAAACTGAAAGTAAAAATATTACTGTTGCCGGTTTGTACCAGTACGTCTGAAAAAGGGGATCAACAGGAATTATAGCACTAAAATACATAGAAAGCCCTGCAAAATAATATACTTGTACTGTTGAGTTCCTATGAGATTTTGATTATCATTATCATTTTAATGAATGGAGATGAAGTGTGATTCAAGTTTACTTGTTATTGATAATGCAGGCTATTGGTTTAGTCCAAATTTGATTTTACTTGTCTCAATACTTTGGGCGGCAAAATTGAATCAATGGCGTGCAGTGAAGTTTCCTGTTTCTTTATTCTGCACCTTCTTCACATAGGTGAGAGAGACTTTTTGTCTGTTTTAAATTCGCATAAGGTTGTTGAAGCATATTGTGAATGTGTTTCTTTTGTCTGATTACTTCAGTATTGTAACTGTGCACTTGAAATGAGAAAAAAGTGTTAAAAAAGTAAACAGACACAAAAATGGTGAGTGAATTAGTAAGAGAATTAAAAGTAATTTCCCTCTAAGATTATTAAAGTATGTCTGGTTCTGATTCTGAATTTATTAGAGTACTTTGGTTTGCTGATAATGTAAGTACAAATGTGAAGCCCTTAACTGAATAACCTAAAATAGGTTGCTGTTAAGTTTTCCTGCAAGATAATGATTCAACATATTAAATCAATTCCACAATCAACCTTCTTTCATTCCTAATGTTTCAAAAACCTGAGATGAAGAGATAATTTTCCATTATTTAAGCTTGTGGGACTTTGTAGCCGAGGACCAATTGTTAGATAACAAGCAAAGGCGGGTCTTACAGTCTAGCTGGGCGTTAATGTTCCTGCAGTTTCTCTGCTTGATTTTTTAAAAACCGAGTAATTTAACTTCTATACAGGTGCAGCAGCTGTGGTCCAAACCCCGCTGAACGTCTTAGCAGCAGAGGGTGAAGATGCTCCTCTCAGCTGTCAGCTCCTGGAAACTAAAGATGTCCAGCAGGTCACCTGGCAGAAGGTCTTTGGAAGGAAAGAGAGCGAATATCTGCTCCTACAGCGAGTATTTTGGTCAAACAGTGAATCCTGACTTTAAAGATAAAGTCCAGTTTACAGAAGCTGGACTGAAGAATTCCTCCATAGTTATCAGGAAGGTTACAGAGCAGGATGAAGGATGTTATCTCTGTTTGTTCAACATCTACCCTGATGGAGCTCTGATAGGGAGAACCTGCCTGAAGGCTTATGGTAAGAACCAGACTGTATTCCAGGATTAACTTCTATAACTAGATGTTGATCATGATGTTTGTTCTCCTCCCAGAGATGCATGAACCCATCCTTGATGTCAGCAGATCAAAGCCTCCTGCAGAGTCAGTTGTGTCCTGTTCAGCCACAGGTCGACCTGCTCCCACTGTAACACTGACTGTTCTACAGCAGAACCTCAGCTTCTCCCACTACAACAGCAGCAGTGTGACCCACAGCAACGGTACAGTCACCGTCACCACCACAGCTCTGCTGTCAGCTTCCTGCAGCACACAGGTTGGATGTTCAGTGTCAGTGCTCTCTGCTGCTCCCAGAGAGAAGCTGATCACCGTTCCTGGAGTTAAAGGAACATCTGATGATGGTCAAAGTGCATCATCTTATAGTGAGTATTTATGTTCATGTTCTCACCTTATAATAATAAAACTATGTTTTATGCTATTCAGAGTGGCTTAAACCTTCCCAGCTTAGCTGAGGAAGATTTTAACAGGGCATCACATTCACAAAATATCCCTTAAAGCACGGAGGTAGCAGCATCATGCTGTAGGAATGATTTCATTTCAGATGGGACAAGAAAGCTGTTAATTGTAAGCTGAATGGGCCTAGAAAAAAATGTTAGAGGCTTAATAAGACGTTAGATTGAGAGGCTGATGTTCCAACAGGTCAACAACTCTAAAGTTGCAGCCAGAGCTGCAAGACCCATTCAGTTCAATTAGGATCATTTCTATTAAAGAGCACCAGTTACAATCACAAATTATAGTTAAACAATTTTGCAAAGTAAATCAAAATTAATAACTCAATCTGACATTATTTAAGGTTGTCCGAATTATTTTTCTTTTACTGTTTGAATAAATCAGAAATATAAAATGAACAATAGATTTTTTTCAAAACAACTATTTTGTTTAGTATCGACAGCATGTCAAATTAGTGTTGTATCTGGATACACTAAGTAAAGATACTGGTATTTTTTAAAGCCCCAGAAATGATTCTTACCTTAGATTGATATCCATGTGTTAGAATGGCCTAGTCAAAGTCCAGACTTTAATCCCTCTGACTTTTACCTACTTTGCAAAGAAGAATGAGTCAAAATGTGTCTGCAAATCTGTTAGGAGAGAAAACCAGAAGTACCTTCAGCTGTAACTATTAATCTGTTCTCATTTTGTTCCTTTTTATTTTTCTTTAAGGTAAAACTCTAATCATCATCATCATACTTTTAATAGTTGTGTCGGCCTGCATGTTATTATTATTATTCTCATCATTATACTGTTTGTTTAAAACAGCTTAAAGAAAAACAGGTAATAAACCTAATTTTCTACACCACTTTTGCATTATGATATAAAACAGTTAAACTCTTAGACATTCAGGAGCATTAAAACATTTCTTGATTGATTTATGTACGGTAACTCTTTAAAGCTCATAAAGCAAAACAAACATTTTTTTCTTTTATTCAGGGACCCTGAATGGAACAAAACACCAGTTAAATTATTACAAGACACAAATGGGTAAGAAATCATTTGTAATTAAACAACAAACCACATGTTAGAGGTTCAACATGTTTCTTCAAATAACTTTTTTTGCATATGTTAACGATTTGGTTAAAACGTGTCATTCTCTGATCAGGATTTAACAGATTTCTTTACAATTTCTTTATTTAAAGGATGCAAACACCTTCAATAAGGTTGGAGAATCAGGCCAGACTGCGAAGCGCTGCCAAAGGAAGCAAAAGAAAACGTCCAGAATCCTCACCTTCAGAGGCTAAAGGACATGTTGAGGACAACTGTTTTTACTACTCTCACATTTTGACATGAAAAAAATTGAGCTGTTCTGTATTAGATTGTCTGCTGAAATTGGCTGAAACTGTAAAACGATTGATTTTAGGTGTGGTTGCATGATTGCAACTGAAATAAAGTGAAAAATGTTCACAATCCTGATTAAAAGAAAAACAATTTAGATCTTTTATATGGGTTATATTTCAGTTAGATTTATAATTGATGTATCTTTGAATCCAGCAAGAGTATTTTTTTAATCCCAATAGTTTAAGGAATGAACATTTAATGTTAACACTTTAGAAAAAGAAAACTTCAAACAGGATGAAACAAAGAGGATGACCTCTCAATGACCAGGGAGAACCAAATAATGAATTTATGATTAATATGAACTCAAACATAATTATTTCAACCAAATTTATTTTATTTACCGTAGTGTCATTATTGTTGCAAGAATTAAAGCTGAATTAATTAAGATAACAATCCTGATAATAATTAAAGTTAGATCTTTTTATATAGGAAATGTCTTCCGTTAGATTTACATATCTGTACATGCAGCTATAGTATTTTTTCCAAGCATTTTAATAAATGACCATTTATTGTTTACACTTTAAGGAAAGAAAACTCCAAACAGCATTGTTTAAAATTTAGAACATGGCAAAGAAAAACAGTTTGTAACAAGTAACTAGTTTGATTAACTCTAATATCATTTCATAAATGACAAGCATACCAAAATCACTCCTAAATATATATATATATTTTTTTTTTTTTTTTTTTTTTTTGTGTTAACAACTATCTGGTCTATGCTGTTATTTTATAGTGTAGATTAGACATTAGACATCTTTTATTGTCATTTTATTTGCACAGAGTGTATATAAAATAAAATGTCATTTTGCGCAGCTCTCATGACATTTCAATTTGTTAAAGTGCAGCAATGATCAAATGTAAACTCTGCAGGAGAAAAAAAACTGCAAAACAAACCTGTGATATGGAAGTTCAGAACATCAAATATATATGGTGCAATTGCTCAGTGTTTTGGTTTGGTGTTGTCAGTTTTATGCAGAGTCAGTGACATGATTTAGAGTTTTCTCAACAGTTCAGCTGTCTGATGCGGTAGGGAAGAAGCTGTTCCGCAATCTGTTGGGCCTGCATCTGATGGTTGGAAGTCTCTTCCCAGAGGGCAGCAGGGAGATCAGTCCATGGTGGGGGTGTGGGGGGTCATTTATTATGTTAAGGGCTCAGGACATGCAGCACTGGGATGAAATGTCTTTCATGGAGGGAAGAGGAGCCCTGATGATCTTCTCTGAAGTTCTAACTACTCTCCTCACCTCTTCCAGTCTGAGACGCTGCAGCCTCCACACCACACAGTGAGACAGCTGGTCAGAACGCTCTCTATGGTGCTTCTGTAGAAGATGGTGAGGATGGGTGGGGGCATGTGGGCTCTCCTCTTCCTCCGCAGGAAGTAAATCAGCTTTTGTGCCCTTTTGACCAGTCAGGTGGTATTTGCAGTCCAGGTGAGGGTGTCTGTGATGTGCACCCCCAGGAATTTGGTGCTGCTGAACTGTTGATGAGCAGTGGAGTGTGGTTAGGCTGATTCTTCCTGAAGTCGACAATGTTCTTCCTTTTCTACACATTTAGGATCAGGCTGTTATCTTTGAACCAGCCCACCAGCTGCTCCACCTCCTTTCTATAGTCAAGGTTGTTGTCGTCTCTGATGCGGCCCACCACCCTGGTGTCATCTGCAAACTTCACGATGTGATTGGTTGTAAACCTGGGGGCACAGTCGTGTGTCATCAGGGTGAACAGCAGGGGGCTCAGGACACAGTCCTGAGGGGAGCCTGTGCTTAGGGTGATGATATCAGAGGTGTTCTGTCAGACAGATTGAGGTCTGTCTGTGAGCCAGGCTCAGGTGGAGAGCAGCAGAGATGGCGTCCTCAGTGGAGCGGTTTCATGGTTAGGCACACTGGAAGAAGGTCGGATGTTGGGGGAGACTGGAGATGATGTGTTCTTTAGCCAACCTTTCGAGGCACTTCGTCAGTGCGACAAGCCAGTAGTCAAAGAGTGATTTGACCTGACCTGTAGTACTCACTGAGTCATGAACTTGTTATTGTGGCACAGACTGGGTGGCAGCATAACACTGCTCACAAATATTTAATACTTCATCCCACAGGTTGTCAAAAAGGACTGTTGCCTGACATCTGTCAAAGTCTGAACCAAACCTTCCACTAAATCTGCTACTGTGGAGAGGTCAACAGTTTATGGCTGCAGTGTTTGTAGAAGAAGCTTTGTTTCCCCAAACAATTTATGGAGCATAACTAGATGCTCAACAAATTTTAGGTAAATCTGGGAAAGGAGACCATGAGCCTCAGAGGACTTTTCTCCCCTTTGCTGTCAAAGTAGCTTTGTTGGCCAGAATTGGGATTTCCTTGGCAAGAGATAACTAAAAACTGTCCAAAGTAAGATTGGCAAAATTTAGCTTTAAACCACAATGTTGTTTCAGTTCAATGAGTTCCTCTTGCTCCTTTAAAGTCATCTCCTTTACAGCAATGGGTGCTGAGCTGTATGGGTCCCTAACCAAGTCAAGACAATCTGTGAAAGCTGAAGAGAAATTGACATCTTTTCCTTAAGTTTTTTCAAATGTGTGCCAATCACCTTGCATATTGCAACAGTGTTGCCATCTTGCAGTTTCTCTGCGAGAGGGAACATCTTAAGGTTGCCATGCTGCACATGCTGTTGCCAGAGCTGCACTTTCAAAAGGAACCCTTTCATTTTATCAGTGCTTCTAAGCATCTTCTCATTTTGGCCTTGCATCCACATGTTCATTTTAATTCAGATAATGAAATATAGCAGCCAGGTATACCAGCTTTGCACACCACTCATCAATTGCAAGCAGCTTTTAGTAATCGGACCTCTCGTTTTTCTCATTTTGACTCACTCCTGACGCAAATATACAGTTTGTTCAAAGACGTCCCTTTATTTTTGTAAGTGCATAGCTAGAGGATTTAGACTCTTTATGGGCCCCAATAAGAAGGTGTTCATCAGTACAAGGAATATAGTTTTACCCTTAAAAAACATCAACATGACTGATATTTGATTTCTATTTCGTAACATTCCTCTCTTTAAATCACTTAAGTCACATAAAAACTATTTGAACACATTGAGAACATCCTATTCTTATCCCACTATTAACAAGATATTGACTACTTACAGACATTGCTTCAACAGCTTTTTTTTTTTTTTTTTTTTTTTTTTTTTGCTGCAGTTTCACCTGCATCAAACCTGGGTATAAATATAAATGACTGTTACATTAAAAATAAATAAATAAATAAATAAATAAATAAATAAATAAATAAATAAATAAATACGGTTTTCGTTCGGTTTATTGGCATTTACATTTTGACAATATAGCCACTAGATGGCGCATTTATATTCCTACAGCCGATATTGAAAACTGAAAGTAAAAGTATTACTGTTACTAGTTTGTACCAGTGAGTCTGAAAAAGGGGATCAACTGGAATTATAGTACTAAAATAAATAGAAAGCTCTGCAAAATAATATACTTGTACTGTTGAGTTCCTAAGAGATTTTGATTATCATTATTATTATTTTAATGAATAGAGATTAAGTTTGACTCAATTTTGCTTGTTGCTTGTTATTGATAATGCAGGCTATTGGTTTAGTCCAAATTTGATTTCCTTGACTTAATATTTTTGGTGCCAAAATAGAAGCGATGGCATGCCGGGAAGTTTCCTGTTTCTTTATTCTGCACCTTCTTCACATAGGTGAGAGAGACTTTGTCTGATTTAAATTTGCATAAGGTTGTTGAAGCATATTGTGAACCTATGTATTTTTGTCTAATTACTTCAGTATTGTAAGTGTGAACTTGAAATGAGAACAAAGTTTCAAAAAAGGAAACAGACAAAAAAGTGGTGATAGAACCTATTAAAGCTACAGTGTGTAATAATTACAGGGATATACGGTCAGAAATGTAATATATTATACATAACTATGTTATTTATCATCATCTACGAGCTCAGCCTCTTAACCTTAATATTTGCGTTGCCTTAGAATTCATTATTTATAATTACATAGGAGCGGGTCTCGCAGCCATGGAGGCAGACATCTTTGCGCTACGGCAGCGCAGAGCCAACAAACTAGCGATTGCGAGATCGCCAAAACGTCACAACGATGTAGAAAAAATAACGGGTATATTTATTATCTTAAGTCTACATGAAATCTATACCCTACACAGAGTAATGAAATACTATCTGTAAAATTATCTATGTAAACAAACCTCATCACTTGAGAAGGTAGGTGATGCGGACGTCGTGGATGATTTTTTAAAAACCGAGTAATTTAACTTCTATACAGGTGCAGCAGCTGTGGTCCAAACCCCGCTGAACGTCTTAGCAGCAGAGGGTGAAGATGCTCCTCTCAGCTGTCAGCTCCTGGAAACTAAAGATGTCCAGCAGGTCACCTGGCAGAAGGTCTTTGGAAGGAAAGAGACGAATATCTGCTCCTACAGCGAGTATTTTGGTCAAACAGTGAATCCTGACTTTAAAGATAAAGTCCAGTTTACAGAAGCTGGACTGAAGAATTCCTCCATAGTTATCAGGAAGGTTACAGAGCAGGATGAAGGATGTTATCTCTGTTTGTTCAACATCTACCCTGATGGAGCTCTGATAGGGAGAACCTGCCTGAAGGCTTATGGTAAGAACCAGACTGTATTCCAGGATTAACTTCTTTAACTAGATGTTGATCATGATGTTTGTTCTCCTCCCAGAGATGCATGAACCCATCCTTGATGTCAGCAGATCAAAGCCTCCTGCAGAGTCAGTTGTGTCCTGTTCAGCCACAGGTCGACCTGCTCCCACTGTAACACTGACTGTTCTACAGCAGAACCTCCAGCTTCTCCCACTACAACAGCGGCAGTGTGACCCACAGCAACGGTACAGTCACCGTCACCACCACAGCTCTGCTGTCAGCTTCCTGCAGCACACAGGTTGGATGTTCAGTGTCAGTGCTCTCTGCTGCTCCCAGAGAGAAGCTGATCACCGTTCCTGGAGTTAAAGGAACATCTGATGATGGTCAAAGTGCATCATCTTATAGTGAGTATTTATGTTCATGTTCTCACCTTATAATAATAAAACTATGTTTTATGCTATTCAGAGTGGCTTAAACCTTCCCAGCTTAGCTGAGGAAGATTTTAACAGGGCATCACATTCACAAAATATCCCTTAAAGCACGGAGGTAGCAGCATCATGCTGTAGGAATGATTTCATTTCAGATGGGACAAGAAAGCTGTTAATTGTAAGCTGAATGGGCCTAGAAAAAAATGTTAGAGGCTTAATAAGACGTTAGATTGAGAGGCTGATGTTCCAACAGGTCAACAACTCTAAAGTTGCAGCCAGAGCTGCAAGACCCATTCAGTTCAATTAGGATCATTTCTATTAAAGAGCACCAGTTACAATCACAAATTATAGTTAAACAATTTTGCAAAGTAAATCAAAATTAATAACTCAATCTGACATTATTTAAGGTTGTCCGAATTATTTTTCTTTTACTGTTTGAATAAATCAGAAATATAAAATGAACAATAGATTTTTTTCAAAACAACTATTTTGTTTAGTATCGACAGCATGTCAAATTAGTGTTGTATCTGGATACACTAAGTAAAGATACTGGTATTTTTTAAAGCCCCAGAAATGATTCTTACCTTAGATTGATATCCATGTGTTAGAATGGCCTAGTCAAAGTCCAGACTTTAATCCCTCTGACTTTTACCTACTTTGCAAAGAAGAATGAGTCAAAATGTGTCTGCAAATCTGTTAGGAGAGAAAACCAGAAGTACCTTCAGCTGTAACTATTAATCTGTTCTCATTTTGTTCCTTTTTGTTTTTCTTTAAGGTAAAACTCTAATCATCATCATCATACTTTTAATAGTTGTGTCGGCCTGCATCTTTATTATTTCACTCATTATCTCATTATACTGTTTGTCAAACAGCGAAAGAAAAACAGGTAATAAACCTAATTTTCTACACCACTTTTGCATTATGATATAAAACAGTTAAACTCTTAGACATTCAGGAGCATTAAAACATTTCTTGATTGATTTATGTACGGTAACTCTTTAAAGCTCATAAAGCAAAACAAACATTTTTTCTTTTATTCAGGGACCCTGAATGGAACAAAACACCAGTTAAATTATTACAAGACACAAATGGGTAAGAAATCATTTGTAATTAAACAACAAACCACATGTTAGAGGTTCAACATGTTTCTTCAAATAGCTTTTTTTTTTTATGCATTTTAACGATTTGGTTAAAACGTGTCATTCTCTGATCAGGATTTAACAGATTTCTTTACAATTTCTTTATTTAAAGGATGCAAACACCTTCAATAAGGTTGGAGAATCAGGCCAGACTGCGAAGCGCTGCCAAAGGAAGCAAAAGAAAACGTCCAGAATCCTCACCTTCAGAGGCTAAAGGACATGTTGAGGACACTGTTTTTACTACTCTCACATTTTGACATGAAAAAAATTGAGCTGTTCTGTATTAGATTGTCTGCTGAAATTGGCTGAAACTGTAAAACGATTGATTTTAGGTGTGGTTGCATGATTGCAACTGAAATAAAGTGAAAAATGTTCACAATCCTGATTAAAAGAAAAACAATTTAGATCTTTTATATGGGTTATATTTCAGTTAGATTTATAATTGATGTATCTTTGAATCCAGCAAGAGTATTTTTTTAATCCCAATAGTTTAAGGAATGAACATTTAATGTTAACACTTTAGAAAAAGAAAACTTCAAACAGGATGAAACAAAGAGGATGACCTCTCAATGACCAGGGAGAACCAAATAATGAATTTATGATTAATATGAACTCAAACATAATTATTTCAACCAAATTTATTTTATTTACCGTAGTGTCATTATTGTTGCAAGAATTAAAGCTGAATTAATTAAGATAACAATCCTGATAATAATTAAAGTTAGATCTTTTATATAGGAAATGTTTCCGTTAGATTTACATATCTGTACATGCAGCTATAGTATTTTTTCCAAGCATTTTAATAAATGACCATTTATTGTTTACACTTTAAAGAAAGAAAACTGTTTTTATTTTATTAAATTATTTTATGTTGTGTCATTACTTGTCTTTAATGTGTACCAATCCTTGTTGCAGCTAATATACAAAAAGTGTCACGATTTTTTCAGCATTAACAAGTATCTCATCTGTGCCTATATTTTATGGTTTAAAAATATGTAAAAGCTACATTTTTTATTTTAACATCTAAAAACAGCATATTTATATACCATCAAAGAAGAGGGGCTCAGCATATTTTTTAAGGAAGTTTATTTACAGTTTGATAAAAAAAAAAAAAAAACACCAATAGATTGCGCATTTGTAACTCATTTTAGTGAGTTTGCAGTTTGTGTGGGAGGAAAAAAAGGATAATTAGGAATACTGTGATTAAACTAGACAGAAAATTTGGCAAAACAAGATAAATTGTAGAATCAAGTTGTCACCTTAGATCTATGAATAGAGGTGTTTATTACATTTTTCTGTCTGGATAAACATATTTAATGCATATGAGTTGCATGTCTAACCCTTTTTACTGTTATGTAATATTTTCAGCTTTTTGTTAATCGAAGAAGTTAAATGCTTTATTTGCAAAAGTAAGTAATCAGATTACATTGATGACTGCTGATAAAATCACAGATTAAGTTATCTTTTTATTAGTTATGTAATAAACTTTTTGTCATTAAACTGAGATTTGAAATTTGCAATGGGTTTTCTGTATTTTTCAACTTTTTATGTGAATGCTTTGTACTCTTCTGAAAATTATGAAATTGTTAAGGAGATGAAACGTGCCGTCTGGAAATGGCAGACCTGAAGCAGTTTGCTCATCAGTAGGGGGACAAAATACCTGCTGAGAGGAGCTACAGGTTTGATTACGGCTATTGACAAAAAAGGTTGTATAAGAAGATATTAAGTTAAGTTTCTTTTTAATCATTCTAGATTCAAGATGCATTGTTGAAGAGCAATATCTGACTTTCATTTGTTGTGTTTTATAGAGTTTTTTATTTGTTATTACTTTTGTCAGATTCAAGTTATTCCTGTGACCATTCTGAGTTTTTCCTCATCATGTTAAGACTGGACTCCCTTGATGAGATGACTGGAGTCTTGTGTGCTCTTACTTGGTTGGAAAGAAAAACCTGCAGCCACACGACCCTTTCTGGGACCAGTTTGAGACCCCTGAGAATCCAGTTTGGCAGACAGGAAGTCAATTAGATAATTAGTAATCAGGAGGTCTAGCTATCGATAGGAAGCATCCTGCTTCCTTCTCTTAAATCCTTCCTCACTGTCAGCACTATTCAGACACCACTTATTGTAGGCCAGATGGATAATCTGCAGCATTTAGGTTTAGTTCTACATGATATTCAATTGGGACTGCTCTGATTGTTCTGTTTAGAGAAATTAGGAACATCCCACTTAACTTGTAAAAAGAAACAGCTAATACCCTAATACCAAAGTTTGATTTTAGACAATCATGGTAACATTGCAGATTTTTTAAATTTACATATGATTGCCATGAAACTGTGTAGATACCATGAGAAACCACAATAACGTTGGCTTCTATGATTTTGCTGTTCCTTTGTTCAAAGATGAAATCTTAGATGAAGCATTCCTTTCTGTTCCTTTTAAGTTTATATTATGTTTACAGAAGAACCTAAAACAACCTTTAATTAAAGTTATATATAACTGCTAAAACCAGCCATCCTGGCTCTTGCAGTTTTTTCACGATTCCTCCCTACTCTTTTGCATTTCCAAGAAAATAATCAGTTTAAATCTGCTTCTGTCTCTGTGGCCGTGCCTACCTAGGAGTTCATGAGCTTGAATTATGACTAATACAATCTAATTAACCGTTTTAATACAGTAAGTCACCAGTATAAATGCACCTTACATGGAAATACCTTAGAGGTTTTTATTTGAGCAGTTATCTAAAAAATGGAATGGAGCACAGAGAAAGGAGAGCATTGTTCAGAGAAGAGGGCGAGAGGCCCTTAGTTACTCTGAAGGAGTTGCAGATCGGAACTTATCTGCCTGGTTGTGTGTTTCCTGAACGGGGCTGCTTGTGGAGCTGGTTTACAATTGCCTTTTGTATCTCTGCTTAATTTTCTATGTCTGCTTCTGTCTCCTTGAACCCCAGTCAGCCTCTGCAGATGGCGCTCACACTGAGCCTGGTTCTTGCTGGAGAATTGGTTCTTCCTGTTAAAGGGAGTTTTTCCTCTCCACTGTTGCTACAAAGCATGCTTAGTGTGAGGGAATGAGCTCGATGCAATCAGCTGGTTTTCCTTAGATAGATCTCATCCTGAGATAATCAAAACAAATTTTTCTCATTGTCAGTGGTAATTTCATTCAAATTGTCCAGATAGATAAGTTGCATTCAGCCTATATAATGTGCCTGATACTTCCATAGTCCAGCTTTAAAGAATCTTCCTTCATTTTCAGCAGTCGGTGTCTTTAACCCTCAGCTCCGCCTTAATCAGTCACTGTTCTCTGTTCACTCAGTGGTAATAAAAATGATAATCCTTGTCAGTGCGCCGAAATAGCAAGAGAAGAAAAAATTGTGATTGTATGTGAACAGACAAAACCTGTACACTGAGAGGACTTCTATTCTATTCTATTCTATTCTATTCTATTCTATTCTATTCTAGAACTACTGATGTGTAATTCTTTTTGCCTGATGACACCAAGGTGGTTTTGTTTCGCTATTACTTTGATGTACTATTTCAAAAATATACTAAAAATAAGACTTTAAATAATTGTTTCAAAAAATGTTATTTTTAAAATCAAGTTGTACTATCATGCATATCATATCTACCCTGAACAACAACAAAAAAAGCTTGCCTTACTTTTTAAACTACGAGTGAAAAAAAGTCTGCTCTTTCTTGTTTACAGAGTTTTAAATATTGCATTTCTTTCACACCTAATCCCAATAACACACACTGAAGCTTTTTGTTGTAACACGAAACAACTTGGGGGTAGAAATATTCTTTTAACTAATTTTCAATAAATATTTGTAATGTTTATTTAATTATTTTTTTTATTATTTGATTTCAGCTCAAAATTCAGGGATTTATTCATATAGATACATCAAAACTTTTAGGATTTAAAAAAAATGCTAAGGAGTCAAGTTATTGCAACATCAATAATGCAATCATTAATTATGTGCTCATATATTACATTTACAATATATAACATGCTATTTTTAATATTTTGGCCACAACCATAAAATTACTAAAAGTCAGACAACATAAAGCTTGGAAATATGTTCAATGCTTCTATTCATTCTGAGGATGTTTAAAGTAAACAGATAGATTTAGTTTAACATCCATAACGCTAGTTTTTTGTATTTTTGTTATTCCCCAACTGGCCTTGATGCAGTCCTTAGTGTCTGTACTTTAAAACTAATCAACATTAACAAAAACATTTTATGTTTGCTGTATTTACTGTATCTTTTTTGGGTTGAATTAAAAATCCTCTGGAGTTTCACAATAAAAGCAGAGAAACCATCATCTCACAGATACCAGCACAAAGTAATTGCAATTTAAAGAAAATCTGTCTGAAACAATAAAACAAGCCCAAGCAAGTTTATTTCAACAGACCCTGTCACATAGGATCAATAAAATAAATTAATATACTTAGATATTATTTTATATTTTTATTTTACATAGCCAGTGTTAAAGGTATGTCTAGTGTTTTTATTCATTCATTTTCTAAAAGATACTTTTACCTCATTTGTGTGCATTCAACTTAAATGCTTGTGTGGCTATATAAGTGAACTTAAATTTCTCTAATGATGTCAATTTGATGCAGGACTTAATTAATTAAATTAATTGCATTTTTTTGTCAGTAACCTCGTTACATGCTACAGGAACTTTAGCCTCTTCTGCATTGACTGTTCTAATCAGTGCTTCTGGACCATCTATAAAACAATAGATAACTCTTGTTCATTTACATAATCTTGAGGCTGCACCACGTGTTGCCTTTCTCTCCGCCTTTTTTCAGTTTTCACTTCAGAATTGCACTACAATGCCACATGGAAGGAATCTATGGCTAATTCTATTTCTTTTTACCTTTGGAGGAGCATTTCAGAAAGGTGAGAATAAGCACTTCCAATGCTTTCGTATACATTGGGGGGGATTTTTAAAAATAAATTATTTAATGCATTGCTGACCAAGTGCAATGGAGTCAAACTTTCACTTTATTCAGTCTCTGAAGTCCAGTCTTTTCCTCAACTTTAGTTAAATAAGGAATTGAATCTAAAACCGTAATTATCAACAAATGGAATAAGGGTCGGAAATACTTTGACGTTGAAAGTTTGGTATTTCTTACGGAACCTTTCTTAGCTTAGTAAAAACGTTGTGTTCAGATCGATGTAAGCAGGTCCAGACCTGCCTTCTTGTTTTACTAGTTTAAAGGGGTGGAGCTCACCTTTAAAGATAACTGGAGTACATTTTAGATATAAATCTCCTTGTTGTTTTAGTATCAAATATCAAATATTGTTATAATTTTTGTCTCTCAGATTGTCAAAAAAAATCTACAATTAATATCCATGTTTACTCCTTTCTTAATTTGTCTTTTCTGATTTCTAATTTTTTTAATGCTCTTTATGGTAATTATAGTTTTTATTCATGAAAATGCCAGAATTAAACCTCTCATGAAATTAGATTATAATTTTTTTATTGAGCTGCACTTGTGGCCATTCTTTTATGATCACTCTTCAAAAACAGTCCCCTGTGTTCTATCTGCATATTAAAACTGACTATCTAGCTATCTATATTTGCCAATATGGCGAAGACACAACAATGTGGCCAAGTGAACAAGAGTGCACAGCATGTTACACCCACGCAAAGGCCCATAGAACATGAACAGAAATATTTGTGAACTGAGTAAAGGAGTCTACAGGGACAGCTGGAGTTAAAAATAAAATCCTTTTACAGCTGAGTATTTTTAAAGGAATGTGGGAGAAAAAGGGAAACTTTTAAAAATAAGTAATACATGTTTAAGTTCAGAAGATGTTAAGGAAGCTTTTTATTTACTCAGGTGCTGTGGCAGATTACTCAAGAAACTTACATAATAACATTGTCATTTTTAAATCAGTGTTATGGGGCCAAGGCAGAAGCTGCATGTTGCTGAAATGGAAACTTTCTCTGATTACTTGGATCTCAGTCGCACAAAGATTTCACATTTGACTGAGACTAAGGGGTGTGGTTATCTGCACGGTTGGCAGAGTAGTTGAGCAATAGGATTGCTTCATAGTGACATGTTTTTGAGAAACGAGTTATGCAGAAAACAACATAAAGCTTTTGCAAAAGATTTTTAAGAACAGATGTGATCAGAGAATCTGGAGCTGGTTTCAAGCTTGGGGGAACTGCAGGGAGTTTACAGTAACTGTGGGAGAGGTTATGATCTTGAAATATGAGCTAACACACCCAATCATCCATTCTGGATATAAGAAGGATGACTGGGATCCAAAGCTGAGGTTTTCTCAGCGTAGGGGTGTATTCTGGCTGAGAAGGAGCAGCGCTGACAGGACCAAAGAATGCAGGAAAAACAATCCTGAGGCAGAGAAGCAGACATTAGGCAGACCTGACCGGGAGATGGGACTTGACAACCAGAGGTTAGCAAACATTCTTAGAAAAACCAGAGACTCAGGAGACTCAGCACCAGCTGGATCCAATCAGTGTGCACTACATCCACACACACACAGCAGCACAGCATAAATATTGCCATTGACTGATAACTTTGAAATAACACAAGGCAAATTTATGGTGTGACATTTGTGCACTGATTTATAATGCAAACTTCTAGCAAGTGTCTGCTCTCTGCCCTTGTACTGTTAGGAACCTGTTGTAACAGAAACAAGAGCTTTTCAAAGGTCCCTTTGTCCACAGTGGATGTGTAATAACTTGCACTGGGGAAATGCACATGCTCTCTTGGCTGTGTACGTAATGCAAAGGGTTTGTTGCGACAATGGGTGTCAAGGGTTAAAGATTACCAAAACTGTCTGATCTACTTGAAAGGAGGCAGGATATTAAATGAAAAGATATTGTATTGCAGTTCAGAGTAGTTAGAGACCTGTTCAGGTGGTTTAAGGCTAGTGAAGCTAAAAAAGAAATAATCTGCAAAACATAGAGACCACTTTCTCAGAACGTAACCCCTGTACCCTTTGAAGACCACCGCAGCAGAAGACCACAAAGATCTCTTGTTGGCTAAGAACATAAACTTATTAGAATAATTCACACTGGTTCACTAAAGTTACACAATAAAGTCTCTAAATATGTTCCTTGTTTTTTAGAGTATTGATTTTACCAGCAGTACTAAAAAAATCATGCCTTCTTCAGGTACACAAAGCACATGTCAACCAGATGAGCAAACTCCCACGAAGCCTCAAGCACCCTGCAGAGGGTGTAGAACTGAGTCAGTGTTCCACAGCTGGAAAGAAAACAAACACTGCTCTTTCTTAAGCTAAGGTTTGCAGTTGGCAGAACTCTCCTCTCCAGTCCCCCGGCATAGGCCTTCTTTGTAAAACTGAGAGGTGTGCTCGCACTGTAATTGAACCACACACACTGTCCCCCTTTCCTGTCAAGGTCAGTCAGCACAGGGCCATTGACCCTGATGACATTGAAGAAGCAGTATGTCATCCACCCCCTAAGCCTCGCCACCATGAAGATTTCCGATCACCTCATTCCTGCTGCATATAGGACTGTGGAGGGGTTAACCTCTGTAACTGGTCCTGCCCAAAATGCAGCGGCGGTATGTTTGATGCTGACAGGGCGAAGTCATTGGGATGATGAGCAGCGCCTTCAAGCTGGAGTCGATGGTTCTGACCAGAAAAAGTGGTTCAACCACCTAATGTTTAATGTTTATGCATTTAACAGACGCTTTCATCCAAAGCGACTTACAATATACTGTAGACACAATTTCACAGTTATCATTAATATGACAATAAGTTCTCTAAAAGGAAAAATCCCTTGTCAGAATCAGTGGGGATAGCAGAGAGAGAGAGAGGGGGGAGTGCAGAAAGAGTAGTAGAGAGGTACAGAGGTATGGGTAAGACGGAAGACGGATGTGCTTAAAAGAGGTTGGTCCTTAAGTGTTTCCTAAAGATAGAAAGGGAGGCTGCTGTTCTCATTGTGCTTGGTAGGTCATTCCACCCTCTTGGAACAAGCCATGACGACAGGGGAATGTCCTAATAGGAAGCATAGGTACTGCTAGCAGGCAATCCATTAATGGCCAGAGTGACCAAGTTGTGATATGAGCCTTTGCAAGAGGGTTCATTCAGATGGGAGCCGTCTCCAACTTCGGGTTGGAGAAGAGTTCCTGCCTCAAATGAAGGATTTAATGTCTGTACTGTCCAGTTCATGAGAAAGAGAAACAAAAAGTGGAAGATCAACAAAAGATGGTGTCACTGTTGCCCGTGGATACTACAACAGATCGGGTCAAAAAAGAGCTCAGCCAAAAGGCAAAACTCTTGATTTACCGGTCAGTCTAAGTAATGTGATGTAGGCAGTAGTCCTTTTGAAGACGCCTATGCCTTGGGGCTTATTCCCAGTTCTTTTTAGCTGGACATATCACTCTTTATAAAAATAACACTGAATAACACTTCTTATAGTCAACAACTAAGACAGGACTTAAAACTTCAACATGATTTAATCTAAGTTTAACAGAGAAATGTGAGGCAGAGCACTGGGCTCATGTTACCTTTGGAAGAAAACTTTTCCCATCGGTTCTCATACCTTAGTGATATCTGCAAAGTTTACAGTATGTGTCATACTTGTCTATCTTATAGGGTGTGTAATTGTTTCAAAAGTCCAGACCCACTTTAGATGGCCTGCTGCTCTTGCAGCTATGAAGACACGTGTTCCCTTTATCAGGCCTGGCCCACCATTGTTTTTGTAATGTCAACTAAGAACGCCTTTGGACTGGTCCTATAAATACCTTACTTTGGGGAGTGAAGAGAATTTGTTGTTTCAACAGAGGAAAATGGGAGGGAATTAATAGTCATCTAATAAAATGGCCATCATACAGATAAGCTTATGTTGGGCCTAAAACAGAAAAGACCCAGTAATGATTGTCTGAGAGGATGCAGGTAACAAGATAGTGTGAATTGACCAACTGGCTGGATGGAAGTCACACAACCGTGTGATTCTCTGCCTGGAGGTCATAAAAGTTTATGACCCTTCTGGTTGATTCACAGCATAGAAATGTAACATCCTCTTTCTTTCAATGTTTCATATGTCCACACAATAATTTTATAATTATCACTCTAACATTTCCCTCCTCTTATACATAAAAACATCAGCATCTTTCAATTCATATTGTATTCATAGGAGTAGGAATATGAGTACAAACATAACAGTCTGTTTTGTTCAAATCTTCAGCAACATGTTTTGCATGTTGCCACCACATATTGGCACCGTATGGATGACTTTCTGTGGATCCATCAAAAATCATCCTGCTCTTCCTTTGTTTCAGACAGTCAGTTTGAGTCCCTAGAAACACCACTCCAACGGTCACCACCAGGCAGATGAACGTCATTAGTTTTTCCATCTTCATCAGCTCTTCCAATGAAACACCCATTAACTAGGACTCTAAAGGACTGGGTTAGGTTGTTTCCTTCACCAGCGTTGAGACGAGTGGTCCTAAAAAAAACCAAACCCCTTTGAAGCTGGACTTCACCACAGATCCCTCACCTTAGTTATGGGGTTCCTGTGAAGGTAATTGGGCTTCTTGCTGTGGAAAGTTTTTAATCAGTTTACAATGACTCTGGTGGATCCAAGTGTCTCTCTCCTGGATTTTCACGGCAGTGGGGCCAAAGTTAGTTGCACTGTATGTAGGGTCCTTCCCACCTCGGAGCTTTCCAAGTTTTCCTTTTGACGATTTTAATCAGCACTCGGTCTCCAGGCTTCAGGCCTTCCTTTGGGGAAACAAAAGGAGCACTAGGCAGATTACATGTTTTCCTCAACAGTTTTGTCGCTGAAAAGCTTCAGCATCCAATTAGTTAGCGGGTCAATGTCATCTTGTTCTTTTTCTGCCCATGGCTTTCCTGTTTCTGCCATGAATTTTCTCAATCTATTTTTAACATCCTCGAACCATTTAACTGGGTTCTGTCTGGCTGGAGTTAAACCTCGACAGGCAGTCTGCATCTCTGCATCTGTCCATGGCCCACACACAAGAACAGTGGGTCCACAATCCAGTGGGTCACCATCTTGGGGTCCCGCAGATTCATTGCCAATGAGGGCTTTCACAAATTCTCCAACATCGAAAAGCATTATTTTAGACAGGGGTTAGCTTCCTGCTCCAATATCACCACACGATGGCGGGGCTACTGGAGGAGGAACAGTGGCAAGCTGTGTTCATATTCAAATCGCGGATGGGGTTTATGTCCACCTTTCCCACAGCTGATGCCACTGTTTGAACCCCATCACTCCCTTGAATTTGATTAGGTCAGATATTATGAAGCACACGGGATACAACACAGTTTCTTTTCATCCCAGCTTTAACTTTTACAGCAGCAATTGTAGCTTTTTTTCTCTATCCTTCTTCTGTTGTATTTCGCTTTCCCTATTTTTGCTTGCATAATCCACTTATTTAACTCTTCTCTAATTCTTTTTTTTCTGTATTTAGCTTGTTTTCTTTTGATTTATACACCAACTTCATTCCACCTTCTGCTGAATCTTCGTCCTGCTCAACTCTCAACTTTCCATCCCAGTCCTCCTTCTCAATCCACTTTCTGGCAAATTTGGGTCACCACCACAACACACAAATTCTGCTCTGCATCCACAAGAGTTATACTGTATTAATTCCTCGCTGTTTTAGTATGAAACAACAGAACACAGTGGTTCTTGTTTTCTCACACACTTTCACACAGTCACACACACCTATTCTAAGGCCCTAATATATTTATTATTTTTAACTTCAATCATAGACAAAAAACATCGTTACGTACACTTTGGAGTCTCAACTGCAGGCCGCCTGCGCGCTACTGGATCCCAGATGCGTGTAACCAATGAAATATCCCCGCTGCGGCAAATACCATTGCTGCACCAGCTGTGTTCTAGTTTCCCAAAGAACACAGAGGTCGAACCAGAGCAGCAGCACAGAACTAACCGATCACAAGATTCATCACAACAAAACCCTGTTTGTCAAATATTCTTCGCCACTACAACCAGTTATAGTTTTCACAAAGAGGGTCCTAAGACCCAAAATCCACAGAACATCCTACCCTCAACAAACCCTGTTTGTTTCCAAATATTCCAGCGATCACAACGTTGGTAGTTTTCACACAGAGGGGTCCCAGACCCAAATGCACAGAATACCATCCCAGATCTCTCACAACAAACCCTGTTTGTCAAATATTCTAGCCACTACAACCAGTTAAAGCTTTCACACAGAGGGTCCCAGACCCAAACGCGACAGAATACCCAGATCCCGGATCTGTAACAAAACTTGGTTTCACAACATTCTTTTGCAACTACAAGTTATAGCGCTTGAACAATAGAGGTCCCAGACCCAAATGCACAGAATACCCAGATTCCAGATCTGTAAACAAAACTGGTTTCGTCAAATATTCTTTTAACTACAAGTTATAGCTTGAACATGGTCCCAGACCAGCTTTTGATAAAAAACTTTAGGCGTACCCTTTCTGTGCAGATCAGTCCTCAGCTTGAGTCATCACCAGGATGTCCAGGGCAGGGCTGGACAAACCTATTGGCTCCGTCCGGCAAAGGGTGGACGGCTGTTGACAGTTTCTTGGCCTTGGTCCCGCACGGTCCTGGACAATTGGATCTTGACTCCCGGAGTTTCAGCACCAAAAAATGTTGGGTTTTAATCCAGAAAAATATGAGTTTAAAAGATTAAAAGGAAATGATCAACACAGAGACAGGGTTTTGTGACGTCAGCGTCTGCCGGGTGGAGAGAAGATGCTGGCTCGGAAAACCAGCACCTTCTCCCACAGATCCCTTCATAGCAAAAGCCTTTTATTAACAGTTTACAACATCAAACAGGCGGCCTAAAACAGAAGACCAGTAATGATTGTTCGAGAGGATGCAGGTAACAAGATAGTGTGAATTGACCAACTGGTTGGATGAAGTCACACAAATCGCGGTGATTCTGACTGAGGTCATAATGATTGTCTGAGAGTATGCAGGCAACAAGATAGTGTGAATTGACCAACTGGCTGGATGGAAGTCACACAACCGTGTGATTCTGACTGGAGGTCATAAAAGTTTATGACCCTTCTGGTTGATTCACACAGCATAGAAAAATGTAACATCCTCTTTCAATGCTTTATATGTCCACAATACCAGTCTGGCTTGTTGATCAGAATTGCAAATGCTCACTTTTTTTTTTTTTTTTTTTTTTACTGTTTCCTGAAGATGTAGCAGCTGTTATCCAGACCCAGCAGACTGTCTTAGCAGCAGAGGGTGAAGATGCTCCTCTCAGCTGTCAGCTCCTGGAAACTAAAGAGGTCCATCAGGTCACCTGGCAGAAGGTCTTTGGAAACAAAAAGATAAATATCTGCTCCTACAGCGAGTATTTTGGCCAAACAGTAAATCCTGGCTTTGAAGAAAAAGTTCAGTTTACAGAAGCTGGACTGCAGAAGTCCTCCATAGTGTTCAGGAATGTTACAGAGCAGGATGAAGGATGTTATCTCTGTTTGTTCAACACCTTTCCTGATGGAGCTCTGACAGGGACAACCTGCCTGAAGGTTTATGGTAAGAACCAGACTGTATTCCAGGGTTAACTTCTATAACTAGATGTTGATCATGATGTTTGTTCTCCTACCAGAGCTGCATGAACCCATCCTTGATATGAGGAGATCAAATGTTTCTGCAGAGTCAGTTGTGTCCTGTTCAGCCACAGGTCGACCTGCTCCCACTGTAACACTGACTGTTCTACAGCAGAACCTCAGCTTCTCCCACTACGACAGCAGCAGTGTGACCCACAGCAACGGTACAGTCACCGTCACCACCACAGCTCTGCTGTCAGCTTTCAGCAGCACACAGGTTGGATGTTCAGTGTCAGTGCTCTCTGCTGCTCCCAGAGTGAAGCTGATCACCGTTCCTGGATTTACAGAAACATCTGATGATGGTGAGAAGACGCTCTTTATAGTGAATACTCATATCCATGTATTTCTGTACATTTTCTCATATTCATGGTTATAAGGGAATGTAAGTTGGTGGACCAACTCAAAGTAGTTCATAATTGTGGAATATTTTTGAATGAAAAAATTACAATGCTGAGGTTCTAGAATCCTTCAGACCCTGTATGGGCACAGCAAACTTGTGGAAGAAGAGTTTGTTAATATGACCTAGACTTAGACAACTTTTATTGTCATTTTCACTATGGCTTGGTCCAGCAAGGTGTTAGAATTGTCTGTGAGGACATCAGCTAGCTGACCAGCACACTCCTTGAACACCTGCCCAGGTATGGTATGGGGGCCTGGTGCCTTTCTTGGGATGACTCACCTCAGAGTCTTCCACAATTCAGCTGTGTCAAGGTTGAGTACCTCCTCTTCCTAATGTGGTTCTTTCATTGCTGGAGTGCTTTTTAGTGCCTCAAACCTTCTAAAGAAGTTTTTGAGTTCAGTCAGCATCAGCTGCACCCACCAGGAGGGAGGATGTGTTGCAGTCTGTGATCGCCCATATGCCTTGCCACATCCTTCTGGTGTTTCTGGCATCATGGAAGAGATCCTGGATCTTTTGGCTGTGGTTCTGCTTCTCTGATCTGATGGCATGGGTCCAGTTGGCACACGCTGTCCTCAGTGCCTCTCTGTCACCAGAATTGAAAGCTGAGTTCCGTGCTTTTAGTGATATCCGAACCTCCTCATTAGTCCAGGGTCGTTGGTTGGCCCAGGTGGTGATGTCCTTTGTGGTGCTGATGTCTTCAATGCATATGTCGATTTAGGCTGACACAGTCATGGAATACTCATCTATATTGATTTTGTTGTCATATCTAGCCACAGCTTTGAAGACGTTCCAGTCAGAGCATTCAAAACAGTCCTGGAGTTTCCCCAGGTACTGTGGGCCCCCTTAATCCACACTGTACCTTGCCCTGATTAGCTGGGGCCTGTATGCAGGAATTAGTATGACAGATATGTTATCTGATGACCCGAGGTTGGGGCGGGGAGCTGCTTTGAATGCATCTTTAATGTTAGAGTAGGCGTTTTGTCCCCGAGTTGCTTAGCCCACATGTTGGTAAGAATAAGGGAGCAGTCTTCAAGTTAGCCTGGTTAAAATTCCCAGCAATGATGAAAACACCCTCTGTTCTCTTCAGATTAGAGCTCAGAGATAACCTGCCCTGGTAGAGAATCTTTATGGCCTCTTTTGGATTAGCGCTAAGGGGGACATATACAGCAGTGATGCTAACCATACTAAACTCTATAGGCAGATAGAACGGTCGGCAATTAATAGTCAGAAACTCAATGTCTGGAGAGCAGAAGCTGTTGATTGATCTAGCATTTTTACACAAGCTACCAATCTTCTTTTTTGAAGAGACCTTGTGGCAGAGATCATCAACTTTGTAATCCAGTGATGGCATGTCGGAGAGCAGGATTGATCAGTGGTGGGTGGGATTTCCTAGCGCACCGCCCCTTCCCGCCTTATCTTCAGCCTGTTCCATTAGTCCAGTACTCTGTTTTCATGCATCTGAAACTCTGAAGTGTAATAAACGTTCAAGAATGGCTATATTTATAAGTCCGGACAAAACATTTTGTGACCGTAGCTCCAGTAGGCGGTCAAAGATGTAGAATCTATGCCTTGTTTGTAGTGTTTTAAGCTGTATATTTTGTTAAATTGTTGAAAGCTGTATCCGCCCTGATATGACACCAAATTGGTGGTAATCCTGTAAATATAACCAACACAGTCTGAGGGGGAAAGTAAATGCTGCAGCTTATCAAATCATAATACTTCGGGATGGTAACATCATACTTAGGTAAAAATGGATAGAGTTAAATACAAGATAATACTAAAAGCTTTCTGGCTGCAACTTTAAACTGGAGTAGAAGATCACAGAAGCTAAATGTACCCATGTGTTAAAATGACCTAACCAAAGTGCATAGCTAAATTAAACTGAGATATGTGGAGAGTTAAACACTAATGTTTAGATGATCCAAATACACTTGGATGCCACCATTAGATTTATCTGGGAGAAAAAAAAATCACATATTCTTTGCTATAATAAACTTTAAATCCTACTGTCACATAAAATTACCAAAAGAAAAGTCGTAAAGGTTGTGGTCTGTTTTTCAAATTATTAAAAGAAAAGTAGGCAGGATTTTTTTTTTTTTTACTGTGTGGTTCTGTTATTTTTATTCTCGTGTTTTTTTTTTAAGGTTTGGTTGAAGACTCTGGACCTGATCACAGTGTTATTGGTATGTAGTGTTCAGGCTTTTTATAATTTCTCTTCATTCAGTCATGTTTCTAACGCCTGTTATTTTTCTGCAAAGGATGGATTGTTGGGGTGTTGGCCATTGGAGTTTTAGTGGCTTTACTTGCCATTTTCTGGTTTAGACGAAAGAATCAGAGCAGGTACTACTATCAGAGAACTTAGCTGTTTTGTCAGTAATCAGTTTATTATTCATTTATAATTACTTAATTTATAAAACCCTTAATTTGCCACACAGGAAGCATCAAAAAGAGAAAAACTCAAAGGAACAAATCAGCGTTATTCAGTAAGTTTTTTTTTAGTTATATATCACTGAAATTATTACATTGTTTACATATTAATATTTTAAAATTGCTTCTGATAACAATATCACATTCACTCAACATAATGGTATGACATTTTCTTTTGAACGTCTTTGACTAATTTACTTTAACAGTCTTTAGGCTAAAACATATTTTTCTTTTTAATCAAGGAATGAGGAAATCTTTGTGCCACAAAAGAACATTGAGGAGCAGACATCTGTCTTAATCAACAGACAAACCAGCAAATCACCAACAACAAAATATCCAATAACACTTGATGTAGAAAGCTCTCCACATCCAATACTGACAGGAAAAAAATCTTCATAACCAAACCTGGTTTGTATGTTTTATACGAATAAAGATCTAATTAAGTCATTTTATACATTTTTAAAATAACCAGAAATAATCCTTTTGTGACTTTCTTTCCAATTTCCCCATCATAGATGTGTGTGTATGCATTTATATGTATGTGGGTAAATATACATATAGAAAGTGAGAGCGATCTGAAAAACATTTCTCCACTCTTCATGATTTGTGTGTTTCAATGCCTTCAATTTCCTTTTCATCACCCACTCAGAGGTGTAATTACTTTTTTTTTTTGTTTGTTTGTTTTTCTTTTAGTTTTATAGGATTTCCCCTCTGCAGAATCCTCGTTGGTTTCAGCTGGAGGTCACAAACAGATGAGGACCGGACTTTCTCTTTAAGGAGTATTTATTAGACTCAGAATACTTCTACGTCTTCCTGGTCCTGAAGGAGTAAAACAGTCCCACATAATCACATTACCACCACCATGTTTTACTGCTTATATGATATTCTTTTTCTGAAATGTGGGTTTAGTATTGTACCAGGTGTAATGGGACACACACCTTTCATATTCAGCTTTTGTCATGTAAGCCAACAAAATGTTTTCCTCAAAGTGTTAAGAATCTGTAGCAGCCTATTGGAATTAACAGCCAGATGCAGGGATTTCCAAACAGGTGCGATTTAATCTTGACTTTTCTTGTCAAAGACACAGTGAAAACTGAAGCATGAAATACTGAAATAATGAAAGAATATGTAATTGTTGGACATGCTTAACCATTGTTTAAAATTAAAACCTTAATGTTCACACATACAACAAAAAAGGATTTTTATTGTCCTTAACTCGTCAACAGTTTTGTTTTAAATAAAAAAGCGAATGATGTTCTACTGCTTCAAAAATAAATGAATAACATTAACTATCACAAATCACAATTGTGCATATTAATACCTCATTCTGCTTTACAAAGGCTCTATTTTAACAGTTTTTTTCTGGTTCCTTCAGGATCTATCGCTGTCTCAATATGCTTAGCAAGAACAGGAAGTGCAGTAAATCACAAAACACAAGTAGAAGAAATCTACCCTTCTTCAAAATAAAGCATAAATTAACCACTAGGTGTAACTGCTGGGCCAATGAACATGAAGGAGAATTTGATCATTTAGTTATTTACAGAATCATGGAGATTTATTCTGGAAAATTTTGAGATGAGCCTTTTTTGCTCTGCAGTGGTTTTAGTTTTGGACCTCTGCTATTTTTGCTCAGTCTTTTTCCCACAGTGGAGGCTTGAACTCTGAACTTAACTGAGGTTAGTGAGGCTGGCAGTTCTTTAGATAATGATGTGGGGTCTTTGGGTCCTATTGGGTGCTCAGTTCTTTGGGTATTTTGGTCAGTAAGCTCCTGCTAAAATGTTCACCACTGTTCACGATGCTGTATGCTGGAGAACCGAAGCTTTAAAAATGGCTTTGTAATCCTTTTCCAGACTGACAGATCACAATTATTTTATTTCTTATTTGTTTTAAAATTTATCAGGATCTCGGCATGATGTCCAGCTTCTAAAGTGCTCTTCTTTGTGTCAGACATGTCCTTCTTAGTGGATTTCTAGATTGAGAGGAATGTGGCTGTAATTAGTCTTGGGTGTAGCTAGAGAAAGTGGGCAAAGGGGCATTAGGTTATGTTCACCTTTACAATAAAAACATTCATTTCATTTAAAACTGCATTTTGTATTCTTGTGTTTTCTTTAACTGGTATTTAGATTAGTTGATGTTCTGACAATCCTAAAGCACAACTGCATACCTTCTAACAAATTATTAGCTTTTCTTGAATTGTATAATATTATTTTCCCTCTCAATATACTGAAAAGCACTTGGCATGAATTCATGCTCATTGCAGCTGCCCTTTTTATACATTCATCCATCTAACTTTAAAGGGTTGGATCCATCTCTCGGTCCTCAAGGCACACGGCATGTTTCAGATTTCTCTCTCTCTGCTTTAACACAACTGACTCAGAGGATCGCAGTTCAGCAAAGCTTGTCAATCTGCTATCAGTTTATATCAGGTTTGTGAAAGCTGGGAAACATTCATGACATGTAGGGCAAGCTGTAGCCTAGAGGACTGGGATTGAAAAACACTTGGGTATGTGACCCAGAAAGCTAATTTAAATCATTCTGAGCTCCCCTCAAGAAAAGAGCTACCCAAGCTAGAAAAGTTTTAGTAGGTAACAAAACATATGGGGGGAGACTGATGATCGTTCTTAAATATATTAAAAATGTCAGGCATTCTAAAAAATAAGATTAGTCTTAAAACTTTTTATTTCAGAACTAAGCTTGAAGTCTACAATTAATAAAACAATTGACTGATAATCATGTATATTATTCTGTTAACAAATAAGTTATTAAAATAAGTTATTGAAATTACAATCAGAGAAAATGTAAGCCGTCTAAGAGTATAGATCATAAAGTTATTGGGATAACGGTATGCTTCCCCCCGCCTGCCCGGTAAGACAGGCCGGGCTGAGCATGGGGCCGCCTGGTCGGGTTCGGTCGTTCCATCCCCTGCTGGCTCCCTGCCCTTGTCCGCCAAGGTTTCCGGACCAGCCCCAGAGCTGACTGACGGCTCGGTTTTGCTGCACTGCAGTCAAACAATGTTACACACCCTTATTCAGAGACCTTAAGGACCAGCACCAAAATACCCTATATAACTTAATTCTATGACCCCTTTAAATTAAGAACAGACTTTATCCCAGGGTTAACTTCTATAACTAGATGTTCATAATGAAGGTTTTTATCTTCCCAGAGCTGCATGAAATCCTTAAGTTAATGTAAAGGCTTAATATAGATAGAAATACAAACCCGTGTGTCCTGTGGGTTTTTCCCATGACACACCAGCTGCAATGGATGACTGGAAAGACAACTATACAGTCACAAGGGAACGTTTACATACTTTTGTGTAGCAATGTTCTCATGCTCAAAATAAAGGCCAATAGGCTTTATTTTGAAATCGCAAAATAAGGAATATGACAAATTAAGGACATTTTTGGACTGACAAAATAAAAACTAATGATTATAAATAATTAAACTGATGCATTAATGGAGTTCCAGTAAGATGGAAACATAAGCTATGTTTTGTTTATATTTTTTTTTCTAAATGCAAATGAACCAAATATGTGCTTTGGTCAGCTGTTAAACAATAAAATCTTGTTTATTTGAATATCTGAGTTAGTTTTTATGAGGGGGGAAACCCATTTGGATGCCCTAAATGCAAAACTTTTAAACTGCATAAACATTTGTAACTTATCACCTCATGCTCATTTGCAATTCTATCAGTCATCGCAACATGAACTTGCGACTGGTAGTATGAACTAATAACCACTTGATTTAACAATTTTTTAAACTATATTCAATTTACTTTAACAGAATATTTTGGGTGTTTTCAAAATCGACATTAGGATTAGATGATAAAATATAGTTTTATGCAAATAAAAATATTTATTATGATTGCAACAAAAATCCATTTCAATTATAAAGAATATTCCACGGACAAATCTATAAAGGTACCATAAAAGAAAACTATTCTATCTACAGGGTGGGAAACTAACAAAGAAAATACTGTACATTTTAAGATGTATTAAGACAAAGAATTAAAGTACAGTGTAGGAAACGCAATGGTTAGGAATGAAATACAGAACTTAGTGTACTGTGTAAAGATGTTTTCACTGTTGCTTTTTTTTCTTTTTAGATTTTTTATTTTTATTTGTGAAATAAGTGTTGTCAGGATTTGGTTTAGGATAGTTGACCCAAAAGCAGAGGGTTAGGGTTAGAATTTTTTGTTGATTTAATGAAGAGAACTGAAACAAAGTCCAAAACGACAGGCAACAGAATCCAGAAATCCAAATGAAAACAAAGTCCAAAAACAAATGAGAAACCAGGAGTCCAAAAATTCAAAGATTAAAAAAAACATGAAAACACAAGTCAAACGTTACCAAAAACCTAGGAGTCATCAGGGAAAGAACTGTAACCTGGAGGATGGCTCTGAGAGACGAGTCGGAGGAAGACTGATGAGGTAAGACGAGTACCCAGCAAATATGAACTGAAGAGAGAGGGCTTTTAAAGGAGACAGAGACAAAGAGAGGGCTAATGAGAAGATTGGGAACAGGTGAGGACAGAGCAGAAACAAAACAGGAGCTAGGGAGAAAAGAGAACACAAGAGGGCAGCAGAGGGGGCAGCAGAGGGCAACAAATGAAAAAACCTGGAAGACTGACGATAGCTAGAAAATACAACAAAATAATAATTAAACCACTAAGTCTCTAAATCAAGGAGAAACATAAAACTAAACACTCAAAAGAAAACATAACAGAACCAAGACTGAAACAGTAACTAAGAATTAACTAGAGAACACAGCAAAATAAAAATTAAATCACTAACACTAGAAAACAATGAGCAAAGCAAAACTGAACACTTAAAAAGAAAATATAACAGAACCAAGACTAGGACGGTAACTGAGGAAAAAAACAAAAAAGAACACAATAAACTAATAATTAAACCATAAAAACAGAAGGAAACGAGGAGAAAAGCAAAACTGGATACTCAAAAGAAAAACATCACAGAAAACAGAAACCTAACAAGTGTATTGTTTCTTCAGTAGTTCATAATATTTAACTTCATTGTTTTGTCTAAGAGAGTTAGAAACTCTAAAGGTTAATATCTCTCTTCTGCGCTCAGCTGTATGCCCCTCCCTTTTTCAAGACCAGCGGGTGGTGTACACATCAGGCAAAGGGGTGGGGGGGTGGGATCACCTCTTTCTCTCCATATCACTTCAGTTCAGTCATGAATTAAAAACCACACTTAGGATGCCACATGAAGGAACTTTGTGGTTAATTCCCTTTCTTTTTACCTGTGGAGGAACGTTTCAGAGAGGTGAGTATACGCACTGCTTTTTACAGGATGTTTTTTCTCTTATCAAATTATTTATTCTAAAGGTGAAAAAATCCACTAAATTAGTACGCCCATCCCTTTTGCTCATTGTCTTCTATATAAATCTGATTTAACAGCATATAAACGATTCTTATGTTAATTAGAAACAACTAGTGGTGGGGTAATTATTCTTTTAAAAAAAAACAAAATGCCGCTAGATGAATTGAAGAAACTCAATTTTTTATCTTATGTTTTGAAAAATTCTTTGAGATAGAGACCAAGGATGAAGAGGAGGTCTTGTTGGTCTCCCATCTTCCGATACTCCCTCGCCTGTTTTGACCTTTCAGACATTTTAACATCTTTTTACTAGATATTCCACATTGTAGCATGGCATATAAAATTCAAGTTTGCAGTTTGAAAAACTCAGCTGCTTGCTCCTGATGATTTCATGCTTCTGGCAAAATAACGTTTTAACGTTCTGCCTTGACTCATCCAGTTACACTAGTTTTCACTAGATGATGATGGAGCCAATGATTTGCGGATGGAGCACATGACGTGAAGTAAATATTTATAAACATTAAACCAGTGGTAACCAATTAAAAATCACGGGGTGAGAATAAAGAAAATCATCAACCAGTAAAGGTCTGGAGACATTTTAATAATCTGTTACTTTAAACAGAATAGAAAGAAAATGTTTGATTTTAAAATCTAAAGTGTTTTTTAAGTAGAGAACAAGAATCTTTCAGTTTGGAATATAGAGAATTTGCTGATTCACATATTTTATAAAACACCTGAACTGACTGGCTTAATTAGAGTTGTGGGCTTTATGCTGCCCTGCAAGGCTTTAAACCTGGGTTTGAATGGAGACAAAGCCATGCTCAAGCACATATCAAGGTGCTCATTTTGAGCTTTGATCCATTTATTTTTGATTCTGTTCATGGTGGAGAATCCTACTTCACAGCAACAGGTTGAGCCAAACATACAGTACTCTAAATGTGCAGCCTCCACTCTGGTCCGGCCAGGTCAAGATCCTCTACTGCAATCGCACCAAACAGGAAAAAGAACAGCGAGAAGACCCGGTTTGACAAATTAAAATATAGTAACAGCAGATCGGTAGTAACTACAAATCAGAGTATAATTCTTATATATTTAAAAAAAAAAAACGAACACTGTTTATTTAAAAGATTGGATGCAAACTATTGGTACTTCTACAGAGCAGAACGCAGATTTTTCATCTCCTTCAGAAACCATAATATGCTGGATGCTGATTGTTTTTTTTTAATATGTCATATAAAATTAAGCATTCATTTCTGCATGTTTTGCACCTATGGATATAATGATAATATCGCGCATGCTCTCCTCGAGCTCCGAGGATAAGTTGGAGCGCAGCAATACAAGAGGAACAGCGGAGGCTGTAGGCTTTGCTTTGCACATTAGGTCTGGAGAGCTGCGGGGCGGAGCGGAGACAGAGGATGTGGAATATTGGGGTCAGACAACATGTGGTAATTTATCAATGTTTTAAATCAAGTCTGGTCCGGATTAGCCAGCAGGTGCGTCCAGATCTGGACCGCAGTCCGCTAAGCCAAGACCTCTGCATTAAACAGAAGCCAAGAGTAACGAGTAACTTTTGTTTTAAAAACGTAAGAATTAGAAAGTACAGATACTTGTGTAAACATGTAATGAGTAAAAGTTAGAAGTACTAAGAAAATAAGTATATATACCTAAAAGGTGTACAGGAACGAAGTATTTGTACTTTTTTACTTAACACCTCTGGTTATTAGTTGTAAACTCGTCACACCGGGTTGGATTTGAGAGGCTAACCTGTGTTTTCTTCCTGCAAAGGTTCATGCCTTAGAGACGCTAGCTGTTCACTGCCGGTCCTTGTTTTTAATAAACTTTTTGAGATATCATACTCTCTGTCTGTCTGAAAACTGGGTTCTCTGTTTTGTTATTTTTACCTGCAAAACATTTGACAGCTTTGTGTGCTTTTGCTGTATTTACCATTTAAATGAAAAAAAAAACCTATTACCCATTACCTTATCCTTACCCTACGTCAGATCTAATTTTTTTTGTGGACCCAATATAATTAAAAGGGAAGATTTTTCAACTGTAGTGTACTTTGCAGGTATGATGGCCCTCTTGTTTTGCTGTAATAGCCAAAAAAGTCACATCTGCTTAATAGAAATTAAAACTTTCTTTTTGTTCTGCCTTGCAGCTCTCCTGAGCCGCCATCTAGATAGGGAAAACATAAATCGTTAGCTGCAGCTGTGAAATTGCGTTTGAGCAAACCTTGAAGAATGATTTATACTTGATTTATGTACAAGATCACTTCAGCCAATTATATCATAAAATAGCAACCTCACTGCTCACCGTGGGAATTTGCAACTATGTGGTCAAAAACAAGGTAGACAAATTAAAGCTCCTGACAAGGAAGGTTTGCAAATATGAAATTCTAGAGACATGCCACTTGGATAACACGAAGTAGCTTTGAAAAATTTGAAAAAAGCTGTTTTCCGCTTCCTCCTGTAGTATGGTGACATAAGCTTGTGGTTTATGCTGTTCAAACATCCCTCCAGCCGGCCAGAATATTTGATACAACTAAAGAACCTGCTTTGCAGGTATTTTGTCCATATACTGTATCTCATTTGGAATGTATGTGCACCAGCTGTAACATAAACTTGGTGGTTTAAATTTTGCTAAGCATGGAGGTTTCTGAAATATTGTGGAATCTCTGCCAAAGAAAACAGAGAAAATCAAGGTGCATTAAAAGGATGGTGCACCATCTAAATAGAATAAACCAGATCTGTCCTCTTTATGTTCTGCAGATGTAACAGCTGTGGTTCAGACGCAGCAGACTGTTTTAGCAGCAGAGGGTGAAGATGCTCCTCTCAGCTGTCAGCTCCTGGAAACTAAAGATGTCCAGCAGGTCACCTGGCAGAAGGTATTTGGAAGCAAACAGAGAAATATCTGTTCCTACAGCGAGTATTTTGGTCAGACAGTGAATCCTGACTTTAAAGATAAAGTCCAGTTTACAGAAGCTGGACTGAAGAATTTCCTCCATAGTTATCAGGAAGGTTACAGAGCAGGATGAAGGATGACATCTATCTCTGCTTAATTCAACATCTACCCTGAGTGGAGCTCTGAAAGGGAGAACCTGCCTGAATGTTTATGGTAAGAACCAGACTGTATTCCAGGATTAACTTCTATAATTAGATGTTTGATCATGGGGAGTTTATTCTTCTCCCAGAGCTCCATGAATACCGTCCTTGATGTCAGCAGATCAAAGGCACTCTATGCAGAGTCCAGTTGTGTCCTCATTCAGCCACAGGTAGAACGACCCTGCTCCCACTGTAACACCTGGCTACTGTTTCTACAGCAGAGACACCTCAGGCTTCCTCTTCACTAGCAACAGCAGCAGTGTGACCCACAGCAGCGGTACAGTCCACCATCACCACCACAGCTCTGCTGTCAGCTTCCAGCAGCACACAGGTTGGATGTTCAGTATCAGTGCTCTCTGCTGCTCGCAGAGAGAAGCTGATTACCGTTCCTGGAGTTAAAGGAACATCTGGAGATGGTGAGGAATCCTCACATATTATATCTGGATTCAGTTCCCTTCATTGTACCACTAATTTTAGACAGTTTCTTTGTCCCTGCTAAAGAAGAGCATCACAGGTTACTTTTCTCTCTGGAGTGTTAGTTTTCCACCATTTTGCATCTAGGCAAGTAACATTTAGCTAAATTTGTTGCCTTTCCTGTGCGCTTCAATGCAGAATGTAAACAGGAATTCTTGTTTATTTTTATCTATCTTTTTTCCGACCACCTCCAGATTTGAGGAGTGATCTGTCCCAAGAATACCTGTCAAATTTGGGATTTTAAAATATGGGAATTATACATTATCCACTGCGAGCCATCCGTCTACCCCAGTCCAGCTCCAGTGTTCAATATATTTAAACACATGTGCACAAGAAATCTAAAATAAACACTAATAGCAGACCACAATAAGTTGATGAGATTTTGACTTCCTTTGCTAAAACCTGTGCTAAAGTTGGAAAATAAAGTGCATGGTTAAGTGCCCTTTACAGTGGTGAAGATGCACTATATGTTCACTTTTTTTCAGCCCCTGCCCTTCAAAAGGCCTGTGCACAGCACTGGTAGAATTCTTCTCTGAGTAGTGCTGTTCATTTTTAGCATTCTGGTTAAACAAGACAGCCAATAGGGTGATATTTTGAGCTGTCCCACCCTAGAACCCTTTCTAATAGACTGAAAAAAGCTCTGGCTTTAAACATTTCTAAACTTCTCCACAACTTTCTCCCTGACCTTATTATGTCCCTCTGTCTTTATGATGATATAGGTTTTTTTATTGTATTTAAAAGTTTATTACTTTATCCAATAATTTATGTAAATCAATGTAATTCAAGTACACACAATAGCAATATGTTTTTGCTTTATGTTTTCTTTTTTTGTAAAGATGACTTAATACAAATGCATGCCACATTTTGTCAAATTCAGATTTACCATCATGCACAATTTTGTGTCGGTCTGTCAGGAAGTTGTTGATGTATTGTAAGAAAATGTACAATAAACAATCAAATCTCTTATCAGATATGGATATACAATCTGGATCAGATGGCAGAGGTTGGAGTAAGTTCACGTTCAGATTCTGATGTTGAGTTTTCAGGGTTTTTTTCCTTATTGATGTTAAAACACATTTAATTTTTTCCCTAAAGGATGGCCTGTGATTGCTGCTCTAATGGTTACCTTGTTTTGTTTTGCCGTGATGATTGGAATAGGACTTCAAAAAAAGGTATTTCTTTCATTTAATGATGACCTAATGATTTACTTTATCACTGTCTCAAATATTTCTTTGATGGCTGCTTCCGAATTGTTCACAGGGAGAAGAATCCCCAGGATGACCCAGAGATTGTACTTATCAGTTCCATTCATATAAATGTATTTCATCTTTTACATTCACGTCTAAGGGGACATAACTTTTTGCGCAATACATTTTAGAGCGTAGTTTCTCCTGTTTAAGTCCCTTCATTTTCTACTGACATATTTTTGTTTGGTTGGTTGTTTAAATTATTATTATTATTTTTTAAGCCAGACAGCTCATCAGTGTACAACTACAAAGGACCTAAAAGACGAAGGCATGAAAGACATAGAAAACAGCGAGTCCCAGTCAACATCTTGACATCTGTTGGCTTATTAACAGTAAAAAAGCAAAGTGTGGTCGGATGTATAAGGCAGCTTAACTTAAACAACACTGGCTTAAAGCTGCCAACCATTCTTTTAACTGTGCTGCTCGACATTTCTATAATTGCCTCCTGAATTTTTACACGTTGCTGTCAGATTTTTTTCATTCTTACTTATCTTTTAAACATTTTTCCACTTTTGGTTGTATATACTTTTTTACTCATGTGTTTTGTACTTATTTTACCGAAAAATTAAGAATAAACAGATTGCTTCACAGTTTTTCCGGCATATTTTTTAAAGCTTCAGAACACAACTGTGGTGGAGAACACCAGCGCCGGAACAGGCTACAATACATCAGGTAAGTAACGGCGTAACGAGGTGGCATCTGTTCAAATAAAAGCATAATACAAGAACATATTAGCAGGTGGTAGTAGTGGAATACGTCCTTGAGTAAGAGCCTCAACAACAGAAAAGCTTATTAACCTCACCTGCTCATAATTATGGGTTATCATGGAAACCATAAGATAAGGTATTCCTTTCTTTCTTATCAAAATAAAATCAAGGTCTCTGCATCTGCCAAACAAGTCTTTTCAGTTCTACTAAGGGTACATTCACACTGCAGGCCTTAATGCTCAATTCTGCCTTTTGGCAATCCAATTTTTTCGTTGTGGATCGCTTTTATTTTCAAACATATGCAACCTGGTATGTGATCTGTGACCTGTCTAAACTCGTACCATGCAGCATGTACTGTAGAGTACTTATGCATGCAGCACTGTATTTAGGAAGTAAACATCGGATGGTGGTGCTGAGCATCTAGCTTGCCTTCTTTCTACGTCTTTCCCAACCTTCGTAAACGCGAACTTTTTCAAGATGGTCAAAAGCCAATAACCAAATACCGACTATCACTCACCATATGCTGTTTTTCCCAACGCTTCGCATAGAGTAACAGTGACCTTTGTTGAGTATTAATGACGTTCAGGTCAAATAAATGCGACCCTGGCCGTTCAGACACAGATGCATTGTGAACGTAGCCTTAGTAAAAGGATGCAGTGGTAAAAGGATGTTCGGGTAGGTGGGAGAGGAGGCAACCACATGACCGGACAAGTAGACAAAGCAACTTGAGATCTACAGAAAGAAAAGGGTTAGGGCCTGGCACTACCCAAGAGACAAGAGCAGTAATGTATGTAGGCCAGATCTAGTCCCAAACAAGCTAAGCTTAAAGGAATAGTACACCCAAGACATGATTAGCCTTCATTTTCTACTCACCCCCATGCTGAACAACACTCTGGAGTACTTTTTTGATATCTCATATGCATCTGGAGATCTGGGAGGCTTCTTGCTGTCTGCTGACATTCAA
>JAGKQL010000066.1:7316181-7328625 GCA_018398635.1 Cyprinodon brontotheroides | reverse complement strand
ATATATATATATATCATGCATTATCAGACATGTAAGATGTAATTCCCATAACAATGTGTAATAAATACATGTATATTACATGTACATTGTCAATTTAGCACATCTATTTTAATATGCTCCATTAACACATTGATTTTATTGTGATGGATTTGAATAATATGTTACATTACATGATTTCTGGACTTCATAATGACTATCCAATGTGATGGGCCTATTTTTTTATTCTAACTTAATGCTATAAACAGCCAGTGTGTGTCTCAAAGTGATGTAATCATCTTTATTTTAAAAGTCTTAAGTCCCCCAGAAAATGACAACTTCTTCATTGTTCGATGCTGTAGCGTACATATTGCTTTACATAGCCAATCGGGTTCAACTAGGGAGTACCAATATGGCAGCCAGTGGCTACACTCTCAACCCCCTACTCACCAATGGACAATCAGTAATGCAGTGAATAAATAGAGATCTGGAGGATTCTTACTCAGAAACAGTTTTTTTTTTTACCATTCTATCTCTATTCTCTATTCTATCAATTTGACTGTATGATCTGGTTGAACTGTAAAGTGCCTTTAGATGCATTTATCATGTGTTGTGAATTTGGCGCTATATAAATAAACCGAATTGAATTATTCTCCAATCTCACAGTACCTGTTAACTTTATGCTCTCTCAGCTGTTCAATTTATTTGCCTCTCTCTACTACCCACAGAATTTAACATTTGACCTGTCAGTATTAGATATTTTAGCTTACAGAGTGAGTTAATGCCTGTGACAGGAACTCATGATTATTAAAGGGTTAGTACTTCTCAAGTTAAAATCTAAATCCCAAAAATCCAACAGTGAAAAAAGACAGACAGTATTCATAGTCTGAGAGCTAAAATCAAATACATTTGTTTGTTCTAATTCAATTCAGTTTATTCATATGGCTCCAATTCACAACGCATCAAAAGCAGCAGTAAAAGGCGTGGCCCCGCCCAGGAAACAACACAGGCCAGGCAGACGCAGCCCGGCCAGCTCGCATGTCAGAGGATGAAGAGAGCACATCCAGTTAGTCACAGTCAGAGCAAACAGACTACACTGAAAAACAGGCCAATCTCCAACATCTATTAAAAAAGCATGTGGCTGGGTAGCGCTGGGCACAAGCAAAGCTGATGCGCACAATTAGCAGACAGCTGATATTTGTATTAGGGCCACACATGAAGAGAAAAATATTTTTTGCCATGACGAGATTAAACTTAAAATTCGACATGTCGACTTTAAACTCGCCATTTCGAGAATAAAGTTGAAATGTCTTGTTGAGTGCAAGAATGCGGCCATTTCTTCCAAGTTTGTATGATTTTTCCTTCTGAACAGATGATGTTTTCGCCACAACCTTTTTAGCGTCCTTACACTAATAATCACACTGTGGTTCTGGGCTAAAAGACTGAGGATTTCCTTATTGCTAAACCCGATTCTAAAGTACAATTTGACCAAATCATCTGACACAAGGCATGTCTCATTCTGGATTCTGTGCATGTATCCTGTGCAGCTGTTGGCTCTCTTGAACTAATTTCAACTGTATTCTCGACAGTAAATTTGAGTTTAAATTGTCGACTTCAAAGTCTACATGTCATTAGTTTAATCTCGCCAGTGGGCAAAAATAGAGTTTAATCTTCATGTTGTCATACCCGGCTGCAGATATTTCTCTCCAGGATGGAAAAGTCTGACAGGGCTTAATGCAGGAACAGACATTGAATCAAGCTACTATGATATAAATACAGCAGAGAGCAGAATGTTAATTGATTGAACTAACAGATTCTGCAGAGTGGGAGAATAGATAGAATGAAGTAAAATGATGAAAGCAGGGGTCCCTATGTCCTCCAGCAGTCTAAAACTCATAGCAGCATAACTAGTAGAGATAGCTCAGGATAACCTGAATCCACTCTATTAGCTTCATCAAAAAGGTTAAGTTTTACTGATGCCTATTTAATGAGAAACTGGTTAGTTGGTTCCACAGGAGAGGATCTTATCAAATTTAGATTTCTACATTCACACATTATTTTATGGTGTAGGGTCAGTGTTTTGTTTGCTTTTGACAGGTAAAACGTGATAAAAGAAAACTTTTATAAATATCTGTTCTATCAAAACCGGTTGGCTCAGAAGTGCATTGTTTTGACCCGGTGTTTGCATAGACCCAAGCTCCGCTACAAGCTTCACTGACAAGGAAAAGGGTGTGACCAGACAGCGGGGTGTGCTCTGTATTTCTACGAGACTGCATTAAGTGAAAGTAAAATAGATTAAAAAAAAAGGTAACATACTGAATGCCTCCATACTACATAGAAATAGCCAAGCTAGAAAACACTTTAATATACCAAAGCAGGTATTATACATGGTTTTTACTAGGTCAATTATTTTAATTGGTCTGATGGAACAATTTATTCTCTTTGCTTTAATGATCATATTTAATAATAAAAAAAGAATGGCTGAAATCATTTGTCTGTGTGTAATTCATTTCTACAATGCTTCAATTAGTGAATTTAAATATTTAATCTTTCCAATCAATGGCATATTACTTTAAAGTGTCCAAAAACATACACCATGGCAGACTTCTGCTTGTATATGCAAGAAATTTATAGAAAAAACCCAGAGCTGAAGATCTGATATAAAAGACCTTTATTAAAAGACTAAACATTACATTACGCCGACATGATATGATTATTAAAAAAGTAAAAACATGGCAGGTTATCAGTTCAGACTTATAGCACAGTGATACAATGTCAGAGGTTCAATAGCAGAAAGTCCATACATGTTCAAAAATGTCCTTTCTATAAATCAAGTCAGTTAGTTTGACACGATATGAGGTTTATAGATAAATAAGAAGTGAAGCTGTCTGACAGTGTAATGCAATTCAGACTTTTAATGCAGGTTTAGAGTTGGGACACTTTCCACAATCGTGAAAGGAAGAGAAAGACTGCACTTCCCCCCATGTTAATTAGACGACTTAAAAGACAGTTTATTATGCTGCACAACTCCATGGCAAAAATAAATGATCAGAAGTATAGTTGTGCTTATGTATGCCACACAGCTTGAGAACCAGAGAAGCCCGTTGATGCAGCAGAGGTCAGACGATTTCTTTGCATGGATGGGGTTTGCTGTGAGAAACTTTCAGTCTTCTATTCATCTTTTTCTGCACAAACTCTCACAGGAAGTAAACTATATACAATATAAGAACATCTTCAGGGTAGACAGGGAGATCTCATCTAACACAGTGTCTTCAACGTATTCCTCATATCAAAAAACAAACAAACACAAACTAGACTCTAATGAAAATCTCCAGACAGGAACAAAAATCAGTGCAGCTTGGAAATAAAGGGAACAAACATTTATCTTTCCAAACACATAATGAATTCAAATATTCTGTAGAATAGCGATTAACCCAAACCTGATGCGTGACCAACTGATCTGTCCCCAACCGCTAAGGGACACCCTGGATTCAATCATCAGAACTTTGCCAAGCAGAGACGTTTGCAGCCGACTCTGCCACAGTGGGAGACCTGAGATGGTGGAGTGGCTATAAAACAGACAAAATAACTAAATACTGCATACAGTACAGGATGTAAGTGATGAGGGGGTACCAGCATGTTAGGCATCTTTACATCCTTCAGTGATGCCCCTGGATCAATGTTTGGCAGATGAAGATAAAGGAAAATAAAAAATACCACAGACTGGTTGGTTAAGACAACTCAAACACAGAACAATCAGTCGGAGAAACAATCTATATTATAAAGATATTTCTTCTCAAACACTTAATTTACACAGCATCACATAAAAATGGGTACACCCATCACTTTTTTGTATCTTGATAAAAACATATAAGATATGACACTTTAATACAGTCTGAAGTAGTCAGTGTAGCGCTTGCATGACTGTTTCATTTTACTGGCCACTCAAATGCCTCTAAGCGCAGCCGTTATGTCTAAACCACAGCTACAGAAATTACCAAAAGGTCCAAATTTCATCAAATCAACCATTTCCCCTCCTGGATGTCCTGTGATTTATTAGCGTTAGAAGGTCTCTAATGCTAATAAATGGGGAGCAGTCATTTTCATATTGGAGTCCTGGCTCATGCATACCAATACTAGAGGTTCAACATGGTACCTTATGGCAAACATACTGCTGTATGAGTCCTCTAACAGAAGGGGGAGGAGCCCAGGGTCTCTAACGTCCACCAGCTCTGTGATGTCATCAAGAATACGGAGAAAACTCCCGTGTTTAGACGTTAACGGCTCTGTGTCGAGTTATTTTGAGGGGACAGATAACAAACTGTTATACAGGCTTTTCTCTGACTACCTTATATTGTATCAAAGTGATTTTTTTGTCAGTGTTGTTTTATGAAAAGATACAAAAAAGAAAATATTTACAAAAACGTGAGGGGTGTACTTACTTTTATGAAATGCCGTCTGTCTGAAACGTTGACGGGTTTGTCCTGAATAAGCTTCAACTGCCTCATTAGGAGAGGTGAGTGTATTACGCCTCCACGCCCACTAACTCCGGGGGCATCGGAGATTTTGGATGTTTGCTTTCAAAGTGCTGCTTGAAGGTCTTAGGATCAGGCATTTGTGTCTGTTAAGAAAAGACAAAAAAAGAGGGTAAATTAGGAAACAAAATGGTAACAACAGTGAGCACAGAACTGAGGATGCTTCCTAAAAACAGGACGTATTCAACGGCAAGAAATTTTTTCCTGATTATATCAGACAGACAGAGAACTAGAACGATGGAAAATGAAACATGAGTGCCATCCAAAGGTAAAAGTCAGCATTAATCAGCATTTTTGACTTCAGGTTGAAGCAGCATTTCAGTTTTACTTGGTTAAAAGGAAAATTTAAAAACAGTAGACAACTAATACCTTTACACTAAAAGTGTCAAAGCAGATGAACAGAATAAACACCTAAAAACTGTTTGCCTTTTGACACTTTTGACTCAAATGTGCATTTAACAGTTTGAAAGCATTTAAACACTTTTTTTTTTTCTTTTACAAATGAGCCATTTCCAGCTAGATCTGACTGAGGGGAATTTCCTTATATTGAAATCTATACTAAAAATCCATGCATGCTATTTGAGGCGTGTTCCACACAAAGACGAACATGGTATATTTTCATAAACAAACTGAAAAAGGATAAAAGTGTACACAGACGCTGCAGCAAATATGCCAGAATTACAGGCAAACCGCTGACACAAACACTGGGCGTAAACACGGCAACATGGCGGTGAAGAGGCAGAGGTGAGCTGACCTACAACATCATCAAAAAAAGATGCTGCTCACATGCAGACACTGAAACTCATGTTATCTGATTTTTCCACTGAGGGACCCGGTTTTAAAAAAAATGATTGTTTATGTTCTCCCAGCTCTTATGGTTACATCTCATCTGTCTGTGCAGAGGGTGTCTTAAATGCCAATCAAAAAGCTGTAGATTTAACTACTGCCGTCGTTTTTTTGGATACAAGAATCAAATTCTTGAACCTCAGTTATTCAATATAAAAACAGCAAGCCATCAGAGCAGCTCAGCTGTGATTAGCCATTTATAGATTTACTGAATTATGCTAGGTAAACTAATACAAGGATAGAGTTATATAAAGATCTGTGTCACAGAAACACCTTTCTATGAGGTGAAGGCAGGATATCTCTTTATTTTGTTCTTTCGCAGCTTTATTTCAGTCAGATTTGATAGAAAGTGGCTCAACAATCAGACTGTATTAGATTTAGGCCTGGACTTTAACCGCTTGAACATCCTCTGATCCAGGCTCTTCCTCTGCAGCTCTGAGTTTAACATAGAATGTAAACATCTGCTGCTGCAGGCTCAGACCACGTTTTCTTCCATTACTGCCCTGCATTTACACACATATTCTGAAAAACTGACCAGTATGTTCCTGTTGAAGACAAAGCATCTCCACAGCATGATGCAAATAAACAAAAAACAAAAACAGATTTCGCTAAGATAGTGTATTGCAGAATTATGGGCTTGTGTTTTTTTTTCATTTTTATATTTATACCTCATGTGGCATTTCACATGTAGGACTAAGCTCACTGCCAACATCTCCCACCTAAGCTGTAGATTCCTACAGCTCCTACAGAGTTACTTTAGACGGTTCAGCTGCCTGTTTAGATAATTGATCTTCACCAGGAGACATTTAAAGCTTGATTAGATGTAAACCTTCATTAAACTACAACCCCTGGCAAAAAGTATGGAATCACCAGTCTTGGATGAGCACTCATTCAGACATTTCATGCTGTAAAACAAACTCAGATCAAAAACATGATACAATATTAAGGTCGTTCCAAAGTGCAACTTGTTGGCCTTCAGGAACACTCAAAGAAATGAAGAGAAAACATTGTGGAAGTCAGTGAATGATACTTTTATTGACCAAACACAGGGAAATAAATATGGAATCACTCAATTCTGAGGAAAAAAGTATGGAATCATGAAAAACGCATAAACAAAAGACCATTCAAAATACATCACTAGTATTTAGTTGCACCACCTTTGGCTTTTATAACAGCTTTCAGTCTTTGAGGCATGGACTTGATGAGTGACAAACAGTATTCTTCATCAATTTGGTGCCAACTCTCTTTGATAGCAGTTGCCAGATCAGCTTTGCTGGTTGGACCCTTCTTGTGGACCATTTTTTTCAATCTCCACCACAGGTTTTCAATTGGGTTGAGATCTGGACTATTTGCAGGCCATGACATCGACTGAATGTGTCTTTCTTCAAGGAATGCCTTCACTGTTTTTGCCCGATGGCACGATGCATTGTCATCTTGGAAAATTATTTCATCATCACCAAACATCTGTTCAATTGAAGGGATGAGAAAACTGTCCAAAATGTCAATGTAAACTTGTGCATTGATAGAAGAATTAACCACAGTCGTCTCCCCAGTGCCTTTGCCTGACATGCAGCCCCATATCATCAAGGACTGTGGAAATTTGGTTGTTTTCTTCAGGCAGGCCTCTTCATAAATCTCACTGGAACGGCACCAAACAAAAGTTCCAGCATCATCACCTTGTCCAATGCAGATTCTTGACTCATCACTGAAGACAACTTTCATCCAGTCATCCACAGTCCATGATTGCCTCTCCTTAGCCCATTGGAGTCTCGTTCTTTTATGTTTAGGTGTCAATGCTGGTTTTCGTTTAGCTTTCCTGTATTGAAATCCCATCTCCTTTAGGCGATTTCTTACGGTTCGGTCACATACATTGACTCCAACTTCCTCCCATTTATGCTTCATCTGTTTAGTTGTACTTTTTCGGTTTTCAAGACAAATGGCCTTAAGTTGTTTGTCTTGACGCTTTGATGTCTTTCTTGGTCTACCAGTACGCTTGGCTTTAACAACCATTCCATGCTGTTTGTATTTGGTCCATATCTTGGATACAGCTGACTGTGAACAGCCCACATCTTTAGCAACCATGCGTGAAGGGTTACCTTCTTCAAGAAGTTTCACAATCCTCTCTTTTGTTTCAAGGGACATTTCTCTTGTTGGAGCCATGGTTCTCACCACTCCACTTGGTCCAGCAGCCCTCCAAGGTGTCATGACTGCAGGTGTTTTGAACTGCACACTAACGGGCACATCTAATCTGGGGCAGGTGTCCATTTAGGGAAAGGAAATAGACTGGGTGTGTCCTTTTTTTTCTACCTCCAATTTGAGTGATTCCACACTTTTTTCCTCAGAATTGAGTGATTCCATATTTATTTCCCTGTGTTTGGTCAATAAAAGTATCATTCACTGACTTCCACAATGTTTTCTCTTCATTTCTTTGAGTGTTCCTGAAAGCCAACGAGTTGCACTTTGGAACGACCTTAATATTGTATCATGTTTTTGATCTGAGTTTGTTTTACAGCATGAAATGTCTGAATGAGTGCTCATCCAAGACTGGTGATTCCATACTTTTTGCCAGGGGTTGTATGTCCACATATCTATGTTGTTAGACTGGATTTTACTTAGCAGTATTATACTTGGGGCTGCACATAAGAAACAACTTTTTACAATTTTTTGCAAGAAGGTTTTACGAACCTATTTTTCATATTTCACCCATTTTCATAATAATCTGTGAATAGTTTTCATAATCCAACTTTTATTACAAGATATTACAACTTTGTTATGCACTTTTGTACTATTATACACACTTTTTATATTGTTTGTTGTATTTTTTATCTTTAACCCTCTTATAGGGCAAGCTACCATTTTTGATCACTTGCATCCCTTTACAAATGGACAAAACTCATATGGTTGAGTAGAACATGATGTAATGATGTAAAATCAAGGTGCCAATGTAAAAAAACTGGCGTTCCCCTTTAATGCCTCTAAGGTTATGTTGTACCCAAAAAAATGTGTTTCTTTGAATCTCAGAGTGTTTTTCATAATTTTTTTATAGAAGCACTTTTGTCATATTTCATAATAGGGGTGTAAATCACATCATATTTATCTTCATTCAGTATCATTTCCTGACCCAACCATTTGATTATTTTCTCGATACTTATACCCAATTCGATTCGATTAATCGATTTTTGTTTAATTTTTTATTATTTTTTTTTTACACCTTACAGGCTAAACAAAGTTTCAAGTTTGAAATAAATCAATGAAAACTATATCGTTATGCATTTTCTTTTAGAAACAACAGCAAATAACAGAAGTAGAAAAGTTGCATTAAAAAATACTGCACAATATCAGTGTAATGAGTTCAATGCAATACCTTGGCTCCAGAGAAACTGTCCAACATATTTTTAGAATGTAATTAATTTTCTAAGAAGAACGAGATGTTTTAGAGGTTAGACAGGAATAAAAATAGTTTTGGGAATTGTCCAAAGGTCATTCTGGAAGGTTTTTGGGAGTATTTTTTAATTTTCTAAGCACCTTCCAAACCTTGTTTGCCAACCGCCATTAAAAAAAAAAAGAAGAAGAAGGTTCCAGTGTGTAGACGCTTCCGCCCCTTTGAGAGACACTCCCGCTGTCCCAGATTGTGAAGGACCGCAGACAGCAGCAGAGACAGGGAGGCCGCCTGTTTTGTTTTATGACCTAAATTATGAAAACAACCTGGAAGTTTTGACCCCGCTAGAAGAGCGAGGTGCGAGAACGCTGGGGACCCTTTTTCCAGCTGGATTCCCTCCGCTCTTTTTGCCCCTCATGTCCCCTTCGTCGTCGATTCAAACCCCCACTTCCTCACGCCGTCGTATCTATCTACAGTGTAGCACAGACCATGCTTCAATACTGAGCATAATTTAAAAATGTTCGTGTCAAGCTTACTGCAACACACTGCTGTAAGAGTATAACCAGGAAGCGCAGTTAGAGGGCAAAATAGGTTTAGCGGCAATCACAGCACGGAGGGAGAATTACTTCAGGAGCAACTGATAAAAAATAGACCGAGGAAAAACATGAATCGGTACTATCTTATGGACGCAGTTTCCATGCATCGATACAAAATCCATTATTATTTACACCCCATTTCATAATATATATTCAGGCAAGTTGCTGTTCCTTGTTATTTCACTAAATTAATTTTGCCATCAAAAATATCCATATTTTTTTAATGTTACCAAGGTAATAAGGTCTTGTCCTGGATTCCAATAACACTATTGGCTTGAAATTTTGATTTTCAAAGTGTTTTACTGAGATCCCTGTCAAGGGCATCTTGCTTTAACTCTTTGAACTTTAAACTACTGGAACCAGAACTTCCCTGAAGGAGTAATTCACAAAGTTAAGTCCAAGTCTGCTCTATAATTATAAATCCTAATAAAAAGCTTTTCAAACATTAAAGTCGTAGCGAAGCGGCTGTTCCAACCGATGCAATTCCGAATTCTCCAGAGTGTTGCACAACTTTACACGAGTGAAGTGAATGTGATTGGTCGATTATCAAGGCGGCAGGATTGTTGAGGTGGAAGGTTTGCAAGCACGTTTGATTGTGGCCGGTTTGTCGGAAGCATCTTGCTAACCAGTTATCATCTTAGTGTTAGCAGGTTCCCAATGGGAAATTCCATTGGGACCAAGCTAGCACTCAAATTGGTGACTTAGGAACGACACTGTCAAGGAACGCTTATGGACAGCGGAAACATGCAAGAGGAGGAGAGTTTCTAAAGTGTTGGAGGTCGTATGAGTCTCCTCCGTCATCCATTTTTTATTTAGAGGAGGAAAGCTGGGACGAAGATGTTGTGGGAAGAGGTGACGCCAGGGCGGCAGAAGCTTGGTTTGGTGTAGTGAAGGCTTACAGCCGCATATGTTTGAGCCCTTGCCTCACAACGCTGCTTTCAGTCTCTCTGTTAGCTCTACGCCTGCTGAAGACACAGACGCCCATCCCCGCGAAGCACTGGACACAGAACTCAATGGGAAAGGAAATTATTCTAATTTCAACCATTGTCATATTAGCCGCGGACATATGAATATAGATGCTATGACCGAAAAAAATTTGATTGACAGATGACAGTTGATATATGATTGGTCGAATTTAGGTGTTCAGGCTGACGTATAACTAACTTCTGGCCTGTAGAAGATAAATAGATTTTAAGACAGGATTTTCTTTTAAATAGAAATGTTCAAACTTTTTTGGGACAATATCATCTGATAAAGAGCACATTTATATACATGCTTAGGCAAGAATGATTTGAGATTTAAATATGATTTCCCCTTCGACTTTAAAGCCTTGCAGCTGCCCAGCTTGATAGCGAATACTGTGCGTTTACTGCTTTCCATACCCGGCATACAGTGCAGGTATACACCAAGGCAGCCTTGGCTGCTGCCTTCTGGTCATGCCCTTTGCTCTTCTTTATCTCCGCCTGCTTTTTGGCATTTTTCTGCTGGGACTGAAACTTCTGGTGCCCACGGGCCATATCTGGTGTCACACCTGGAGAAATCAGACATGATGCCACCATCAGATTATAGGTCCAAATGAGTATTTAAACTGGCTGGCAAACTAAAAGTGGTTAAAAAAGGAGACAATGAAATGTTAAAAATTCATTGAAAAATAAAAAAGGATGCTGATATGTTTCAAAATGTGTAAAACAAAGTATGTGTGCAACATCCAGCAGAATTGGGTTAATTAACTATTTTTAGGTCAGAGGGATAAGGCAATTAACTTGGAAATTTCCCCAAAGAAAATGATACAGCTGACATAAATTCAGTAAAACTGGGTCACTTTCTTTGGTTCTATGAACCATGTTTGACTCGATATCAACAGGGAGACTAGAGGGATATAATATTACCACCAGCAGCCCTAACAATAGCTCAAACCGCCTCTAAAAGCACATATGGTAAATGAACAGAGCACCGGAAGGCTAACACTTTAGCCTAGCTGCTAGCATCAAGCATGATTTAAAGGGATTAAAACGGTAGGGCTAAAATTAGAAGGTAAAACTAAAAACAGCAATTTATTAGATAATAACAACATGAACATAAATGCTAACTCTTTGTTTCTTTAAACCATTATAAACACACATTTCATTAGCCGGTTACTAAACCATACAGCTAGATTAGCTACTAGCAGGAGTAATGCGTAGAAATTAATGTACGTAAATTTCGGTATTTGACTTACGTAAACAGAGCATCTCTAAATGGCTTACCGATCAAAATAATCGTATTAATCTCAAGAGCCCCCCAATGATAAAATCAAACAAACGCCAGCTTCCTCTGCACCATCCGCGGCTACCGAACGGCTTGCCTACAGCGCTCTATTGCGCATGCTCAAAATGTGCTGCCTTCACGGCCCTGACTAGTGGCTCGGGAATATAAATATTTTATTTTCAACACGTAAATGCAGCACCTACGGAAGAGGATTAGGGCCACTGGAAAAAAAAAAAAGTTAACAGATTTTTTAAATTTTATTTCAGTATAGTATGGGAAAAAAGTCAGAATTCTGACTTTAATGTCAGAATTCTGACTTTTTTCTCAGAATTCTGACAATTCTGACTTTTTTCTCAGAATTCTGACTTTTTTCTCAGAATTCTGGGAAAAAAGTCAGAATTCTGACTTTAATCTCAGAATTCTGAGAAAAAAGTCAGAATTCTGACTTTAATCTCAGAATTCTGGGAAAAAAGTCAGAATTCTGACTTTAATCTCAGAATTCTGAGAAAAAAGTCAGAATTCTGACTTTAAAAGGATAGTTCGGTATTTTTGACATGAATCTGTATGGCATCCCCATCACCAGCGGCATGCAATCGCACTGACTTACCCCTGGCCTTGGCGTCCTGTGAGAAGAGTTCTCGTCCAGTTTTGGTCAAACCAAATAGTCCGGCTTGAGTTTTGGGTCAGCGAAATAAAACTTTTCTCTTCCCAAAACATTATGTGTTCAAAAGAGTGATATTTTCGCATCCCAAAAACGTTGTAGTGGAAAAAGTCACGCGTCGTTATCAATTGGTCCTATTTTCTCTCTGTTCGTATCAGTGCGCGCCGTCATTCAGACAGCGAGCCCAACAACAGCCATGTCTCC
>JAGKQL010000066.1:7275326-7295604 GCA_018398635.1 Cyprinodon brontotheroides | reverse complement strand
GGATGTTCAGTGTCAGTGCTCTCTGCTGCTCCCAGAGAGAAGCTGATTACCGTTCCTGGAGATAAAGGAACATCTGGAGATGGTGAGGAATCCTCACAATATATATCTGGATTTAGCTCCCTTCATTGTACCACTAATTTTAGTCAGTTTCTTTGTCCCTGCTAAAGAAGAGCATCACAGGTTACTTTTCTCTCTGGAGTGTTAGTTTTCCACCATTTTGCAACCAGGGAAGTAACATTTAGCTACATTTGTTGCCTGTCCTGTGCGGTCCATAGCAGAATGCAAACAGGAATTCTTGTTAATATCTTTTTTCCAGCTAGCTCCAGATTTGAGGAGTGATCTGTCCCAAGAATACCTGTCAAATTTGGGATTTTAAAATATGGGAATTATACATTATCCACTGCGAGCCATCCGTCTACCCCAGTCCAGCTCCAGTGTTCAATATATTTAAACACATGTGCACAAGAAATCTAAAATAAACACTAATAGCAGACCACATTAAGTTGATGAGATTTTGACTTCCTTTGCTAAAACCTGTGCTAAAGTTGGAAACTAAAGCGCCTGGTTAAGTGCCCTTTACAGTGGTGAAGATGCACTATATGTTCACTTTTTTTCAGCCCCTGCCCTTCAAAAGGCCTGTGCACAGCACTGGTAGATTTGCAACTCATCCAGTAACCATGGGCTGACTGGCTTCTTCTCTGAGTAGTGCTGTTCTTGTTTGGCATTCTGGCTAAACAGGACAGCCAATAGGGCGATGTTTTGAGCTGTCCCACCCTAGAACCCTGTAGACTGAAAAAAGCTCTGGCTTTAAACATCTCTAAACTTCTCCACAACTTTCTCCCTGACCTTATTATGTCCCTCCGTCTTCATGATGATATAGGTTTTTTTATTCTATTTAAAGTTTATTGCTTTATCCAGTAATTTATGTAACCCAATTTAATTCAAGTAACACAAAGCAATATCTTTTTGCTTTCTTTCTTTTTTTTTTTTGTAAAGATGACTTATTACAAATGCATGCCACATTTTGTCAAATTCAGATTTACCATCATGCACAATTTTGTGTCGGTCTGTCAGGAAGTTGTTGATGTATTGTAAGAAAATGTACAATAAACAATCAAATCTCTTATCAGATATGGATATACAATCTGGATCAGATGGCAGAGGTTGGAGTAAGTTCATGTTCAGATTCTGATGTTGAGTTTTCAGGGGTTTTTTCCTTATTGATGTTAAAACACATTTAATCTTTTCCCTAAAGGATGGCCTGTGATTGCTGCTCTAATGGTTACCTTGTTTTGTTTTGCCCTGATGATTGGAATTGGACTTCAAAAAAAGGTATGTCTTTCATTTAATGATGACCTAATGATTTACTTTATCACTGTCTCAAATATTTCTTTGATGGCTGCTTCCGAATTGTTCACAGGGATAAGAATCCCCAGGATGACCCAGAGATTGTACCTATCAGTTCCATTCATATAAATGTATTTCATCTTTAACATTCACTGCTAAGGGGACATAAAATTTTGCGCATCAAATTTTAAAGCATAGTTTCTCCTGTTTAAGTCCCTTCATTTTCTACTGACATATTTTGTGTTTGGTTGGTTGTTTAATTGTTTTTTGTTTGTTTTTTAAAGCCAGACAGCTCATCAGTGTGCAACTACAAAGGACCTAAAAGACGAAGGCATGAAAGACAAATAGAAAACAGCGAGTCCCAGTCAACATCTTGACATCTGTTGGCTTATTAACAGTAAAAAAACAAAGTGTGGTCGGATGTATAAGGCAGCTTAACTTAAACAACACTGGCTTAAAGCTGCCAACCATTCTTTTAAATGTGCTGCTAGATTTTTTTTTTCATTCTTACTTATCTTTTAAAAAAATTTCCACTTTTGGTTATATATACTTTTTACTCATGTGTTTTGTACTTATTTTACTGAAAAATAAAGAATAAACAGTATATGCTTTACAGTTTTTCTGGCATATTTATTAAAGCTTCAGATCAGAACTGTGGGTGAGAACACCAGCACCGGAACAGGCTACAATACAGCAGGTAAGTAATGAGGTAACCAGGTGGCATCTGTTCACATAAAAGCATAATACAAGAACATAATAGCAGGTGGTAGTAGTGGAATACGTCCTTGAGTAAGAGCCTCAAAAACAGAAAAGCTTAATAACCCCACCTGCTCATAATTATGGATTATCATGGAAACCATAAGATAAGGTCTTCCTTTCTTTCTTATCAAAATAAAATCAAGGTCTCTGCATGTGCCAAACAAGTCTTTTCAGTTTTACTAAGGGTACATTCACACTGCAGGCCTTAATGCTCAATTCTGGAAGAAATTGAAGAAATTGAAGAAATCCGATTTTGTTTTTTTTGCGTTGTCGTTCACATTTCCAATTATATGCAACTTTTATGTGATCTCCTGTGTGGACTGTATTCATACAACACTAGTGTCCCGCATGCGCAGTTGAGGACGCAATGGCGTCACAAGCAAATGTGTTCTGTATTTACTAAAGTAAACATGGATGGTAGAGCTGGGGCATATCTTGCAATCTTTCCCAACCTTGAAAGCTCAATCTTTTCAAGATTGTTAAAAAAAAGACTGCTCTCCTCATTATCGTCCACCATGGTTGTTATTTTTCTTTCCACTTCTACATAGCAAGACCCAGAATAGTGACGTTTGTTGAGTATTAATGACGTTCAGGTCAAATAAATGCGACCCTGGCTGTTCAGACACAGATGCATTGTGAACGTAGGCTTGCAAGGATGCAGTGGTAAAAGGAAGTTCGGGCAGGTGGGAGAGGAGGCAACCACACAACCTGACAAGTAAACAAAGCAACTTGAGATCTACAGAAAGAAAAGGGTTAGGGCCTGGCACTACCCAAGAAACAAGAGCAGTAATGTACGTAGGCCAGATCTAGTCCCAAACAAGCTAAGGTTAACATGCACTCCTTGATCCTTTACTTTTACTTCTGTTTCTGTTTTTGCTTCTTCAACAATGTAATGGGAGGGCGCAATGCCCTGAGCGCCTTGTGGGATGGCTTTCATAGAGGTTATTTTTTCATAACATGAAAAAAAAGACTTAATTTGCATTAAGTAAACTTATAAATTTGTTCATACACGTTTCCCACTTGCCAAACCGAGTCAGCTCAAATCAAATGATTCAGGAAATTGTCACAGGTTAAAATCTTAAAATAGCTCAGCTTTGCTCGGCAAATAGTGGGAACACCAGACTTACGTCTACCCGATAAGTTATGTGATGCCTTTTGGCGCTAAGTGCATAAATCTCAACATAGCACCAGTCTTGTCTGACGTAAGCCATAAAAAACTCTGCTTGCATTCAGCAAATATGGCGAAGTATTGTTAAGATAGAGAATAGCACAGACAAAATACCCAAACAATAATGCATTCTAATTATGCCCTGGCTCTTTCTATGTTGCTCTTTATTGTTTACTTTCCTGATTTCTGTCACACTGATGACATTATTAACACTAACCCGGCGTGATGTCGTCACCAGACATGCAGTGGTGGGGGAACAGAGGCCATGCGGCTTGCCTGAGGGGCATCAGACCAGGCTTTCTTGCCAAAGGGGCCAAAGACTGATTGTTAGCAGGTCAACTTGCATTTGAGAACTATGTTAAAGGTACACTATGCAACCGGTGTTGATTTTCCAGCGAGGCTCCCCCCAGAGGGCGAAAGTAAAAGTGCACTGTCGTAAATATGCACAGCTGTTCTCCTGGTTTCTCTGTCAAGCCAGGCGCGGTTGTTTTGAGCTTAGCAGACAGGCGAACGCAACAAATGACTAATGCTGCGTTCACACTGCAGCTGCCGCGACAGAAGCAGCGAGTTTACATGCAAAGTCAATGGTTGACGCGCGTCAAGGCGCAGCAAAAGGTCCCGCGGCGCGTTTTGAGCAGCAGGCGCAGCGCGTCTGAGCAGCTGAAGCAGTGCGTCAGGCGCGTTTAATCATCTGACGCAGGGAGAGAGACACAGCGCTGATGATCACTCCTCTTAAACAGTTTATTGACGCCTAAATTAACTTAAAATGCAGAAATCTGCCGGCAGAATATGCAGTTTGGATTATTTAGATGAAAAACACCTACCAGCTGCCGCAGTGAACCGCGAGGAGGCGACCCAGCCAGAGGCTGCTGATGAAGGGATCCCTACTGTTGGCGCACCGCTGGTATGTGGGGGTCTGAGCGGCTCCAACAGAAAAAATATTGAAGGCAGGATAATAATCTGAATGAACTGACTGCACTGATTACGTTTTCAGGTGTATTTTCTCACTTAAACACATATTAAAACTACTTTATTCCCACTGATCACAGCAAATATAGCTGCAAGGCAGAGAAAGGATAGTGAAGCTCCGCCCAACGCGCGTCAGACACACTTTTGCACCGCGCAGCCAGAGCAGCAAAGCTGCTTCAGCCGCGGGTCAGAACTAACTGGTACAAGCAGCAAAAATGAAGCAGCAGATGCGATTTTGCTGCTTTTGCTGCGTGAACGTAGCATAACTGCACAAAGATCGCCACTCTGCTAGCAACGAGAATGCTTTTAACTGGGGGCGTGTAGCAGTTCTCGCTATAAAGCAAGACTGACTCTCGGGAGACTTCTGAGCCTGTGGGTGCGGGTCGGTGCTCCTGCAATTGCAAGTGCGGTATTTCCCCCACAGACCACCAGGGCGGCCGAGAATACATTTGTTCAACCTGAAATAACTCATTTAATCATCCAAAACGATATGGAACACATTAATTAACTGAAAAATGTTGCATAGTGTGCCTTTAAGCTCCTATTTACGGTAGGAAAGCACCTTTGGACAAAAGGGTGGCAGGGCTGATGACCAAAAGGGTTAGTTCATATAGTATAAGACACAAAGGAGAAACTGTTGTTTGGTAATAAACATAGACAAAGATCAGCTGAAAGATAAACTATGAGGCAACTTTATAGTGTGATATTTGGATACTAATTTTAAACTTCTAGCAGCTGTCTGTTCTCCTCTGTTACAGCCTGCCTCTAATTTGTTGACACTGACATGTTTGGGGTTGTTTTGAGTCTTTTGATTCTCTTTTGAATGTTAGTTCTCTTATATTTACCTTTTTTATATGTCTCTAGTCCATTTCTCTTGCTTGTTTTTTAGTGTTATTAGTTGGTTTTGACTTTACATTAGTTGGTGATTATTCCTATTTTCTTAGCTAGTTTATCCTACGTGTGTTTCACCGTTTAACCCTGTCTAAACCTTTCTCCCTCAGTCAAAGCTTTGTTAATCACTTGATTCATTTCACCTTTGTGTGTCCCTTATTACCTGCACCTGCTTTCACTTCTGTTTAACCTGCCATTGCGCTTTGATACTTTGCATCGTTTCCCAGGGTGACAGTCAACTTGCAGTTTATATCTTTAGTGTTTACCTGCTTGCTCAATGCCAACAACCCCTTGTAAATTCCTTTGGTTAATAAATTTCAAGAATTATTATAATGCTGCTTTTGTTTTCTAGATATTGGTCCATACACCCACAACCACACCCTGATGGACACAATATTGTCATTGTTGTAACTGTAACTAAATAGGTAAAATCCCTGTTAATGTTTTTGTGTTTATGAGCTGTGCATGAACTGTGCTCACCGTGTGTTATCACCAGCTTCAAACATTCAGTGCATTATATTTTCAGTTTGTTCCCGAAACATAATTGTTTTACAAGCATTTTTCAGAGCTTGAATATTGTTTCCCTTTAAATTAAGGTCAGCTATCAGAGGGCATGGTTTTACTAACAGCTACTCTTTCAAGTCGTAGTCATTTTTGTAACACAAATTTAGCAAGAGAAAATTATTCATAGAATTTGTTAAGAAAAAAATCTGGGGTTAGATTTTTATGCTGTATTGCAGAGCCCTACCAGAAATATTTATAATACAATATCAATGTGTCTTATTGGTCAAAAATATATTTTTGTAAATTGGCTGGCAGTTGAATGGCTTCATTAAGTAATAACCTTTTGTCATATAAACATTAGTGATGTGGAAAAAATAGTTGCACATTTATTGTTTCCCAACACAGTTTGGCCAAGAAAAGTCTAATAAATAAGTTATGTTCTTCTCCATAAACTCCTTAAGTTACACATCCTAAATCTAACAGATAAGCTTAGTGTGCTGCTGCACTTTACAGCCCACCCCCTTAACAATACAGTAGACGTCATTTAGACTTTTGTTTTTAGGCTAAATCTGGTGTGTCCGTCAGTCTTGATTTAGTCCAGAAAGAGTTGTTTAGAAAATTGGGCTTGTTTGGTTGGTCTGATTTTGTCCCGCTTTAGTGTTGAGGTGAACGTACATATTTCTAGCCAGTATCACTCCACCTTCCATAGAAACTCCTGCTTCCTTCCACCGAGGAGGTGATCATTTTCTTTTCTTTTTTTTATCTTAGAAATGAATCTAGATGTAAATTTTGCATAATCTTTCAAACATAGCGATTAAAGCTCAGTCTTCCACAATTTTCTTTTATCATATAATTATAAAGGCATAAAACAACTCTGATTTTCAATTTAACTAAGCAGGCCTTATGAAAACAGGTGTAAGTGATGGGCGGGGCTTTTACAGTTCCTTTCTGTATCTCTGCTTCTGTCTCCTTGAACCGGAGTCTGCCTTGGCAGATGGCCGCTCACACTGAGCCTGGGTCTGCTGAATTTTTCTTCCTGCTTCTTCTCGCTACAAGCATGCTTAGTGTGAGGGATTGCCTTCGAGTCAATTAGTTGATGCAATCAACTGGTTTTCCTTAGATAGAAAACTTTGAATCAATTTGACCGTATGATCTGGTGAACTGTAAATTGCATTGAGATTTTATGTGTTTTCATATAAATAAACTGAATGAATTTAATTGAAGATGACAGAGCATTCTAGAGCTCAGGCAGGAGCAGCATGAAAAATGGAGCAAGAAAGCCAGCAGAGAGAGACAACACAGGCAGATATCATGGGGCACCATCTGCTGGACACAACACAAAATCACAGAGTGAATGAAAAATAGCAATTGAATGTATGTTAGTGAAATTTTGGTGTTCTAGATTGAATCTTTGTACGAATAGCCCACAATCTTTTCCAACTTGGCCCAAATCTAAAATGGAGGCACTATAACTTGTTTTTTTAGCATAAATCTCAGAGCTTCTCTATTGTTTAAGTTTACTTTGATTGCACATTGTGTTATTATGTTTTTTACTCTTATTTATAACAAGGTTATTAAAAATTGAAAGTAGACATTTCCATACAATGACAGATAGTTTTGAGTTTTGCTTTTGATTCCACAGCTTTATGCTGTAAGGTTATCCACAGTATTTTGATTTTGCACTCCACCCCCATGACTTCTGCAAAACATTTGGTTATTTTAATAATTTAGGGGTACTTATTTTTCAAGCTGACATTTATTCTTTAGAGTGTTGCCTTTCAAAGTTGTTGTCTTAACCTTGATATTTAAGTTTTGCTTCTGATTGCACATTTTTATTCTGCTTTTGATTTTTCACTCCTACTCGACATCCTCAGGTCATTTTGAGTTGTTTTTTTATGCATATATTCTCAGGCTACTCATCTTTCAAGTTAACATTCTCTCTTCTTGGCTGCTTTTCAAAGTTGTTGTCTGAACCTTTATATTTGAGTTTTGCTGTTTATTATACAGCTTATTGTTGCTTTTGATTTTGCACCCATCATATTTGCACACAATTTTAATTGTATCCCTCAGACTTATATTTATCCTTCTGGATATTGCCTTTAAAAAGTTTTTGTATGAACATTTAAAATTAAAAATAAATAATTATTGAATAACTGTTGAGTTGCTTTTTGGGAAGAGTGCAACCTCAGCTGGATGGTGATGGTGTTGGGGAGGGAAGCTGCATTCTCCCCTTGGGCAGCAAAGATGCTAGAGCCAGCTCTGCCAGTACTTTAAACTAACATTTAGACAGAGCTACTTTTACTTATTGGAGTAATATTTGACCATAAAATCTGTACTTTTACTCAAGTAATGAAACTTTTTTCTACCATATATTTTAGATTAGGTACATTGAGTTTGCTACAATATTGCAACCTCAACAGCTTCATCAGTAAGTAAGAGCATTTAGATTTTTTATTTTTTGCACAGAAAAGATTTGTACATATATATTTGAAAAACATTCCCTTTTCGCTAATTTCTAGTGCAAAATATAAGTGGCTACATGTTAGATGTGTTTAAACCTAATTTTATGTTTAGAAAACGTCAAGGGATAAGAAAATTCAACTTTTTGTCCATCAGTCTGTGGACCATTATCAAGTTTTCTTGTGCTTTTTTAATAAAAAATATTAGTAAATCATGGCTTTAGCTACACTGGGATTTAAAAAATCTTAGGTATTTAGTAAAAAATAAGTTAAGACAAATTGTTCAGAGAGAAAGAGAGCATCAACCTGCAGCTACCAGCACATCAAGCCTGGGAAAGTTTATCTGAAGATAACCAGTCACACTGGATCATTTTAAGAGTTTTACAATCCAAAACACTTGGTCCTTTCTCAGTCAGGTTAAGGTAGAGCAAGTAAAATCCTAGTAAAATGTAACCAGAGGTCCTTCCCCTGCTTCATACGCCTGATTTCAATAATAAATGATTACCTTTCACTGGGCTGTAATTGTCTGAATCGGTTGTAAAACATGCAGGGCAGTGTGTTTTAAGGACTAGATTTACAAAAAAACATCTGTGATCTTTGTTTAAGAAACACTTAAGATGGAAACCTCTTTTCATAAAGGTTGACTGGTTTTCATTAATGTGGAAACATCCCTAGACCTTTTTGTTGTGTTTTGTTTCTAAACGTAGGATATGTATATGCAAATGCCTTCCGTATTCATACACTACCGCTTCTTCTTTCTGTTATGACTTTAACCACACCATGATGCCAGATGCAGCTAATCTCTGTTTAATTTTGCTGATTTTCAAGTGTGGAGAATCTCCTCTGAAAGGTGAGAAATATATTTATGCTTTTTTTAATGCAGTAACTGTCATGTTCCCCACCCCACTATAGCAGACTATGCATCACTATAGTCTACTATAGTGATGCATCCATCCTTTCATTATTACAATTTCTCCAGTCTTGGCAACAATTAATAAAATAAAAAAAAATAATTATCAACAAATTAATATGATACCTTGAGGTGTGAATTTCCATCAGAAGCCTTGTTAACCATTAAGATAGCTGTACTATTTAAAATAAAGCTGGCATAGTGCCAACAATGCTGTCAGCTTTAATGGTGGAGTGTAGATTAAAATGTAACAGAAGTACATTTCTAAAACATCTCTAACATTTATTTTATTGCAGCTACTTTTTACATAGGAATATCAGGGCAGTTTTAGCTCTACAAGCTTTGTTGTTCCGTCGATATTATCTATCTGTTGAATTTACCTCATACAAGAAAAAAAGGTGAAGAAGACTACAGCAAACCTGAATCTACTTCTCCTTTCACATTTTGCAAAACAATATTAAACAGGAATGTTCTGTTTGTAACATGAAAATCTATGTGAAGTGCAAAGAGTGTGAATACAAAAGTAAAACAAAAATGTCTTGGTTACACTGAATAAATAACATTACGCTGAAAAAATGTTCAGGGAAGTGATCCGTTACTGCAGAGTATTGTAGAATGAATTCAAATTGCAGTTTTGGTGCCGCATGAATTGGTTTAAATGTTTCTAAAACTGGGCTCCACAATGGGGCAGTTTGTGCAAGAAGGTTCTGCGTTCAATTCCTGGTCCAAGGGTTCTCTGCATGGAGTTTGCATATAAGTGCTGTATAAATTACGCGAGCTTGGCGTTTTCTCAAACGTAGTGAAATTCCTCTCAGAGAACACAGAGAGGAAATGAAAATGGTACATTACATAGAGTAAATCGGATATATTTTCATTGTTGCCTGCAGGTGCAGCAGCGGTGGTGCACACCCAGCAGACTGTAACAGCAACAGTGGGTGAAGATGCTCCTCTCAACTGTCAGCTCCTGGAAACTAAAGATGTCCAGCAGGTCACCTGGCAGAAGGTCTTTGGGAACAAAGAGAGGAATATCTGCTCCTACAGTGAGTATTTTGGTCAAACAGTGAATCCTGACTTTAAAGATAAAGTCCAGTTTACAGAAGCTGGACTGAAGAATTCCTCCATAGTTATCAGGAAGGTTACAGAGAAGGATGAAGGATGTTATCTCTGCTTGTTCAACATCTATCCTGATGGAGCTCTGATAGGGAGAACCTGCCTGAAGGTTTATGGTAAGAACCTGACTATATTCCAGGATTTACTTCTATAACTTGATGTTGATCATGATGTTTGTTCTCCTCCCAGAGCTGCATGATCCCGTCCTTGATGTCAGCAGATCAAATGTTTCTGCAGAGTCAGTTGTGTCCTGTTCAGCCACAGGTCGACCTGCTCCCACTGTAACACTGACTGTTCTACAGCAGAACCTCAGCTTCTCCCACTACAACAGCAGCAGTGTGACCCACAGCAACGGTACAGTCACCGTCACCACCACAGCTCTGCTGTCAGCTTCCAGCAGGACACAGGTTGGATGTTCAGTGTCAGTGCTCTCTGCTGCTCCCAGAGAGAAGCTGATAACCGTTCCTGGAGTTACGGGAACATCTGGAGATGGTGAGAAAACTCTCTGCATTTCTTTACATTTTCTCACCTTATAATCATAAAGGTTTTTGGTGAACCACCTCAAACTAGTTCACAGTTGTGGAAGGAAAGTCAGACAAAAGATATGCAGAAAAAATATTGCTGAAAGAAATTCTGAACATGCTGGGTCTTTAGTCTACAGGCCATCTCCTCTTTATATGACAGTGCAGGAACACAGTGAAAAATACTAGATAATCCTGTGAGGTTTTAGCTGCTACTATAGACTGAGGTCACAGTTCATAGAGGCTAATTGGTTAATCCTTTATAAGGCACTCAGTTAATTACATTAAAAAAAAGCCAAGAGTGTTATTGTAGTCCAGGACAAGACCTTATTACTTTAGCAACATTCAAAAAATATGTGTATAGTCTGATCGCAAAAATGTCACATGTCAATGTAATAACAAGAAACAGCCACTTGCCCTCATATATAAAGAAAAATGACAAAAGGACTCCATTTCTTAGGGGTATGGAAGTGACAAAAAAAATTGTAACTTGCCCTATAAAGGATTGGAATTTTTGGAATGGCCTAGTCAAAGTACAAAGAAAAATTGCACTAATAACCATGAAATGAATTAAAACCAAATGTTTAGATGATTTGAATTCATACATAGGCCATCTTTAGATTTTTATTTGTGAAAAAAGAAATCTTGCACTTTACATTAATGGTTTGATATATAAAATCACGAAAAAAAATTATGATAAAGGTTTCGATCAGTTTTTCAAAATGTGAAAAAAACAATGACAGTGCTGAGACTGTTGAGTTCTGTTGGCTCATTATCTGACAGGTTTGGAAGAAGACTCTGGACCTGATTATATGGTTATAGAAATGTTAATGTTCAGGCATGTAGCTTTTTATTTATTTAGTCATATTTTTAACTCCAGTTGCTCTGTTTCCAAAGGATTGAGTGTAGCTACTGGAGTGTTGTTCTTTGGACTTCTAATGGGTTTATGTATCGTTTTCTGGCAAAGAATGCATCAGAAGAGGTATTGCTATTGGAAATATTCCCTGTTTTTTTTTTTTTTTTTTTAAGTAATTACTTTGTCCCTATTCTTAAAATCCTGCATGTGTCACACAGGAAACTTCCAATGGAGGAAAACCCTGAAAAACAAACCAGCAACATTCAGTGAGTCTCTTGTTTGGTGATTTATCTATCACATTGTTTTGTTTTTTTTTTAAATCATTACATTTTAATGACAATATAAAAATTTTAGTGTGTGTATATAAGCACTATTTAAAAATATTTGCCAACTTCCCAATTAACAACTTAAACATTAAATTTTCTCTTAAATATATTTGGTTCATTTAAAAACAAATGTCTCTAGTGTAAAGGATCATTTTCTTTTTAATTAAGGGCTGAGGAACAGCTTGCACAACAAAGGAGCACTGAGGAGCAGGAGCAGACATGCGTCCTAATTAACAGACAAAGCAGTAAATCACCAGTATCAGCAACAGCCCCTGACATAGACGGCTGTCTGCAAGGCAAGAAATCTTTGTAACACAAACTGGGCTTGTATGTCTCTACAATGTGATATATCTTCACGTATGTTCATATTTTAAAAAAATAAAAATTGAGAAAGGAACTCTTTTTGTCTTCATTTGTTTTGTGTTTGTCTACATCTGTATAGATCTATAGTGTTCTGTCTGTATAATATATGTCTGCATGATTCTACTTTTACTGATTTCAAAAGTAAAATACTGATAGTAAACTGGCTTCTGAGTCACCACCATAATATTTCATTTTTCTTAAACTCCTGCTTTATGTGGCTAAGAAAAAGATTACATTAAATTAATTATGTAATATTAAGATTTTATATTAGTTTTGTTTTAGCTGGTCTTAAGATAAGGAATTTATTGATTTTTGTTTCTCAAGAGTGCTTGGTTTGTTGACGGTCCCTAAATGCACCACCGCGTGTGGGAGGAGGGAGCAGCTGAGAGATGCTGGCCGACATCGGAGTGCCTAGGTCGGATCAACCGTTTGGTAGATCCCGCTGACTCCACGGAGCTTGAATGGCCGATATCCAACTTCAAACGAACTTCTCTGAGGTCATTAGCGACCGGGTTAAGAAGATGGGCCACTTCGTCCAGATTCTGAAAAACTACATTGTCGACATCTGTGTCCATGTGTGCCTCTGACTGAAACACACGGTCTGACAGAGCATCCAAATGAAAAATAATAAAGTCAATACTTATAACATTAGCATTGTTTTCAAAAACAGTTGCTAATTTCCTCTGCTAACTCAGACAGCTTCATCGTCATGTTTGTTGTGATTGTGGCCGGTGGCTGCTAACCAACCAATGGGCAGAAGATGATCCTTTAAGACACACCCCTCCTCGTTTGCATAATGAGGCAGAAATGCATACAGAAATGTAAATACGACAGGCAGAAAGAAATAGGTAAATGGCCTGTACTTATATGGCTCTTTTTGAAGTCAGGAGATTTGACCAAAGCGTTTTACACTACATTCAGTCATTCACCCATTCACGCACACACTCACACACTGATGGTGGCAAGCTACATTGTAGCCACAGCTGCCCTGGGGCTCACTGACAGAAGCGAGGCTGCCGTACACTGCCGTACACCACCATCAGTAGACAATGCCGGTGAAGTGTCTTGCTCAAGGACACGACGACACTGAAAGTCAGAGTTTGACTTGAACGGCTTGAACCGTCAATCCTTCAATTTCAGGGCAAACTCCTACATCCAACGCCACTGTTGCCCCGGTTAAAAAATAGGGTAAAAAAAATAAAAAGATACAAAGGAAGAATAAACCAGACAAAAATAAAACATGCACATAAAATAAATAATTTAAGAAATAAGTAATAAATAAAGTTGAAGATTATAACGGACAATAAATAAATAAGGTAATTATTACAAAGGCGAAAAAACAAAGCAAATTAAAGGAGATATATACATTTATGTCTCACTGTATAATTTAATTTCTAGCTACATTTATTTGTTTATTGTATTTTGGGGGGGCAATGGTATGCTCATTTATTTTTGTAGCATTTATTTATTTATTTATTTATTTTTAATTATGGCATGATTGGTCCTCCATAGAATTGACTAGGAAGAATCTTATTTTAGAGAACAAATGGAACAATAGAGATGACAGGGCTTCTAATAAATGTCAAAATGGCCTGCCATACCACGTTTCCTTTTTTAATGTTTAGTACCAAAGGATCACTTCTGAAAGGTGTGAATAATCACTGCTTATGCTTTTTAATGCAGGAACTTGCTCAGTTTTCTAACAAAATCACAGACTGAATGAAAAATAGCAATTGAATGTATGTTAGTGAGATTTTGGTGAGTTTTGCTTTTGATTCCACAGCTTTATGCTGTAAGGTTATCCGCAGTATTTTGATTTTGCACTCCACCCCCATGACTTCTGCAAAACATTTGGTTACTGTAGTAATTTAAGGGTGCTTATCTTTCAAGTTCATGTTTATTCTTTAGAGTGTTGCCTTTCAAAGTTGCTGTCTTAACCTTGATATTTAAGTTTTGCTTTTGATTGCACATTTTTATTCTGCTTTCGATTTTGCACTCCTACTCGACATCCTCAGGTCATTTTGAGTTGTTTTTTATACATTTATTCTCAGGCTACTCATTTTTCAAGTTAACATTCTCTCTTCTTGGCTGCTTTTCAAAGTTGTTGTCTGAACCTTTATATTTGAGTTTTACTGTTTAACGTACAGCTTATTGTTGGTTTTGATTTTGCAGCCATGATATTTGCACATAATTTTAATTCTAACTGTGGAGTTCCTTTTTGGGATGTGAAACCTTAGCGGGGTGGTGTTGATGGGGAGGGAAGTCGCATTCTCGCCTTGGGCATGAATACAGTTTACCTTCACTGGGCTGTAATTATCTGAATTGGTTCTAAAACATGCAGGGCAGTGTGCTTTAAGGACTAAATTTACTTCTTTCTGTTATGACTTTAACTACACCATGATGACAGATGCAGCTAATCTCTGTTTAATTTTCCTGATTTTCAATTGTGGAGAATCTCCTCTAAAAGATGTGAAATATATTTATGCTTTTTTAATGCAGTAACTGTCATGCCCTTAGCTCTACAAGCTTTGTATTTCTGTCAATATTATCTATCTGTTGAATTTACCACATATAAGCAAAAAAGGAGAATAATACTACTGCAAACCTAAATCTACTTCTCCTTTCACATTTTGCAAAAAATATTAAACAGGAAGTTCTGTTTGTAACATGACAATCTATGTGAAGTGCAAAGAGTGTGAATACAAAAGTAAAACAAAAATTTCTTGGTAACACAATGAATAGATACCGTAACATTAAGCTGAAAAAATGTTCAGGGAAGTGGTTCGTTACTGCAGAGTATTGTACAGTGAATTCAAATTGCAGTTTTTGGTGCCGCATGAATTGGTTTAAATGTTTCTAAAACTGGGCTGCACAATGGGGCAATTTGTGGAGATGTTGTCTTGCAGCAAGAAGGTTCTGGGTTCAATTCCTGGTCCAAGGTCTTTCTGCATGGAGTTTGCATATTTACATATAAGTGCTGTATAAATTACACCATGCTTGGCGTTTTCTCAAACGTTGTGAAAATCCTGTCAGAGAACACAGAGAGGAAAAGAAAATAGTACATTACATAGAGTAAACCAGATATACTGTCATTGTTTCCTGCAGGTGTTGCAGCTGTGGTCCAAACCCAGCTGAACGTCTTAGCAGCAGAGGGTGAAGATGCTCCTCTCAGCTGTCAGTTCCTAAAGTTCAGTTTACTGAAGCTGGACTGAAGAATTCCTCCATAGTTATCATGAATGTTACAGAGGAGGATAAAGGATGTTATCTCTGCATCTACCCTGATGGACCTCTGAAAGGGAGAACCTGCCTGAATGTTTATGGTAAGAACCTGACTGCATTCCAGGGTTAACTTCTATAACTAAATGTTGATCATTATGTTTGTTCTCATCCCAGAGCTGCATGAACCCATCCTTTATGACAACAGATCAAAGTCTCCTGCAGAGTCAGTTGTGTCCTGTTCAGCCACAGGTCGACCTGCTCCCACTGTAACACTGACTGTTCTACAGCAGAACCTCAGCTTCTCCCACTACGACAGCAGCAGTGTGACCCACAGCAACGGTACAGTCACCGTCACCACCACAGCTCTGCTGTCAGCTTCCAGCAGCACACAGGTTGGATGTTCAGTGTCAGTGCTCTCTGCTGCTCCCAGAGAGATGATGATCACCGTTCCTGGAGTTAAAGGAACATCTGGAGATGGTGAGAAGTCTCCCTGCATTTCTTTACATTTTCTCACCTTATAATCATAAACCTGATGTTTTTGTTTTTGGTGAACCAACTCAAACTAGAGAAAAGTCAGACAAAAAAATATGCAAAAAAAAATATTGCTGACACCCTGGGTCTTTAGTCTACATGTCATCTCCTCTTTATAGGACAGTGCAGGTTACCCAGTGGTAAAACATGGTAGTAGTGGCAACACAATGCTGTGGGGAAATTTTATTGCAGCAAAGTCTTAAAGAGTTATTGGGGGAATGAATATAGAGAAATACAAGATAATCCTATGAGGTTTTAGCTGCTACTATAGACTGAGATCACAGTTCATAGAGGCTGATTGGTTAATCCTTTATGGGGCACTCAGTTAAATACATTGAAAAAAAAAAAGCCAAGAGTGTTATTGTAATCCAGGAGAAGACCTTACTACTTTAGCAACATTCAAAGAATATGTATATTTTGATCGCAAAAATGAATGTCAATGTAATAACAAGAACCAGCCCTCTGCCCTCATATATAAAGAAAAATAACAAAAGGGCTCCATTTCTTAGGGGTATGGAAGTGACAAAAAATAGTAACTTGCCCTATAAAGGTTTGAATTATTGGAATGGCCTAGTCAAAAAATTGCACTAATAACCATGAAATGAATCAAAACCAAATGTTTAGATGATTTTATTCACACATAGGCCATCTTTTGATTTTTATTTGTGAGTTGGTTTGATATATAAAATCACCAAAAATGATGCTAAAAGTTTTGATCAGTTTTTCAAAATGTGGAAGAAAAAAAGCAGTGACAGTGCTGAGACTATTTAGTTCTGTTGGCTCATTATTTGACAGGTTTGGAAGAAGACTCTGGACCTGCTTATATGGTTATAGGTCAGTTAATGTTCAGGCTTGTAGCTTTTTATTTATTTTGTCATATTTTTAACGCCTGTTGCTCTGTTTCCAAAGGATTGAGTGTAGCTACTGGAGTGTTGTTCTTTGGACTTCTAATGATTTTATGCATCATTTTCTGGCAAAGAAGGCATCAGAACAGGTATTGCTATTGGAGATATTCCCTGTTTTGCAAGTAATGAATTTGTCCCTATTCTTAAAATCCTGCATGTGTCACACAGCAAGCTTCTAACGGAGGAAAACCCTGAAAAACAAACCAGCAACATTCAGTAAGTAGTAAGTCTGCTGTTTGGCGATTTATCTATCAAATTTATTTTTATTTTTTTTACGTCATTAAATTATAAACTTGCTTCTGATATTGTTGACAATATCAAATTCATGTGTGTGTACATAAGCAGCATTTGTGGCACAGGCTGACGAACAGCTTGTGCCACAAAGGAGCACTGAGGAGCAGACATGCGTCCTAATCAACAGACAAAGCAATAAATTCACCAGTGTCACAAACAGCCCCTGACATAGAAAGCTGTCTGCAAGGCAAGAAATCTTTGTAACAAAAACTGGGCTTGTATGTCTCTACAATTTAATATATATCTTGATGTATTTTCATACTTTTTAAAAATAAAAATTGAGAAAGGAACACTTTGTGTCTTAATTTGTTTTGTGTCAGAGACTTGCAGGTACATTCATTTCTTCCCATGTTATGGAGGAGAACAGATTATTTCAGGCAGCTCAAATATCTATTCTCTCCTCTCTTCCTCCCATATCTTTGTGAAATAAAGAGCAACTGTTTCCGTTTTCCCAAAAACTGGTATCTGTGATATGTTAGAAATGTCCATAATCCAGTAATCTGTTATATTTTACATTAGAAGGGGATTAACCAGAAAATCTTCATTCTCATCTTTGCAGGACGTCTAAATTTGTGTGCCCTGATATCAGCCAGTTTCCATCCTTTTATATCAGCAATGAAGAATTAAAAATACACTACATGTTGGAAATCTGTGTTTGGTGACTGACATTTATTTCTGTCAGGCTGAAAGGACAAAAGTTCGAGAAATACCGATTCTTTTGGCGTTTAAAAAAACTACACATAACAGCTTAAGAAGACCTTGTTAATGTATTTATTTTATAAATTTGTAAAAAGAGCAACCAATTAAACTGAATGTTACAAAATTGACATGATTATGTCTCGGTGTCCAATGGAGGTGCAAGGAATCTGAAAAGCCACCTGGACACCGAAAGTAAAGATAGCCTATTGATATGTTTGTTTATTTTTGGTACATTTTGAGTTATTTTTGCTACACAAGAGGTATTTTTTGTTAATTAGCTCATTTATTAATTTTTTTTTTCCAATAGCCTACAGAACAGACATTATTTCCTTCATTACTGAGGCTGAGTATCGTGTTATTGGGAGTTGAGAGTTATTGTTAACTTTTATTGTTAAGTGAGGGATGTTTAGATGAGACATTATTTCTCTCATTGTGCTATTCATTCATTACAGGAATTGTTAAGCATATCTAATAAATACATTTTGAATAAAATTATCGTTTGTTATTGGAGTTATTTCTGTTGACTTCTACTGAAAAGAATTTTTAATAAATCAACTGTAGAGATACACATCTCTATGCATGGGAACAGAGATCCCAACCTCAATCCATCAAGTAATCTATCTCTGTTCAGAGCTGGTTTTGAAGGAAATGTGAAATTGGATCAAACTGATCCAGATTCCCACTTTGGACACAGAAAATGCTTTTGTTCCTCAAAAACTTGTACATTAATTTAAATGAATAACAATGTAACATTTCATCAGCCTGATTGGCCCAAATAACTTGTTTTCATGCCTTTTAGTTAGATTTAAACACATACTGGATGAAGCAACATGTTTACTTTGAACCAAAAGTTCACTCCAGAAGGTTTTTAGATATGTTACACATTGTTAATCCTCAAAAAGCTCCCCAGCAAATAATCATTAACATTTTATATAAAGTTATAATAAGCACCTCAATTTATAAACTGAGTTAAAGGAACAGCTGAAATAATTTGAAAATATTCCCCTTTGCATCAAGTATATATGGCAAGTATTGTTTTTTTTTTCTTTTTTACTTTTGCTGATTAATTTCTAGCAATAATCTCTAAACTACTCAATGGATAACTTCAATGTTCAATCAAAAATTAACACTAACATTTTGCTGGTTGTCTTAAAAAATGTATAATGTTATTGCAGATGTATGTAAAACTTTAAGCTGAGACTAGTTGAACCACCACGCCGGGCTGACTGCAATAATTATATTTAATTCAATGACATTTCTTTTAGATATTTATCTATTTATTTTTCTGCAATAAGATGCACTAAAATGCAACTGAGATAAAAAATGTAAAAAAAAAAAAAGACACATATGTACCAGAAATGATAAAACATAATGAAAACAGTTTTTATTAAAGTCAATATTTATTGGTAGAAGTTACATGATAACATTCTAATAAAATATTTCAGACACTGGATATCGCTAATTAATAGATTATGCATTATGTAGTTTTTGTAAGCAGAGACTTAAACTAAATCCTTTTTTTTTTTTATCCATAATACTATAATGTATAACACGTGGAAAACAAAAGTGCACCCTGCAGAAAAATGTCAGAAGAAAAGGTAGAGAACAATTTACTTTGACTACTGATACTAACATTTACAAGCAGATATAAACATTAAAACCTTCATACAACAACAACAGCAGCTGTATCAGTGGAACCAATTTTCCTTCATTTTCCTATACTTTTTCTTCTCAGTGGTAACATAACAGGGATGGCATGAAAGATAGATAGAACTGTAGAAAAAGTGCTTGACTTTAAAGTGAATTATATATATAACATGCAGAAAAACACAATTTTGATATATAAATTAATTAAAACTGAAAGCCTTTTAATCATAATTAATGAATTATACCTTGGAAACATATTTAAATAGGGTATGATTGTGGTTAACTTTTTTCTCCACATAAAGATGCATATAATGCTCACTGGTCATCCTTTACTTTTAGCTGTTTTCCTTCACTTTCCTTCAACCAGTCAGCATCTAAAACTTAAAGTGCTTCATGTTTACAATCGTACTTGGAGCAACAACCATAGTTGGACATTTGGATTAAATCACATTGTTAAAAAAAAAATCATACTGTTTCTAACACTGCATACTTCGTGTTTGCTTTTTGTCCTTGAAGCTTTGTTGTTCAAAATGACAGCAGGTCAGTACAGCAGAGCTGGTTGACTTCCACATCAGTAGAGTCTTAGTGTGTCGTTTTCCAACGCTGCAGAGGTCTCTCGCCTTAAAGGAAAATAAAAAAAGAAACTAATGAGCTTAAACAGGAGAAATAAATATGATCTATAATGTTCAGTAAATATACACACTGCATGAAAAGTGGGATTTTCGTCAATATGCGGCACTGTAGATTGTCGTGGAACTTCAGGTTAGCGGCAGTTTACGACAATTTGCAGGCTTCGCCGA
>JAGKQL010000066.1:7257344-7270326 GCA_018398635.1 Cyprinodon brontotheroides | reverse complement strand
GGAGACTTTGATCTGCTGACATCAAGGACGGGATCATGCAGCTCTGGGAGGAGAACAAACATCATGATCAAAATCTAGTTATAGAAGTTAATCCTGGAATACAGTCTGGTTCTCACCATAAACATTCAGGCAGGTTCTCCCTTTCAGAGCTCCATCAGGGTAAATGCTAAACAAACAGAGATAACATCCTTCATCCTGCTCTGTAACCTTCCTGATAACTATGGAGGAATTCTTCAGTCCAGCTTCTGTAAACTGGACTTTATCTTTAAAGTCAGGATTCACTGTTTGACCAAAATACTCGCTGTAGGAGCAGATATTCCTCTCTTTCCTTCCAAAGACCTTCTGCCAGGTGACCTGCAGGACATCTTTAGTTACCAGGAGCTGACAGCTGAGAGGAGCATCTTCTCCCTCTGCTGCTAAGACATTCAGCTGGGTTTGGACCACAGCTTCCACACCTGTAAAAAACAAAGAAATAGATCAATGTAACTTTGTGTATATTATCTACCATTCTATTAGAGTGATTTATTTCCTCTCTGTGTACTTTGACAAGAATTTCACAACAGTTGAGTAATACCCAAGCTTGACATCATTTACACTAACAGTGTAAAAAACATCATCTGGTTGACTTCCCATATTGTCTTTGGGAGGAAGCCGGAGTACCCGGCGAGAACACACACATAGGAGAACATGCAAACTCCATGCAGAAAGACATAGAGAATCCATATCAAATGTTTCCATGTTAAATGTTTCCAACAAATAAGAGTTAAAGTAACATATCAGACAAAATAACACTGATTTTCTCTTAAAGCAGCTTCTAGAACATATTAAAATCTAACATTAAAGGTTATAAAGCACACCATTGATTCCACACTATTAGACAGGAATAGAAATATTTGCTAAAACGAAGTAAACTACTGCACTTCTGATGATTTTACATCATAATGGCACCCAGATGCTGTTGATCAAATCTATTGATAACTTTATAAAACCAGGAACTAGACAAAAAAAGATGCAATGCTGTGGTTGGAACATAGCAGAGATCTGCCTGAACAAGTCTGGAAACCAAGGCTTTATTTAAAAAGCGTAGGCCACATTCCTTTACTTTGACAATGAAGCATGTGACTAATCTACTGAAACAATGATGTATTTATGCTTGAGGACCCTGGCTCAAAATTACAAAGGATACTCTCATTCTTCTTTGCAGTCAAGCAGCATCAAGAGGCTCTGCGATGCGTCCGAGTATCAGAGCATACGAGCATTCAAATGTCTAATGAGTTTTTTGGGGAAAAAAACGCCATATAAAAGCAGTGAAAGCTTTGCAGAGCTATCTGCCTATGAAACATAAAGAAATATAAAGGGGTTAAACTACACAGGTTTTACAAAGAGAAGAGAAGAGAGCGAGCTCTGATCATTATTACTCCATTAAAACATTTTCTAATGAATTATGGCAAAACAATCTATAAATACCTACATTACCTAAAAATGCTAAAACCTGCTGGAAAAAAGTATTCCACTGTATATTCTAGTACTTGTAGTTTTTACCACAAAGCCTGGCTGGCCTCAGAGAAGAGAATAATTTAGTAGGATCATAACCCTAATGAACTGACTGCACAGATTGCTTTGATGCAATCTTTTTCACTTAAAAATGTTTTAAAACTACTTTTTTTCCAACTAATCAAAGCAAATAAAGCCAATCTGCTCTCTAGCTTGTAAAGACAGAACATAGCAGCAACAACCAAAGCATTCAGCATCCAGAAGTGTCAAGGTGTCTTTACCATTCTTTGAAGCAGCATCAAAGTTTGGGCGTTTTTGACACCCAGTACGTCATTAGTCAGTGTGAAGTCACCATTAGAAGAGGTTCACATCAGCGAGACATCATGAATAAAAGCCACACAAGCCAAAGACAAGACTCTGCAGACCAATCAAAGTCTAAGTGGACCTGATTGCCAATCAGTGAAACAAACTGCTGCAACAGAAAACAGTTTTCCTTTCCAAATTAGAGACAGGCAGCTTCCCTGCTGCCAGCCTAACATGCTAAGCTGCTGATTATGGCAGACAACTTAACCTTTTCAAAAAGAGACAAGCAGAAGTTTCAGGTCTGGGAAAATAGTGAAAGGGTTTCCATTAAAACAATTTGGGTTTTGATGATCTTGATCATTTCAGATGATCTGTTTAAACAAACCTGGAATCAAATCCTTGACTCTGAATTGATCTAGCCTGAGGTTGGAAACTCTGAGTTTTTTAGTTTCACCACAGCTGGTTTAAGTTAGTTTAATAAACTGTAACTTCACTTGGAGTGAAGTGCATGCATAATAACTAAGAAGAGCCATCATACATGGAGCCCTGATTCAACAAGTCACAATGAACAGACAAGAGGAAGGGGACCTCTTTCTCACCACAGTCTGGAACTAGACATTTTCTAAGTTTATTTAGTCTGTTATGGCAGGCTGTTTCAACATTATTTAAAAGAGCTCTCCTCTCCATTGTTTAATTTGTAGATGACTAGAATATGATTATTTCTGGTCAAAATGACATGAACTGTCTACATATCATAAGTGGCCATTGTGACAATTAGCAGCTTGACTGAATATGTATTTCTGATATCTGAAATACATTTCTTCCTAGTCAAAATAGAAAAAATAATTATGACCAGTAACAACAGGAGTAAGGAGATCTAAAGTACATTTTTCAGACATCCAGATTATTTAGTTTAGATAGGAAGAATTTTTTCTATGCTTGCCTACAGTCTGTTTTAACCATGACAACAGTAACCAGAAAAACAAGTATATTGCATGAATGGTAGTGTATCAGTGTATGCTATTTAGGTGCAATCCCACAGTGGAGAAGCATACCTATCAGCACATGAAGAAATTAAAGAAAATAAATCTGATACGTACCTGATTTAGGAGCACATAGCTAAGTCGTCTTGGTTGCATTTGAAAAAAAAAAACAAAAAAACTGGTCTACGTTGTTCAGACTGCCATGAAAAGATCAGTTATAGGTTGTATAAGGGCAAAAAAACAACTGCAGCTGCTGTGTGAATGTAGCCTTAGTCCACCTCTAAAAAGTCCACCTACAATTAGGGTTGTCACGATACTAAACTTTTCAACTCCATACTGATACTAAGTAAAATATTCGATACTCGATGTCATTTTCGATACCACAAGGATAAAAACAAAGACTCCAAAATTCAACAGAAATTTTTTCATTAATAAACAAAATACAATAAATAGATAAATAAATACAATAAACAATATTTTGAGGTTGTATGCTGTGCACAATATTAAGCAAGGTTGATAAAAAACTTACAAAATTAAAATGAAGTGTTCCTTCCTTGGCTATGCTTTACACACATAACAATGACACTAGCCAGACCAGTTAAAAAACAAAAATAATTCTCAGCAGCTGCACCTGTTAGAGAAAAAAGTCTGAAACCGAAAAGTGCACAAAATTATTCAATCACACAGTGTTCAGAAAGTGCATTTTCCTCTAATCTGCGCATAAGATGAATGACTGTTTAGGTGCCACTGGTGGTGGAACTGTATCAATACTTTTGAAAATGAGTATTGTATCCGGATACAACTTTTCAGTGTCGATACTTTTTTGAGTATCGATACTTCTGACAACACTACCTACAATCCACTTGCTATTCTAAATTAGATGCACCTGGTTGAGATTTTTATCTGCACAAAGACAACTGTCCATCCTGCACAATCAGTAAGACAGCAGCAACTGACATGGCTAAGACCAAAGAGCTGTCAAAAGACACCAGAGACAGAATTGTAGACTCCCACAAGGCTGGAAAGGGCTACGGAGCAATCGCTGAGCAACTTGGTAAAGAAAAAGATCAACTGTTGGAGCAATTATTATAAAATGGATGAAGCTTAACATCATTGTTGATCTCCCTCAGACGTCAAATCCATGCAAGATCTCACCTCGTGGGGTCTCAGTGATCCCAAGAAAGGTGAAAAATCAGCCCAGAACTACACAGGAGGAGCTGGTAAATGACCTGAAATGAGCTGGGACCAAAATTTTTTAGATTACTGTTGGTAATACACTAAGACTTCATGGTTGAAAATCATCCATGGCACCAAAGTTTCTCCTACTTTAATCAGCTCACCTCCAGGTCCGTCATAAGTTTCCCCATGACCATTTGGATGACCCAGAGGAATCATGGGTGAAATTCAGATGAGACCAAAATAAAAATTTGCTGTCTTAATTCCACAAGCCATGTTTGGAGAAAGAGGAATAATCTTTACTACCCCAAAAACACCACCCCTACTGCAAAGCATTGTTGTGGTAGCATCATGCTTTGTGGGTGTTTTCTGCCTATCGGATGGGATGACTGCATTGTATGAAGGAGAGGATGACCAGCGGCATGTATTGCGAGATTCCCTCAGTTAGAGCATTGAAGATTGGTTGAGGCTGGGTCTTCCATCATGACAATGACCAAAAGCACATAGGATAGCCAAGGAGTGGCTCTAGAAGAAGCTTATCAAGGTTGTGGCGTGGCCTAGCCAGTCAGAACACCCAAACCAATAGAAAATCTTTAGAGGGAGCTCAAACTCTCTTTCTCAGCAACAGCCCAGAAACCAGACTGATTTAGAGAAGATCTATGTGGAGCAGTGGGCCAAAATCCCTCCTGCAGTGTGTGTTAACCTGGTGAAAAACCACAGGAAATGTTTGACCTCTTTAATTACAAACTAAGGATACTGTACCTAATATTAACATTGATTTTCTCAGGCGTTTAAATACTTATTTGCAGCAGTAACATGTAAATAAATGTATGCAAAAGAAACCATATGTTGTGATTTTAGAGGGGTTTTTTTGTATTATGTCCCTCACTGTGGACATGCACCTAAAATGAAAATGTCAGATAGACTGGCGACCTGTCCAAGGTGTACCCCGCCTCTCGCCCACTGACAGCAGGAGATAGGAATCAGCACCCCTCCCGACCCCAGCTGGGATATTCAGCATTGATTTCTCAGTGTAAGATGTTGAACTGTTTTATATTTCTACTGGATGCTGAAGCACAATGCAGCAAGTTGGCGCAGAGCAGATCGTGCCTGACAGGAAGTCATGCGCTAAAACAAAATAAAACCTCCAGTTATAATTATTTCATTATCTGTGGTAACTTGCCCTTACTTTAAGAGTCATCATTGTCCTTTGAAAAGTATCAGAATCCCCATTACTATTAACGAGTTGTAATGTTGTAGACTCCTATATTTATTTATTTAATATAATTGCTTAATGTGCATATTTTATCTTGTTCATCTAATTATTATACTTCAACTTATTCATAGCTATTTTTACTATTTCATACTTTGACAGTGAACTAGTCTGGAACCCAGAAAATGTATTTAATTTCATTTCGTGTTAATGTGCTGGAATGGCTAATAAGTCTTGAAACATTATGCTTAAATGGCACATTGTTTCTTATTGTTGATATTCTTCACTAAAGAGAAAACAGGATAGGGAGGAAAAGGCAGAGTCAAACCAAGCTTTGGGTCGAGCAGCAATAGGAGCAGTGAGGAGAGATAGAGGAAGAGCAGGTGCCGTACTATAAAATACTTTAAGAGTGGACTGTGTATGTTTTAAAAGTCAAATGTTTATTGCACAATACTTAATTGTTGTGTGAGATAATAATAGAAATTTTTTAAAAAGCCTGCTTCCCATAACAAGCGTGAACAATCTAGGAAAAATCATGAACATAATAATGTAATAGCTCTTGGGTATATATTTTAAATACTGAAGTAAATATGAAGCAACTTGTTTCAGTTATACTGGAATGCCTTTTATGACACATTTCTATTTGCTTAGAAAGAAGCATCAAGTTTATAATGCCTGAAATGTCCTGCAGGGGAAAAGGGACAGATAAATTCTCAGCCTGGGCTATTCAAAAGTCATAAAGATGATGCTTTTGCTGCTTAAGACTCTAAAAATGTCCAGATTAAAAAAAAAATTGAATTAAAAATATTTTCTGGGCAGCATGTCACTGAACCCACCTAGAAGTGACTGACTCTTGACAACCTCAGTATTTTTAGGGCCCTGCATACAGTATGGCTCTGAAACTATGACACTTTTACCCTCCCACCTTAGTAGATCTAACTGACAGAAAACATCAACAGAACAAGTCAGCTCATGGAACTAAAACTGCGCTGAATATCAAATATGATTTAAGTAGATACAATAAAACTACCATAACAAAAACATCTCTTTAAGTAATTTAAGTACATTTCTGAATAGGAAGAGTTCATAGTAAAACTGAGAGCATGGTTGGAACTTTGCCAGCTTTGTCTAAACTGAACAGACGGTTTTATTATTCAACAAAGATTCTGCTAGATATTCACACCTCAAGTATCTTATTGTATGTAAACAAAGATTTTGATTCATTTTCTTAAATTAGATTGGACTAGACAGGAAAAGTAATAATGAAATGAAATGATAGATAAATCACAAATAGAAGACTGAGCATCGGCAGGAAATAACATCCAACTTCCTGCATAAAAAAAATCATAAACAGTGATTATTCTCACCTTTCAGATGTGATGCTCCACAGTTTAAAATTAAGAAAATAACACATAAAGTTGCTCCATGTGGCATCGTAGCGTGTTGAAGTCATTACTGAGGAATGGGGTGGAGCACATATACCCTACTTACATACAGTCTATAAAAGTTAATCATTTATATTAGAAATCAAAGTACAGGGCGTATCTAAAACATGCAGGGTTGATTGTGGATTTTACTATTTTACTATGGATCCATGCTTTGTTTTTCTCTGAACGGTTTGTTTAACCTAATTTTTCCTTCTGCGCTACTATCAATTTTTCTTTTCTTTTTTTATACATAACACGCCGCTTCCGTACCATGCTTTGTTACGCCTCCGTATTTTGCTACTTTGTTCATAAGATAAAAAACAAACAAACTTGTGGCATCATTTGTTTCTCTACTCCACTGACAAAAAGATGGAATTGTTTTATGCCTTGACGTTTTCTTACCCTTAAAACTAGGTCTATTCACATCCAAGACAGAAATTTGTGGAAAATGTAATGATATACATTTTTAGCTGATATAAATGCAAAACATTACGTTAAACCGCTTTCTCGCTCAGGTGTCATGCCAAGGTAGGTATCCCTGCGAAAATCTCCTCGTCGGGAGCGCGCGCAGTAGGAAGAGCTGACTGAGATCACTCCGCCTGAATTCCAATGTACTTTGAAAGGTTTTATATTCATGAAAGATTAGCTATTCTGTTTTATTCTTGTCTTCGCGTGTTATAGCAGAATATCGCCAGTGATACTGATAAAAAAAATAAATAAATAAAACAGGAGCGTTTGCTTGAAAGAAGGTCGCTGACAGCTTGAACTACGTCAACCATAGTGTTTGTTGTAGATTTATCGGACTGTCTGTCTCTGTGGTAATTTGTCCCCCCTGTCTAAGCTTCACACAAAGAGTCCCAGCTTTTTCATTTTCGGCTTATAAACATATTTTATGGTGACAAATCACTCCTGAAACATTGGAGGTAATAGACATTTGTTTTGTAAAGTTACTGAGACAGTCCACCTGAAAACTTCATCTGTGCAGTAAGTTTATCAAGATTACAACCCTGCCTTCAAATAGTATTTCTGTCGGAGCCTCTCAGAAATCCATGGCAGGCTGTATTGACATTTATTAGCTTGACTGAATACATATTCCAGATGTCTCAAATGCATTTCTTCCTAGTCAAAATGAAGATTTAGGATATCTAAAATAACATTCCTCCTATCTAAAATAAACATTTCAGATATCTGAAATGTAATTCTTACTAGTACAAATGACGTGACGTTATTTTAGATATCTGGAAGTAAAAGCCCGATACACATTTGTTCTAGTAAGAATTACATTTTCATGTTGACATTATGAATGTTTTTGTGCTCTCATTTGTTGTTGTTTTGATCATTATTGGATGATTGTTTGTCACATCACGTGACCTGTCTATTTTAACACACTCGTGTACAATAAAGGGTGTGTCCTTCAAACAAAGGAGGAACAACACGAAAACCGACTAAGTCTCATGCTGTCACGTTGAACGCTGTGCCAAAAAGTGTATTCTGCTAACAGGTTATGGGCCCAGAATGTCCAGAATCAATGAAGAAACTGGTGAATGTCCAGACAGACAGTGAGCACCTGCTGTGCAAGGAAAATGAACAGAAGAGAAAAAGACATGGCACACAGCCGCTGGTCAAGACTTCTCTTTGATGGAGACGAGAAAAATTATGAACTATGGGAAACAAAGTTTTTAGGACATCTTCAATTGCAAGGGCTGAAACAGTGATATCTCTAACTGACTACTTTAAAACATAGCACCTTCTGCTGCACTTTTCTACTGAGCACTTGTCAGTTTCACACTGTTTTATTTCTGATAGCAAGGAGTAGCTAGCCTAGGCTAGCGCTAGCTTAGCATTGCTATGGCTTCTCTCTCTCCCTCCCTTGACTCTTTTCCAACTCTTCCTTCTTCTCCCTCTCTCCTGCTCTCTGTGTCAGATGTTCAGTTATTCCTCTGCCTCCTTTAGTGATAATGGGATGTGTAATAAGTGTAGTATTTTTGTAGCTTTGGAGGCGAGGGTGTCAGAGTTAGAATCCAGGCTTCAGGCTGTTGAACATCCAGGAGTTAAAAGTAGGCCCCCCACGTAGCTGTCCTCCAAAAGTGCCTGAGCAGCCAGGCGATTGGGTAACTGTACGCAGAAAGCGTAGTCGTGGATCTCTGCCCACTGGTCACCACCAACCCGCTCACGCTTTCTAACCGGTTTTCCCCACTCAGTGACACACACCCACTGAGAAGCCCACTCTGGTGATTGGCAGCTCCATAGTCAGAAACGTGGCATTAGAGACACCAGGGACCATAGTCAAATGTTTGCCGGGGCCAGAACGGGCGACATCAAATCCTACCTGAAACTACTGGCTAAGGATAAGGTTAAATACAGTAAGATTGTTATTCACGCTGGTGGTAATGACACCCGGTTACGCCGATCGGAGGTCACTAAAATTAGTGTTGCTTCGGTGTGTAAGTTTGCCAAAAAAATGTCGGACTCCGTAATTTTCTCTGGTCCCCTCCCTGATCTGACCAGTGATGACATGTTTAGCCGCATGTCGTCATTCAACCGCTGGTTGTCTAGGTGGTGTCCTGAAAACAACGTGGGCTACATTAATAATTGGCAATCCTTTTGGGGAAAGCCTGGTCTGATTCGGAGAGACGGCATCCATCCCACTTTGGATGGTGCAGCTCTTCTTTCTAGGAATCTGGCCACATTTATTAGTCCTCCAAAACCCTGACCACCCAGGGTGCAGACCAGGAAGCAGAGTTGTAGTTTAACACACATCTCTGCAGCTTCTCTACTGTTACCCACTCTTTACTCCATCCAGACAGTGTCTTGCCCACGACCAAAATCTAATAAATTAGCAAATATTCCCAAAGGAGTAAATCATGATAATCTAATTAAAATCAAAATAACTCCAATTGGGGAAAAAGTTAAAACAATTAAATGCGGTCTGTTTAACATAAGATCTCTTTCCTCTAAAAGTCTGCTAGTTAATGACTTGATTTGTGATAATCACATTGACTTGTGTTGCCTTACAGAAACCTGGCTGCAGCAAGAGGATTATGTGAGCATAAATGAGGCAACTCCTTCAAGCTATTTAAATTTTCACATACCCAGAAGTTCTGGGCGAGGAGGAGGAGTAGCAACAATCTTCCAGTCTGACTTACTGATTACTCCCAAAACAGTTAATACCTACAACTCTTTTGAACATTTAACCCTTAATTTCCCTGATCCAAATTTCAAGGCAAGAAAACCTCTTCTTTTTGTAACTTTGTATCGTCCACCAGGTCCTTACTCTGAATTTTTAGATGAGTTTTCAGAGTTCCTTTCTGATTTGGTATTAAAAACTGACAGGGTCATCATAGTGGGAGATTTTAACATCCATGCTGACATTGAAGGCGATAGCTTAAGAGCAGCCTTTAATGCTATCTTAGACACTATTGGCTTTGTTCAAAATGTGAATAGTCCCACACATTCTCATCTTCATACTTTGGATCTTGTGCTGACATACGGCATAGAATGTGAAGAAATAACAGTATTTCCTCACAACCCTGTCCTCTCTGACCACTTTCTAATAACCTTCAGGATTACTTTAACAGAGTTCTCCTCCCCCAAAAGAAGGTTACATTTTAGTAGATCTTTATCAGATAGTGCAGTTATAAATTTTAAAGAATCTGCTTCACTTTCTCTCTCCTCTGTGTCGCTGAGCAGTGCTGCAGAGTGCAAAAGCATAGCTTATTCCCCTTCACAGGTTGATGATTTTGTTGATGGGGTTGCTAGTTCTCTGCGTGCTGCCTTAGACAATGCAGCTCCTTTGAAAATGAAAACCGTTAAAAATAGAAAGCTTGCTCCTTGGTTTAATGCAGAGCTGCGTACTTTGAAGCAAAATGCTAGGAAACTGGAGAGAAAATATCGCTCCACAGGCCTGCGGGAGTCCTTCCTAGTCTGGAAAAATGGTTTACTGCTGTATAAGAGGACCCTTTGTAAAGCAAGAGCAGCATACTTCTCCTCATTAATAGAGGAGAATAAGAATAATCCTAGATTTCTTTTTAATACAGTTGCCAAACTCACCCAGAGCCATAGCTCTGTTGAACCGTCCATTCCACCTGCTCTTAGCAGCAATGATTTTATGGGATTCTTTATAAATAAGATTGATCTTATTAAAAATAAGATCATAAGCACTCCTCTATCCGCGATTGTACCTGAGGTAGTCATGGAATCTGAACCGGGTTTAGACTGCTTTGATCCAGTTGAACTCTCTGAATTAGCAAAATTATTGTCTTCATCTAAGCCTTCAACTTGTATGTTAGATCCAGTTCCAACCAGGTTATTTAAGGAGGTATTCCCTTTGATCTCCTCCTCCATTTTAGATGTGATTAATTTATCTCTGTTTCAGGGATATGTACCTAAAGCTTTTAAGGTTGCTGTAATTAAACCTCTGCTTAAGAAACCGTCTCTTGACCCAGATGACTTGGTTAATTATAGACCTATATCCAATCTTCCTTTCTTATCCAAAATTCTTGAGAAAGTAGTTGCCAAACAAGTTTGCGATCACTTACACCATAATGAACTTTTTGAAGAGTTTCAGTCTGGCTTTAGAGCTCATCATAGCACTGAAACAGCTCTGGTGAAAGTCACTAATGATATTCTCATGGCCTCAGATAATGGACTTGTATCTGTGCTCGTCCTGTTGGATCTTAGTGCTGCATTTGATACAGTTGACCATAATATTCTTTTAGAAAGACTTGAATATTTTGTTGGAATTAAAGGAACAGCATTAGACTGGTTTAAATCTTATCTATCTGATCGATTTCAGTTTGTTCATGTTAATGATAGATCTTCAACATGCTCAAAGGTTACCTGTGGAGTACCACAGGGATCAGTGCTAGGACCAATTCTATTTACTTTATACATGCTCCCAATTGGTAGAATTATTAGACAGCATGGGATTAATTTTCACTGTTATGCTGATGATACCCAGCTATATCTGTCTATAAATCCAGATGAAGCTAACCCATTACATAGATTACAGGCATGTCTTGAAGACATAAAAACCTGGATGACTCTTAACTTTCTGCTTCTGAATGCAGACAAAAACAGAAGTTATAGTCTTTGGACCAGAGTCTTTGAAAAATAAGCTGATTAGTCAGTCACTTCATTTGGATGGGATTAAACTGATTTCAGATAATAAAGTAAAAAATCTTGGTGTTGTTTTTGATCAGGACCTGTCATTTAAATCCCATATCAAAGAGGTTTCTAGAATTTCCTTCTTTCATCTGAGGAACATTGCAAAAATTAGAAATCTCCTGTCCAGGGTGATGCTGAGAAACTAGTCCATGCATTTGTTACTTCAAGGCTGGACTATTGTAATTCTTTACTATCAGGAAGTCCACAAACTGTAGTTAAAAGCCTTCAGCTGATCCAAAATGCTGCAGCCAGAGTTCTGATGAAAATTAAAAAGAGAGATCACATCTCTCCTATCCTGGCTTCTCTTCATTGGCTTCCTGTTAAATCAAGAATAGAATTTAAAATCCTCCTTCTCACATATAAAGCCTTAAATGGCCAAGCTCCATCTTATATCAGAGATCTGATTGTTCCTTATGTTCCTAACAGAGCACTTCGCTCTCAATCTGCAGGTTTACTAGTGGTTCCTAGAATTTCTAAAAAGTAGAATGGGAGGCAGATCTTTTAGTTATCAGGCTCCTCTCCTGTGGAACCAACTACCAGTTTTAGTCCGTGAGGCAGACACCCTGTCTACTTTTAAGGCTAGGCTTAAAACTTTCCTTTTTGATAAAAGCTTATAGTTAGAGTGGCTCAGGTTATCCTGATCTATCTCTATAGTTATGCTGCTATAGGCTTAGACTGCTGGAGGACATAGGGACCCCCATTTCATCATTCTGCTTCATTCTCTCTCTGTTCTCCTATTCTGCAGAATCTGTTAGTTCAATCTCTAACCTTCTGCTCTCTCTGCTTTTCCTCAGAGTAGCTTTGCCTCGTCTGTTCCTGTTTGGCTGTGACGTCATCCTGGAAAGAAACATCAGCTGTGCTGTGACTGGGTGGATGTGCTTTCTTCGTCCTCTGACATGGGAGCTGGCTCTCGAGCTCGCCTGCCTGGCTGTGTGTGTTTCCTGGACGGGGCCGCCTTTTACAGCTGCTTTTGTGTCTCTGCTTCCCGTCTTCTTGAACCCAGTCGCCTCGGCAGATGGCAGCTCACACTGAAACCTGGTTCTGCTGGAGGTTTCTTCCTGTTTAAAGGGAGTTTTTCCTCTCCACTGTCGCTACAAGCATGCTTAGTGTGAGGGATTGTATTGAGTCAATGAGTCGATGCAATCAACTGGTTTTCCTTAGATAGAAAACTTTGTATCAATTTACCTGTATGATCTGGTTGAACTGTGAAGTGCCTTGAG
>JAGKQL010000066.1:7228361-7249344 GCA_018398635.1 Cyprinodon brontotheroides | reverse complement strand
AAGGAACATCTGATGATGGTGAGGAACTCTTAGAGCCTGAAAGATACATAGATTGTTCATGTCTATCTTTTATGACCATACAGCGACACATTTTGATGCATTTTATTGAGTTTTAGACCAATACAATCAGATAATGATTTGGAAGAAGTAAAAATCTAACCTAATAAAATCTCATTAAAATCTAGGGCTACCCTGATACAACTTTTTCATTTGTGACAAGATACCAATATTGGAGCTTTTAGAATTGACCAATACTGATATTGACCTGATATGATATAAGCATGAATCATAGATTCTTTTATATCTTATTACGTACTGTAGAATGTTAGCAAAGGTTTGATAAGGTGATATTATCAACAGAAGCAGATTGTTCCTATTAGCATAAAAATATCATAGATTTTAGATGCAGGTTGATAAAATAGAAGATTTGTTTTTTGGACAATATCAGATCAATATCTGATATTTTATATCCCATCGTAACACCACTACTAAAACCTGCTGTTGGTGGGTTTATCGGAGAAAATGTGGAAAACTTACAACTTGAATAGTTCAGACTTTAAGTTTTAGGCTCTGTGAATGAAATGCACACCTGTTTCTGATTTTCTATTTTATTTTTTATCAGGTTTAGAAAAACAATCAGAATCCTCTCTCAGAGATTCCAGTAAGTTATATTCAGATTCTCACATTGTTTAGTTTTTTTCCCACTTTGTTCTATTGTTGAGAAAAATTGTATCTACTTTCTCCAGGATGGCCTTTAATTTTTCCATTCCTGATGCTGATGATGGTTATCATTGGTATTTTACTGCTTATACGTTTTCAGCAAAGGTACGTCTATGAATTATTGACTTTTACCTTGATAAAAGTTTTAAAGAGTTATAAAAAAATATGTTAATCTTTAGTAAAACTATTGCATGGTATAGTTTCTTTGGAATGGAAGCACATGAGGCTAATTTTTTCAGGGTAAAACAAACTAAACATACTTTTGGTTGAATCATCTCATCAATGTTCATCCAGCTGATAGATGTTTTATATCAGTTTGTTACCTGCAGAGTCCTCAGATCACCAACCAGCTCTGCTGTACTGACCTGCTGTCATTTTCAACCACAAAGCTTCAAGGACAAGAAGCAAATATGAAGTACTGGTATACAGTTTTATAAGCTGACTGATTTTTATCACTAAATGTGATTTAATCCAATGTCCAACTATAGTTGTTGCCCCAAGCATGATTGTAAACATGAAGCACTTTAAGTCTCAGACACTGACTGATTGGAGGAAAATGAAGTAAAACAGTTATGACCAGTGAGCATTATATGCATCCTTATGTGGAGAAAAAGTTAACCACAATCATACCCTATTTAAATATGTTTCCAAGGTATAATGCATTAAATATATCATTCAATACATTTCAGTTTTAATTCATATATATATTGAATTTGTGTTTCTCTGCATGTTATAAATAATTCACTTTAAATTCAAGCATTTTTTCTATTTCTAGCCATCCCTGATATGTTACTACTGAAAAGAAAAAGTATAGATTTATATTTAGTCCCCAAGTCTGTGATCATATTTTATATTAATATATAGCCTGTTAATATTCAGTGTCTTAACAGTGTGACTCAGGTGCATCCCAGGGAAAAATAAGGAAAACTGGTTCCACTGATACAGCTGCTGTTGTTGTTGTTGTATGGAGGTTTTAATGTTTATTTCTGCTTGTAGATGTTAGTATCAATAGTCAAAGTAAACTGTTACTGTAGGTCTTTACCTTTTCTTTGGACACTTTTCTGCAGGGCGCGCTTTTGATTTTCACGTGTTATACATTATAGTATTAAGGATAAAAAAACACAAAGGATTTACTTTAAGTCTCTGCTTACATGAACTACATAATGCATTACTCTGTATCCAGTGTCTAAAATCTTTCAATAGAATGTTATTGTGTTACTTCTACCAATAAATATAGACTTTAATAAAAACAGATTTCATTGTGTTTTATTATTTCTAGTGCATATTTGTCTTTATTAACTTTTTTTTATCTCTGTTGCATCTAGTGCATCTTAATGCAGAAAAATAAATATATAAATATCTAAAAGAAATGTCATTAAATTGAATATAATTGTATTATTCTTTTTTCATTATTATAGTCAGACCTGTGTAGTTCAACTAGTCTCAGCTTAAAGTTTTACATTCATCTGCAATAAAATTACTAATTTTATTTTAAGACAACAACCAGCAAAATGTTAGTGTTAATTTCTGATTTAACATTGAAGTTATGCATTCAATAGTTTAGAGATTATTGCTAGAAATTAATCAGCAGCAGGAAAACAAGAAAAGCAATACTTGCCATATATACTTGATGCACAGGGGAATATTTTCAAATTATTTCAGTTGTTCCTTTAACTCAGTTTTTTCATTTAGGTGCTTATTATAACTATATAAAATGTTAATGATAAACAATGTGTAATATATCTAAAAACCTTCTGGAGTGAACTTTGGTTCAAAGTAAATATGTTGCTTCATCCAGTATGTGTTTAAATCTAACAGAAAGGCATGAAAACAAGTTATTTGGGCCAATCAGGCTGATGAAATGTTACATTGTCATCCATTTAAATTACTGTACACGTTTTTGAGAAACAAAAGCATTTTCTGTGTCCTTTTTTTGCATTTTTAACAAATATGTAGTATTTAATACCAGGGGATGTCAAAGGAAAGCCAGTGAAGTTAAAACTATAAATTTATGCCACCAAAAGATTATCATCTCTGGATGTGCAACACCTGGAACCTTGAAGTAGATCAGCTACAGCAGCAGAGGATCCCACAGATTAACATTCCTGTCAGCTACTGCGAGCAAGAACCTCAGACTGTAGAACAACAGATGCTGTTTAATGATGGACTGCTAACAAATTAGCTGTGGGATGCTGTAATGCCAGTATTTATCACAAACTCTACACATAGTTGACACCAATGTTATAAAAAAAATAAGAGGTTCTAACCTGATAGTATTAAACTGCAGGGTGGCAACCGCAGCTCTCATCCTTTATTTCAGAAAAAGAGGAAAAGTTCTGAAATGTACAAAAAAATAAAAAAAAGTTTTTCTTTTGCCTTCAATAATAAAGGAGATTTATTCCATAACTTTTGATAAAAAGTTTTAGGTACAAAACAGATCAGCCAAATAAGCACAGCCCATATTCCATGTTGTAGACACAGCTGGATTAAAGAATTCATTTATCACAGCAAGTCTTCCAGTCCCTAAAGCAGTAAAATAGCCCCAGACCATCACACTACCACCACCATGTTTTACTGTTGGTGTGATGTTCTTTTTCTTAAATGCAGTGTTTCTTTTACACCTTCCCAAAATAAATCCTTGTCTTGTTAGTCTACAGAATATTTTCCCAAAGGTCATGGGGATCTTTAAGATGTTCTGAAAAACGTTCCTTTTGATCAGTAGTGGTTTTATTCATTGAACGCTGCCATGCAGGCTATGTTAGCCCAGTCTCTGACTTTTAACTCTCTCCAGACTGATAGATCAGTTACTTTTTCTCTCATTTGTTCCCAAATTTATTAGCATATTTTCATGATGTCTAGCTTTTGAGGATAACTTTGGTACTCTTCACTTTGTCAGCTAGGATCCATTTAGTTATTTCTTTCATTGAGAACAGGTGTTGCAACAATCAGGACTGGATATCAGGGGTTCTGAGGAGCCAGAAGTCTGAGAAGGCAGGCTGTTGGTAAATAAATCAGGTTTATTCTCTGTGGCATGACAACAATATTCGCCTAGGAGGAGAGATTGAAAGAAAATGACCATTAGTAGCATGTGGAAGAGAAGGAAATTGATTTAGAACCAGTTACCTTAACCAGGAGGAGACAATAATCTTTAAAGCAATAATTAAATGTAAGCTTTTTGCATCATATTTTCTTATTTCATTGGAAAGACATCTGGGTTTTTCAAAAGTAATCCACTCAGATTTTGGATAGTGAATTATTTCAAATCCTAAAAATTGGCTCTTCAAAAAAAAATATGGCTCACACTTTGATTAGATCAGATAATCCAATCCTGGTTCTGATCCAGATCAAACATTGGGTTTTTCAGAATTTTGTAGTACGAATGGATAAAGTTTTGTTTTAAAAAAAATTGGATTAAAATAAACCCGAAGCGTGGATTCAATGTCAATTTTAGGCCTAAAATTGAATCAAATATTAAAATTTGATCTAAAAAACTTTAGTTCAATCATGCAGTGCAGCATATATTAAACTATATTTCTCTGTACATTTTTATTTTAATTTTTTTCAACAATCACACTAATGGGCCAAGTTAGCCTGTTTAGCTTTTGACCATAGGTCTACTGCTAAAGATGACACAGAAAGAGAAAATATTCCCCTATTTCAACCAGAGATCATTTTAAAACAAAGCTGAATATAGAACAGATGCATAATACTGCCATCTACTGGTTGATGTGTAGCACAGCAGTTATCCTGATGCAGATAATCTGGATTTGGTGATCTCCCAAAGTGGGAATCTGGATCAGTTTGATCCAATCTGACTTTTCCTCCTAAACCAGCTCCAAACAGAGATGGATTACATGATCCTGGATCCCAAAGGAAAGGATGTGTAAATCCACATCAATTTCATGTGATTAAACTGTCTCAAAAACCTGGCCAATGGCTTTAAAAATTAGGCAACTGTTGTGTGTTTATCTGCAGCTCTTTCAGACAGCTTTCAATCACAGCCTCCTGTGCTTCTTTATTTGCACATGCACAATTTACAGCGGCAGATTCCCACTTAAAACATGCACCAAATGACGTCACATTTCCCATTCATGTGTATTGGGCTTTTACTTCCAGATATCTAAAATAACCTCACGTCATTTGTACCAGTAACAATTACATTTCAGATATTTGAAATGTTTACTTTAGATAGGAGGAATGTTATTTTAGATATCAGAAATGTTCATTTTGACTAGGAAGATATGCATTTGAGACATCTGGAATATGTATTCAGTCAAGCTAATAAATGTCAAAATGGCCTGCCATAGTATCTGAGGGGCTCCGTCAGAAATAAAATTTGAAGGCAGGGTCGTATTCTTGATAAACTGACTGCACAGATGAAGTTTTAAGGTGGACTGCCACCGGAAAGTCTAAGGAGTGAGTTGTCATCATTAAAGATGTTTGTAAGCCGAAAATGAAAAGGCTGGGACTCTTTGTGTCCAATTTAGACAGGGGGGACAAAAGGGTGGCAGCTTAGTGTCAAATCCTAATCTTAAGAATTCCTATGTTGGATGTGTAGAGTTGATGGTTGATACCAATTCTGGCAATATGGGATGAAATAAAACGTCTGATGTAAGAGCAATGACTGTTTATTAAGGATAGTAGCTGCAACATAGAGAAATTGATAGTTAATATAAAACACAAATATATATTTAAGTGCGAAATTTCACACAGGAAATGTTTTATTTCATTTTTATTACAGGTATATTTTTAACAACCGTTTTCAATGGAATCAGAACATTTAGACTCAGTGAAACAACGAGAGATTTTTCTAAGGAACGTGTGGAAACGGTTTGCTTTCAGAGGAAGGAGTAGACACTGCTGTCAGCGACCAGCTTTCAAGCAAACGCTCCTGTTTTATTTTTGTTTTTTATCAGTATCACTGGCGATATTCTGCTATAACATGTGAAGGGGGGAAAAACAACAACAGAAAAGCTCATCTTTCATAAACAGAAAACCTTACTGATTTCACGTTCAGTACGTTGGAATTGAGGCGGACTGATCTCAGTCAGCTCTTTCTTCTCCGCGCGCTCCCGACGAGGAGATCCTCAGTAATGACTTCAACTCGCCACGATGCCACATGGAGCTACTTTGTGTAATTTTCTTAATTTTAAACTGTGGAGCATCACAGCTGAAAGGTGAGAATAATCACTGTTTATGCTTTTTTATGCAGGAAGTTGGATGTTTTATCCCTGCCAATGCTCAGTCTTCTATTTATGATTTATCATTTCATTATTATTTTTTTGTCTAGTCCAGTCTGATTTAAGAAAATTAATCAAAATCTTTGTTTACATACAATAAGATACTCTGAGGTCTGAATTTCTTGCAGAATCTTTGTTGAATAATAAAACCGTCTGTTCAGTGTAGACAAAGCTGGCACAGTTCCAACCATGCTCTCAGTTTTACTATGAACTCTTCCCATTCAGAAATGTACTTAAGTTACTTAAATAGATGCTCCTCTTATGGTAGTTTTATTGCATCTACTTGAATCATATTTGAATATCGGTGCAGTTTTAGTTCCATGAGCTGAATTGTTCTGTTGATGTTTTCTATCAGTTAGATCTAAAAAGGCGGGAGGGCAAAGTGTAACAATTTCAGCGCAATATGCAGGGCCGAATAAATACTGAGGTCAGCAGTCAGTCATTTCTAGGTGGCATGCTACCCAGAAAATGTTTTTAATTCCATTATTTAAATCTGGACTTTTTCAGAGTCTTAAGCAGCAAAAGCATCATCATTATGACTTTTGAATAGCCTAGGCTGTGCATTTATCTGTCCCTTTCCCCCTGCAGGACATTTCAGACAATATAAACTTGATTTTTCTTTTGAAGCTTCTATCTAAGCGAATAGAAATGTGTCACAAAAGGCATTCCAGTATAACTGAAATAAGTTGCTTCGTATTTACTTAAGTATTTAAAGTAGTTACCCAAGAGCTATTACATTATTATGTTCATGATGTTTCCTGATCTGTTCATGCTTGTTATGGGAAGCAGGCTTTTTAAAATATTTCTATTATTATCATCTGCAGAATTGGATGGAAAATAAAAGGAGGAGATAATTGGATTACAGTGATGGACAAGAGACTGATATAAAATATGAAGGGCATTGGAACCACTGTGTTAGATCAATGTAGATTTTAAGTTTTGGATAAACAGTGAAGTTCGTTAAACTGTCAAATCTAACTGGAGGAACTGGGAGAGCCAGATTAAAGGAACATAATACCAACAGATCCTGAAAGACGGGCTTTACAGAAAACAAACTAAAACAGATTATTTTTTTAAAAACCAGGAAGGTATCGACCTCCGGTATGTTAAAGCAGACCAAATATGGTGGGTGTGAAATACAACCTGCTAACCTTTGCATCCTTTAAAGCTACCTCATTGCTAGCTGCAACGATAAAACCATCTAGCCATACCAGTAACATCATCTTTTCACTATTTTTCTTTTTAGGATACAAACACTGATCGCTTGGATATTGCTTGTAGTAATTTTCACTCAAATATGCATGCAGTGAAACATTAAAGTTTTTCCCAGATAATTTTAAACCATACAGACACCTTTTTAGTTCCTATGACTGTATTTTAACCACCTATCTTAAAACCTTCAGGTAGAATTATTTGCATTTTCATCAGTGGGTGAATGTAAATATCTGGTGTTAACACCCATTTAGTTTTTGCTGTGCAGCTTTTATCATTGCTCTCATGCTAAACAGTTGGTAAATAATACAGAAGGAATAATACAGAAGGGAAGAAAACAAGTATTTGAACAGCCTGTAATTTTGAAAGTTCTCCCACTTACAAATCATGAAGGAGCCTGACATTTTCAATTGAGGTGCAATCGAAAATGCCACTGTGAGAGACATAGTCCAATATAAAAAAGATCCAAAAATCAAAATGCATGATTTTTTAAAACTTTTTATTTGCATGATACAGCTGCAAAGGGGCATTTGAACACCTGAGAAAATCTCTGATAAACAAAGAGTTTGAGCTCCCTCCAAAGATTATCTATTGAGTTTAGGTCTGAAGACTGGCTAGTTCACCTCAGAACCTCGATATGCTTCTTCCAGAGCCACTCCTTGGCTTATCCAGGGCTAAAGCTTTACAGTAGGTCATTGTCATGTTGGAAGACCCAGCCTCAACTCCATCTTCTTCAATGTTTCCAACTGAGGGAAGGAGAGGTTGTTCCTTATAATCTCGAATACATTCCGGGCTGGTCATCCTTCTCTTGATAAATTTAAATATCCTATCAGAAGTGTGAAAAACACTCCACAAAGCATGATGCTACCGCCCCATGCTTTACAGTAGGGATGCAGGTTTTCTGGGATAGTACTCATCAATCTTTTCCTCCTCCAAACATGACTTGTAACATTAAGACCACAAAGTTTTATTTTTGATCTCATCTGCCTTTCGCCCAAGGACCTCTGGGTCATCCAAATGGTCATGGGTAAACTTAAGACGGACCTGGACATGAGCTGATTAAATTAGGAGAAACTTCTGTGCCATGGATGATTTTCAACCATGAAGTCTTAGTATATTACCAACAGTAACCTTAGAAACGGTGGTCCCAGCTCATTTCAGGTCATGGACCAGCTCCTACTGATCCTAGGATCACTGAGAACCCACGAGGTGAGATCTTGCATGGAGTCGCCGTCCGAGGGAGATTGACAATAATGTTCAGCTTAATCCTTTTTATAGTAATTGCTCCAACAGTTTATCTTCCTGGATGGAAGAGAAACGTCTTCAGACTTGGAAATAAAGTCCTTTTACTTGAGTACAGTCATGGTCAAACGTTAGAGAATGATTCAAATGTTAATATTTCCAAAGTCTGCTTCAGTTTTTATAACAGTAATTTGCATATACTCCAAAATCTTATAAAAAGTGATCAGCGTAACAGCAATTAATTGCAAAGTCAATTTTTGCCTATAAAATGCTTTATCCCCCAAAACATATTTCAACGTAATTGCAGCCCTGTCTTAAAAGGACCAGCTAACATCATTTCAGTGATTGCTCCATCAACGCAGGTGTGGTTAGTGATAACAGGGCTGGAGATCAATCTGTCATGATTAAGTAAGAATGACACCACTGGACACTTTAAAAAAAAGGCTGGTGCTTGGCATCATTGTTTCTCTTCTGTTAACCATGGTTATCTCTAAAGCAACATGTGCAGTCATCATTGATACTCCGACTGCCTGACTGCAAAAGGAGAATGAGACTCTCCTTTGTAATTTAAGTCAGCGTCCTCAAGCATAAACACGAATATGTTCTAGAATCTGCTTTAAGACCAAATCGTTGTTATTTTGTCTGATATGTTATTTCAACTCTATTTATTGGCAACATTCAACATGGATTCTATAGGAAGTTGATGATCACATCTCAAGGCCTTATTAGAGGCCTAGGGGAGGATTTAATTTATGAAAGGGCAAAGAAAACGAGGGACGTCAACCAGAAGATGTTGGGTATAACTCAACTGTTGTGAATTTTTTGTCAAAGTACACAGAGAGGAAATAAATCACTCTAATAGAATGGTAGATAATATACACAAAGTTACATTGATCTATTTCTTTGCTTTTTACAGGTGTGGAAGCTGTGGTCCAAACCCAGCTGAATGTCTTAGCAGCAGTGGGAGAAGATGCTCCTCTCAGCTGTCAGCTCCTGGTAACTAAAGATGTCCAGCAGGTCACCTGGCAGAAGGTCTTTAAGAGGAAAGAGAGGAATATCTGCTCCTACAGCGAGTATTTTGGTCAAACAGTGAATCCTGACTTTAAAGATAAAGTCCAGTTTACAGAAGCTGGACTGAAGAATTCCTCCATAGTTATCAGGAAGGTTACAGAGCAGGATGAAGGATGTTATCTCTGTTTGTTCAACATCTACCCTGATGGAGCTCTGATAGGGAGAACCTGCCTGAATGTTTATGGTAAGAACCAGACAGTATTCCAGGGTTAAAGGCACACTATGCAACATTTTTCAGTTAATTAATGTGTTCCATAACGTCATGGATGATTAAATGAGTCATTTCAGGTTGAACAAAGGTATTCTCGGCCGCCCTGGTGGTCTGTGGGGGAAATACTGCACTTGCAACTGCAGGAGCACCGACCCGCACCCACGGGCTCAGAAGTCTCGTGAGAGTCAGTCTTGCTTTACGGCGAGAACTGCTACACGCCCCCAGTTAAAAGCATTCTCGTTGCTAGCACAGTGGCAATCTTTGTGCAGTTATGCTACGTTCACCCCAGCAAAAGCAGCAAAATCGCGTCTGCTGCTTCATTTTTGCTGCTTGTACCAGTTAGTTCTGACGTGCGGCTGAAGCAGCTTTGCTGCTCTGGCTGCATGGTGCAAAAGTGTGTCTGACGCGCGTTGGGCGGAGCTTCACTATCCTTTCTCTGCCTTGCAGCTATATTTGCTGTGATCAGTGGGAATAAAGTAGTTTTAATATGTGTTTAAGTGAGAAAATACACCTGAAAACGTAATCAGTGCAGTCAGTTCATTCAGATTATTATCCTGCCTTCAATATTTTTTCTGTTGGAGCCGCTCAGACCCCCACATACCAGGGATGTGCCGACAGTATGGATCCCTTCATCAGCAGCGGTTCACCGCGGCAGCTGGTAGGTGTTTTTCATCTAAATAATCCAAACTGCATATTCTGCCGGCAGATTTCTGCATTTTAAGTTAATTTAGGCGTCAATAAACTGTTTAAGAGGAGTGATCATCAGCGCTGTGTCTCTCTCCCTGCACCCGACGCGCTGCTTCATCTGCTCAGACCTGCTGCTCAAAACGCGCGCCTTGACGCGCATCAACCATTGACTTTGCATGTAAACTAGCTGCTTCTGTCGCGCCAGCTACGTCCAGTGTGAACGCAGCCTTAGTCATTCGCTGCTAAGCTCAAAACAACCGCGCCTGGCTTGACGGAGAAACCAGGAGAACAGCTGAGCATATTTACGACAGTGCACTTTTACTTTCGCCCTCTGGGGGGAGCCTCGCTGGAAAATCAACACCGGTTGCATAGTGTACCTTTAACTTCTATAACTAGATGTTGATCATTATGTTTGTTCTCCTCTCAGAGCTGCATGAACCCATCCTTGATGTCAGCAGATCGAATGTTTCTGCAGAGTCAGTTGTGTCCTGTTCAGCCACAGGTCGACCTGCTCCCACTGTAACACTGACTGTTCTACAGCAGAACCTCAGCTTCTCCCACAACAACAGCAGCAGTGTGACCCACAGCAACGGTACAGTCACCGTCACCACCACAGCTCTGCTGTCAGCTTCCAGCAGCACACAGGTTGGATGTTCAGTGTCAGTGCTCTCTGCTAGTCCCAGAGAGAAGCTGATCACCGTTCCTGGAGTTAAAGGAACATCTGATGATGGTGAGGAATACAGAGATTTGTAGAGTTTTTGTATACCCTTCCATCTTCCCCACTTTGTGAAGGTACAGCCACACACTTTAATTCATTTTATGGAGTTTTAGACAATCAGATAATATTTAGAATGGAAGACCAAATTTACACAAATTAAAATGTATATTTGAGATTTTATTGCGAGAAAATGTTAAAAAGTTTAAAGTTGAGTTGGTTGAACTATACTTTTAGGCTCTGTGTATGAACTGAAGACCTGTTTGTGATTCTCTTTTTATTATTTATCAGGTTTGGAAAAACTGTCTGAATCATCTCTCAGAGATTCCAGTGAGTTCATGTTCACATTCTGATGTTGTTCCTTTATTCTCGCCACTTTGTTCTGTTGCTGAGAAACATTTCACCTTTTTTCTCCAGGATGGCCTTTAATTATTCCATCCATTCTCTTCATTGGTGTTTGCCTGCTTATAGGTTTTCAGCAAAGGTACGTCTGTGAAGCGTAAAATCACATTAACATTTGTTTGCTGATTGTTTTATATAATTGTTCTTCTATTATTCGCAGGAATAAAAAAACATAAGATGTTACTTTCAGTATAAGTAAGTATTTAATTTTTATTCCTCCCTTATACAGATAGATATATTGCCTGTATATATATATATTACTGTATATTTCCTGAACATTATAAATCATATTTTTTTGCTCCATTTAAAGCCCATTAGTTCATTCTTTTTTTCTTTTTCTTTTAAGGCATGAAAGCTCAGCAGTGTTGGAAAGAAGCTCAGGATTCGACCATCTGACAAACATCTGACAAATCAGCAAGTTAGAGTCATGACCATGAAAACAGAAAAAACTTCAATTTAACCGTTGTTTGCCAATTGTCAACTGATGTGGCAGCTAATCCTAAACTACAATGGATCAAAGGTGGAGACAGAACCGTTTTTGTCGACATCCTATTAGACAATCTTCATTCGCCTGATGAGTATTTGCAAGTACTTGCCGGATTGTTTAAATATTTTTTTAATTTGAGAAAACTGGTGCTTTTTTGATGGTTTAACACATTTTAATTTCAGTCTGATTTTTCAAATTTTTTTAATTAAAAAAAGTTTTACAGCCATCAACTTTGAAAAAAAAAAGACATAATATCACGGTATTAATAAGAACAAATGTATCCGTTATCATTAAAGGTCAGCAATGTTTTCATTCAGTAAATAGGCTTGTTGAAGCTATTAAAAAAATCTCAGTATTCCAAAAACATATAGATCAGGGGTCAAAGTCAAAGTGAACTCAAAGTGTTCAAGGAGCCATATTTGACCAAAAGAAGAAATCTGTCTGGAGCTGCAAAAAGTCTTATATAAGCCTTGTATGGCAACACCAGCTCTAAGTGCATTAGCCCACTAAAAAAAAGGATTACGTGGGCTTAAATATACAATAAATATTCATGATTAACTGTCACATAATGTGGCTATCTGCTCTATGATATTCGGTGCTTTAAGTTTAAATTCTATTACAATATTAATGTATTAGGTTTGGTCACATCGATGGAATTATAGAAACACTATAAAGAAATCCGATTTTTGGTGGCATTTTAATTTTACTGATTGGGGAAAAAAAATTGATATCTTTTTACCTCTCATAAAGGTACTGTCAGTAATAAATGGAGACAATGCACTATAAAAAATTAAGTATGCCTTATAATTATGTAATTAAGGTTTTCTTTAAACAATTCAAGAATATTTTCAGATTAAAGTGAAAAGAATATATCAAAATGTATAGAAACAGTTGAAAATTGTGATTAGACTTCTGGGATTAGGGAAGTTTCGATGTGGAGGGAAATGCACATTTATTATGGCTGGTGACTTGTTTTATTGTTTTTATGTTGTTTCAATATGACATAAATGCAACTTTACTTTATTCCATTTAATGAGGAAATTCAATTGAGCACTTAAATTCTGTTTAAAGGTACATTCTTTTTTATATATATTTATTGGTTTTGTATGAAGCTTTTTTTTACTACCGTATTTTCACGACTATAAGGCGCACATAAACGTCTTTTTTTTCCCCTCAAAATGTGCGGCGCGCCCTTTGGTGCGGTGCGCCCTATGTGTCTTGTTACTGCGGACATTGTTGAGACCACCATGAGAACGTAAAAGGGGGAAGTGTGGGCGTGGATTGTGTATAAAAGAACAGGTATGTGCTTTATGCAGAACATTGTTGTCATAGCAACCCTGAAAATGGCAAAGAGACACGCCTATGAGTGCAATTTTTCCATCCGGACCAGGACTACAGTAGCTCAGCAACATCCGGCGGATTATAATGAAAAGCTGGCGGAAAAGCTGGCGAGCTTCCACTCCAAACGGACATAAGGCGAGGTCCAGCCAAGCCACATCACCAACATGGACGACGTGTCGCTCCTTCGACATCCCGGTGAATCACAGAGTGGAGAAGAAGGGGACCAGCACTGTAGCGATACACACCAACGGGGTATGAAAAGGCGTCATTTACAATGGTGCTTGGCTGCCATGCAAATGGACAGAAACTGCCGCCTATGGTGATTTTTAAAAAAAAGACTTTGCCTAAAGAGACTTTTCCAGCTGGAGTCGTTATTAAGGCAAATGATGAGGGCTGGATGGATGAGGAGATGATGAAAGTGTGGCTGAGGGAAGTGTTTGTAAGGAGACCAGGTGTTTTTTTTCCACGCATCACCATCGCTGTTAATCTGTGACTCCATGCGTGCCCATCTCACAGCTGATGTGAAAAAAAAGTGAAAGAAATGAACGCTGTGCTTGCTGTTATTCCGGGAGGTCTGACAAAGGAACTCCAACCGCTCGACATCGGTGTGAAGCGGCCGTTCAAAGTAAGGCTGCGAGCGGCGTGGGAGCGATGGATGACAGACGGAGACCACAGTTTCACTAAAAGTGGAAGGCTGCGCCGGGCAAGTTACGCCACCGTTTGCGGATGGATTGTAGATGCTTGGACTAACGTGTCTGCTGGCTCTGTTGTTCAAGCTTTCGCAAAAGCCGGAATCATTTCCAAGGAGCCGCGCTGCACGGAAAGTGACTCTGACAGCGAAGAAGGGGAAACTGGCATGTCTGATTTAGCGCAGCTGTTTAATTCAGAAACAGAGGATGATGACTTTGATGGTTTTGATTAATACTTTGTAATAAATACATGAATAAAGCACAATCATACTCAGTTTTGCCCCCGCTGTATTTTTAAATACGCAGTAGAGGTATTTAAAGGCAGTAGAGGATATGTACCGGTATATAAAAAACGCGCCCTATAATCCGGTGCGCCTTATGTGTGTGTTAAATACAGAAATGGCACACATAACTGAGACTGCGCCTTTTAGTACGGTGCGCCTTATGGTCGTAAAAATACGGTATACTTTGGTCATCCACTTGAGGTTATTGCTTATTTCTGACTTTATTTTGAATGATTTGAATATTTGAATTAAACTTTTAAATATCAAGTTTTTTTCATCAGGTGAAGAACAATTTGTGGTTCGGTTTTTGTTTTTTTTCTGCTTTTGATACAGCTGTATGTTTGAAATAAATACACTACTTGCTGTTTTCACTGCAAGCCATTGTGTTTTTTTTTTTTTAAAGGAATAGTACACCCAAAACATGATTAGCCTTCATTTTCTACTCACCCCCATGCTGAACAAAACTCTGGAGTACTTTTTTGATATCTCAAATGCATCTGGAGATCTAGGAGGCTTCTTGCTGTCTGCTGACATTCAAATAATGGAGGTCTATGGCGCCCGAGACCTAAAGGTCCACAAAAGTCCACAAAAACGTGTCAATATTCCTCCATACTGCTCGTCCAATGTATTCCAAGTCATTTAGAATGTTTTTAGAGCATAAACAGTAGTGTATAGGATTTCCTAATAGCGCCCCCATGCGCGCTCACGATTCTACGGAAGCCGGCAGACCAAACCGGAAGAAAGTGCGCATTCAGCGTCTACTCTGCCAATAATGCAAGCGTAGAAGAAGAAATGTGCTGTTTACCTGTGCAAAGAAAGAAACAACGAAAGAAAAATGTCTGAGGACTTCAGTGTTGAGGAAGAGCATGAGTTCTTTGCCGAGCTGAATGCGCTGGTTTGGTCTGCCGGCTTCCGTAGCATCGTGAGCGCGCATGGGGGCGCTATTAGGAAATCCTATACACTACTGTTTGTGCTCTAAAAACATTCTAAATTACTTCGTTTCGAGTAAATTCTGGATGCTACCCACTCAGGACACTTGGATTACATTGGACGAGCAGTATGGAGGAATATTGACACGTTTTTGTGGACCTTTCTGTCTCGGGCGCCATAGACCTCCATTATTTGAATGTCAGCAGACAGCAAGAAGCCTCCCAGATCTCCAGATGCATTTGAGATATCAAAAAAGTACTCCAGAGTTTTGTTCAGCATGGGGGTGAGTAGAAAATGAAGGCTAATCATGTTTTGGGTATAGTATTCCTTTAACCTCCCACTACAGTATGTAGTCTAGCAGCTTTATATTGTTAAAGCTTGACAGACAGCAATGGATAGAAAAACATAAGATAAAATAAATTTGTCAATTTAAGTATATGATTACAGAGCAGCCATTAAGGAGGCAAAAAATACAAAAGTGATATTTATTGGGTTACAACTTTCTCTAGAATGTATTCTTGTTTACAAATGCAGCCAGGATGTGGTGGGTTTGCAGCATGCAGAAGCACTCAGAGACCGAGTAAGGTTTAACTGTTTATTGGAGGATAACTATATAGAGAAAGGAAAAAAAAACAGTTCTTCTGCTTGGGGAGGTTCCTGCAGTCAGGTGAACCGGAAGCGGAAGCTCTAGGATGAGATCAGAGTGGTGAGTTCATGGACTGTGGGAAAAACTAGTCGAAGGTCTGAATACCAGGTTACAAGGTGACTTGGACTCACTGTGGTTGTGGGGGAGGGTTTCTTTAGATCCCGTTTGTGGAGGCTTGGTCTGTTGAAGGTTTAGTTCGTCGGAGGGCGGACAGGCAGACTATGGAGATCCTGAGGAGCAGCTTAGCAGACTGACACTTGGTTCCTGAAGGGCTCAGCTTTCAGATGAGGAGATCTGTCTCCTTTTCTCAGTGTGACGAGTGTTTTCCTTCCAGACTTGAAAAGCCAGCTTATCCAGTGGATCTGGTAAATCCCAATACTGGCAAGCACTCTGGCGAGGAAGTGAAGAGAGTCTGGTCCTTAAATACTCCTCAGGAATTGATGACCCAATAGGATGCAGGTGTAAGGTGAGAAGAACAGGGAGCCCTCCAGACCAGCAGAAGACAATGGCACCATCTGGTGGGTGCACAGTGGAACTGCAAAAGAGCAAAACAAGCCCCACAAACAGGAATCCTAACACCATAAGGCTCAGCTCAATTTTTCGTGAACATAACTCAATGATTGCAAAGATTGAAAATGCTCTGTGTATTGACATGACAATCCATAGGGGTAGTGGTGGCCTAGTGGTTAGGGCATAGAGCTTAGAGTCCTAAGGTTCTGAGTTTGAGCCCCACTCCCACAGACTGCCACTCTGGGTCTCTGAGCAAGACCCTCAACCCCTCACTGCTCCCTGGGTGCCCCATGGTTGCAGCCCACTGTTCCACAAGGGGATGGGTTAAATGCAGAGGTTAATTTCTCCAATGTGAGATCAATAAAAGTTGATTATTAAAAGTTATGTTTCCTATTATATCTGGCGTAAAAGAAATTCCACATTTCAAATGAAAAATATTCATACCAACAGTATAAACACGGTGGTGGTGGTGTGATGGCCAGGAGTTGTTTAGCTGCTTCCGAACCTGAAAGACCTGCGGTGATAAATTGAACCATGAATTATGTAATCTGCTAATAAATCTTTCGGCAAATCTACCTCTGAACAGCGGTAGAGAAACAAAACAGAGAGTTTGGAGCGGCCTAGTCAAAGTCCTTATCTGAATTCCCATTGAGATGCTGTGGTGTTACTTTAAAAGAACTGCTTATAGTGGAAAACTGTTCATTGTGACTAAATGAAAGCAAATCTGAAGTTTAAAGCTAAAAGGAATAAAATAAACTAAATTGCCTAAATGATACCATATTTGCTTAATGCATGATGAGACATTTATTCAAAGAAAGAAATACTGTGTTTGATATCTATTAAAACCACAAAAAAAGAGAAAAATAGGAATACATGAAAGGATCAAAATTCATCCCATGATCCTTCTTTTAATCGACATTAATTTATCAAACTGGTCACGGTCTATGGTTTATACCTGTTTTTAGAAAATGCTGGGTTTGTCTTAAAAAAATAAAAATAAGCGCCCCTCATACAGTAAACAGATTCAGAGTGTTACATTCAGTTTTTTTTTTTTTTTTTTTTTTTTTTTTTTTTTTTTTTTTTTTTTTTAACATGCTTTTGCAATGGCAAAACACAGGGCATTTAAAAATGTATGTTTTGGGTATTTCAAAATACCTCATATCTCAAAATGCTTAATTTATTTAGAGTGTCGCTTTTGTATAATTATTGACAGCTGAACATGCTGGGATTGATCCGTTTGGACAGGCTTAGAAAATGTGTTTGTTTAATTATCAACAGCAAGAGTTTGAACTCCCTCCAAAGATTCTCTATTGGGTTTAGGTCTGGGGACTGGCCATGCCATGCCAGAACCCTCATATGCTTCTCTAGAGCCACTCCTTGGTTATCCTGGCTGTGAGCTTTCATTGTCATGTTACATTCTAATGTGTATTTTTGTTTCCTCCTTACTTAAGGTATGTCTTGTATATGGCTAATATGTTTTTTATTTTAGTAACTTTATTGCGTAGGCCTATGTATAAAAGTAAATAAGCTTCAGTGCCTGTGCTCAAGAAAAAAATTCTACTCTAATGACCAAAGTATTCATATTTTACCATATCAGTGTGAAAACAAAATAATTTTTGGTTGTTGATTTGAAATCAGTTTTAAGTAGTAAAATTAAACTTCCTCTTTCTCTGTTACAAGAACTGTACTGTACATTCCACATTCTGTAGATTTTGCACGCTTGAACCTGTGCACTCAAACCTTTGAGTACACAAAGGAGTTGGCTGAAGTTCAGGAAGTTGTGGAATTGTATCCCATGGTTACACTGTGGGCTACATGTTACTGAAGCTTCTACCCCTAAACCAAACGTGTTACACTACTGCCACCTGCTGGTATCAAGCACTATGACTTCTGGAGATTGCGCAATAAATCCAACCGTTGCTTTGAATGGGAACCCATCCAACTGGGTAAACTTGTAAAGTGAAAGTAAAGTGCTGAAAGTCTATGGCATGTTGTTTTGGTATTTATTAGAAGCGCTGTCCTCTCTTATGCTCCATTTGTTGATCCTTAAAAAAAGATTCTTCTAAAATAAGATTCTTCTGGTCAAAACTACATTCCTACTTGTCTAATTGTAAATATAGGTATCCTAAATTATTTGCCTAATACACATAAATGGGAATGTCATTTGTACTAGATGTTAAAACGACCTGCCATACCATGTACCTACCGCCCCTTCGTTCAAATTCTGGCGCACACATAGCAATCATGGAAACCTTTGCTGTCCTATATTTTTTTATCCTGTCGGGAATTTTCATTAATGGTAAGATAGTAATATATATATATATATATACATATATATATCTTTATGTCACAGTTCTATGTTGATAATCAATGAGAAGCCATGTTCTTATCAAAATGAAATGCTTTGTAAGTAGCAGCAGATTATTCCATTTCATTGTTACAGAACACGTCCAGTAATACTGAACTTTTCAGTGTCTTATCGTTTTTCGACCACAGACTTAAAGTATAAGCAAGAGACAAATATGGACTAGTGTTGAAAACTGTAGTTATTAAGGACCTTTATACATTCTTTTGGGGTTTTTTTAAATTTGTTTTAACAAAAATATTTAATTTGGGGCTTTTTTTGTACCTGATTTACTCAGATACTCTAAAATACTCAAAATGCATGCAACACTTATAAATAAAAATGAAAGAGTAAGTAAAATATGTTGTGGTTAGTAACTGTGAAACCTTGAATCAGAGTAAGGGTTTTATGAGGGGTTGTAAAAGCCAGGTTCAGGTTACAGTCTCCTGATTTCCTTCATACAGGTAAGGCTCTGATTCAAACCCAGCAGACCGTGTGGACAGCAGTAGGAGACCCAGCCTCTCTAAACTGTCAGCTCAGGGAGGAAAAAGACGTCCTCCAGATCACCTGGCAGAAAGTCCTCCCTGATGGAGAGAAGAATCTCGCCACCTACACCAAGAAATTCGGTTGTAGAATGAACGATGATCTGAAGGAGAAGATAAATTTTCAGCACAAAAATCTTCAGAGCTGCTCCATGGTGATCAGGAAGGTGACGCAGGAGGATGAAGGCTGCTACAGATGTTTGTTTAACACCTATCCTGGAGGAGCTCTGATAGGCTGGACCTGCCTCAGACTCTATGGTGAGGAAAGGAGACATGCTGTGGAAGATGAGAACATCTCAGCTATTCAACCCATAACAATTAGCCCCTTTTTCAACTTTTAAAAATAATTATAAAGTTAATAGAACATATATTTCTTAAGAGATTTCCATTTAATTAATAGATTTAAAATATAAACCTAAATTTTTATTCTGCAGCAGGAATAGGAAGACTTATTCATAACTATATAATATAGTTTTCTTATTCCAAGAAAAGCTGCAGATGCTTCAAAAGATGTGAAACCAGGAGAGGGATTTACCTTCCAGCATGATACTGACCTTAAATTACCAGGAAGTGCTGCAATAAGGCTATTTAGATCAAACATATTCATGAGTTAAAATGGCCTGCTCAGAGATCTAGACCTGAAATCTCATTGAATATATGAGTTATATTGCCTGTATCGCGGCTTCAAACTAGATCCTTTTAGCCGCTGAGAGTTGGGTCCTCGTTTGTTGCCTCATTTGAGACGCACTTAATAAAACAATAAAGTAATTCACTTCCGCATCTTAAAGCATCCCCTTGGGGAGCAGTGGGCTGCCACTGTGCAGTGCCTGGGGAGTAATCGAGGGTTAGGGGTATTGTTCGGGGACCCACCACTCCCCAATAGCTCTCATAGCACCCCAAAAGATTGTTGCAGATATGCTGACGTCCCAAATGCTTTTTGTTTGGTTTATTAGCAGCAGCACAAGTTATGAGAGTGCAGCAGGGATGAAAATAGCAAACAACATCAGATCAGTTGATTAATTTGTAGGAAAAACAAATGAAGTGTAGTGACCTGAAGCAGTCAAACAAAATTATGGCAGCCCCTACCGAGCTCTCATCAAGTGAGTCAGGTGAGTGCGCACCTATAAACTTACTTCCATATTGCACACAAACACCTCCATTTGCCTCTCCGCCTCCACAGCACACATTCATAACCAGGTTATCCATGCACCTTATTTCCATTTGTCTCCTACAACCAGTATGGAAGTTCATAGATACTCTCCAATAAAATTCACACAGCTTTAGGAATTTTGCACACACAAAAAAAGAAAACAGGCAAACATTTCATTCTACTGCTTACAAATCTGATGAATGTGCTCCAGAAGATCTGTTTCCTTACTTATGCTATAAAAAATTAGATTAAATACAATTATATCTCATGTTATGACCCGTCTGCCCCGAGATAGCGACCTGTCCAGGGTGTACCCAGCCTCTCGCCCTTTTACAGCTGGAAATAGGCCCCTGCATCCCTTGTGACCCCAGCGTGACGGAAAATGGATGGATGGATGAATATTTGATTGTTTTAAATCTTTATAATTAGGGAATATACAGTGTTGGTGTGTTATATAAAATCCTACAAAAATAAACAGAAGTTAGTAGCTGGAATATGAACAGTTTAGAAAGGTGACGTCTGCACACTGCTAGAGCATCTCACAAAAAAGGAAACAGAAA
>JAGKQL010000066.1:7168408-7217077 GCA_018398635.1 Cyprinodon brontotheroides | reverse complement strand
GAGACATCTGGAATATGTATTCAGTCAAGCTAATAAATGTCAAAATGGCCTGCCATAGTATCTGAGGGGCTCCGTCAGAAATAAAATTTGAAGGCAGGGTCGTATTCTTGATAAACTGACTGCACAGATGAAGTTTTAAGGTGGACTGCCACCGGAAAGTCTAAGGAGTGAGTTGTCATCATTAAAGATGTTTGTAAGCCGAAAATGAAAAGGCTGGGACTCTTTGTGTCCAATTTAGACAGGGGGGACAAAAGGGTGGCAGCTTAGTGTCAAATCCTAATCTTAAGAATTCCTATGTTGGATGTGTAGAGTTGATGGTTGATACCAATTCTGGCAATATGGGATGAAATAAAACGTCTGATGTAAGAGCAATGACTGTTTATTAAGGATAGTAGCTGCAACATAGAGAAATTGATAGTTAATATAAAACACAAATATATATTTAAGTGCGAAATTTCACACAGGAAATGTTTTATTTCATTTTTATTACAGGTATATTTTTAACAACCGTTTTCAATGGAATCAGAACATTTACCAGTGCAAATGAGATTTTTCGCGAAACGTGTGGAAACGGGGTTTCTTTCAGGAGGTGCGCAGGTGACACTGCTGTCGCCAACGCTTCGCTAAACGCTCCTGTTTTATTTTTGTTTTTTATCAGTATCACTGGCGATATTCTGCTATAACATGTGGAAGGGAAAAAAACAACAAATGAGAAAGCTCATCTTTCATAAACAGAAAACCTTACTGATTTCACGTTCAGTACGTTGGAATAAGTAAATCGAGCGACTGGATCTCAGTCAGCGCTCTTCCTTTCTCCGCGCGCTCCCCGTCGAGGAGATTTCTGCAGGGATACTCTGAGCGAGTTTATAAGTGGTTTAACGTAACGTTTTATATTTAAATCAACTTAAAATGTATATCTCTTACTTTTCCTCTCAGTTCTGTCTTGGATGTGAATAAACCTAGTTTTAAGTGTAAGAAAACGTCAAGGCATAAAACTATTCCATCTTTTTGTCAGTGGAGTAGAGAAACAAATGATGCCACAAGTTTTTTTTTGTTTTGTTTTTTGTTTTTTTTAGCAATGGCTCAGCAAAAGCGGAGGAAGCATAGGTGGATCTACTGAGGTGGCATAGGCTGCAACTGGCCACCCTAAATGACAAGCCTTACCACTCTGGCTCTTAACCCAGTTGGCAGAAAACCTGGGGAAATTGAGAGGCTTATAAATTATGGATCATTTCTGAGAATTACGACCTGCTAGCATTTCAAATGTCGGACTGCAGTGAATACAGCACGAGATGACTGTTTGAAGGCGACTGGAGACTGATTGTTTTGAAAGTAGATGGGGGCAAAGCAGGGGAGCCAGGAGTGATGGAGAAATGTCTGACACAGGATAAACAGGTAAACTTCTGATTAACTATCTATAGAGAAATGAAATCATAATGAAAGCACAATGTTGCTAACGCACTTAGCTGCAACTGATTTTGAGATGATAAAAAATCAGGTTACAGAACAGTTATTTCTCTAACTATGATGTTAGTTAGGCCTGACGTTTCAGGCTCATAAAGACATATTTGCGGTCAACTATGACAGAAAAAGAGACGATCAAGTTTGGTTGAACTCAAATCAAAAACGGCATTGGATCTAATAAAAGTTGTGAAGCGTTTTGCTGAGTAACATGAAATCTACCGCATTCAGCTGTTATAGCTCCCATAGGTAACTTATGTTTTGCTCTCTGTGGGTGAGCCTTCAGAGAGATGTTACATTTTGTTTTGGCAGCTGATATAATCTGATATTTCCTTTTACAAAATACAAAAAGTGCTAAAAGTAAAAAAATGTGATACTGGTGTAAATCCTGCTTTCAATATGGGAACGTGCTGGGAAGCTGTTTTTAAGTATATAATATGAAACTATCAAAGAAATAGTTCCCCGTATGAATCTACTCACAAAGCAAAATGTATTTTTATATTTACTTCTTTTTTAGATTTGTGGAGATTCCTGGATGTAAACATGCGGAACCCGCCTTTTTGTTGATTTGTTGATACAGCAGTATGGAGGAACCAAATATAATACAGAAATAAATAAATGCTTAATAAATAAATAAGCGCTACAATTAATTGCCACCAAAATACAAACAACAAATAAATGTAAGTAGGGGATAAAGTTATACAGCTGAATCAGTGTAAGCAGTATATAACTTCTTTAATTGGCTTTTATTCTTTTGCCTTTTAATATTTTACCTTATTTATTTTTTTGTCATTTATTATCTCTAACTTCATTTTTTTTAATTACTTATATATTTTTAAGTAGTTATTTAGGTGCATATTATCATATATTTTTGTCTGTTTTTATTCTTCCTTTTGTATTTTTTACCCTGGTTATTTCTTTTGTCAGCTTACTTCTTTCTGCCTGCCCTCCTTTCGCATATTTCAGTTCGTGCCAATATATTATGGCCTCATTACATTTGTATTATTTGATTCCTCATCTCTGGTGGCAGTGCCTGTATATTTTTTTATTCTATTGAGGCATTTGTTTATTTCTGTATTTATTTTTAAATATGGGGTTGGTCCTCCTATATGCAGCTCTATCTACAACATATTTAGGACATGCATGATGAAATGTCCCTTTCATGTTGCCTTAACTGCTGTACATGCTTCAAGTGCTCACGAGGAATCGTACCAAAATGTGTGTGTTCTAGAGTAGTTTCATACATGTCTGTCCAGTACCTTGTGGGTCCTCCCGACCCTTGCTTTATACTTAATGGTGTAGTTCTGCTCACTTTAGTCCAGCTCCGGTCATTACAGTCTCTGATGGGTAAACTTTCTATAGTTTTCTTCTTACATTGCAATGCTTGCAAAGCTGCTCTCTGAGCAGTCAATCCTCACACATCTGCAGATCAGCACCTGCTGTCTTACCTTTTTAATACCTTTCCTGTCATAATGCCCCCTCTGAAGTAGTGTTATTATTGCATTCTTCTCTCCTGGCTAGGTGAGTCCACTGCAATGCTTTGTATTATGAACTGTTTCTTCATGAAACACTAGTACTTCTGTTACATACTTACATTTCTCACCCAAACTGTGATAACTGTGATTAAATTCAGTTAGTAAAACAAAATGCCATATGTTGCCACCTAAAATTCCGCCCCCTCTCTTGCCAAATTCCCCACTTCACATATTTTTCAGAAATATCGCCCCCCGGCTTCTGAAGGAAAATGAGGCTAGACAAACCGTTCAGAGAAAAACAAAGCATGGAGACATAGTAAAATAGTAAACTCTACAATCAACCCTGCATGTTTTTGATGTCCATGTACTTTGATTTCTAATATAAATGATTAACTTTTATACACTGCAAGTATAGTATATGGGCTATTTTGTATTGTTTTATTTCGAAACCTCCATTGGTTATTCATCAGGTTTCTTTCTTTGTCTCCACCCCATCCTCAGTAATGACTTCAACTCGCCACGATGCCACATGGAGCTACTTTGTGTAATTTTCTTAATTTTAAACTGTGGATCGTCACAGCTGAAAGGTGAGAATAATCACTGTTTATGCTTTTTTATGCAGGAAGTTGGATGTTTTATCCCTGCCAATGCTCAGTCTTCTATTTATGATTTATCATTTCATTATTATTTTTTTGTCTAGTCCAGTCTGATTTAAGAAAAATAATCAAAATCGTTGTTTACATACAATAAGATACTCTGAGGTGTGAATTTCTTGCAGAATCTTTGTTGAATAATAAAACCGTCTGTTCAGTTTAGACAAAGCTGGCAAAGTTCCAACCATGCTCTCAGTTTTACTATGAACTCTTCCCATTCAGAAATGTACTTAAGTTGCTTAAATAGTTTTTGTTATGGTAGTTTTATTGTATCTACTTAAATCATATTTGATATTCAGCGCAGTTTTAGTTCCATGAGCCCAATTGTTCTGCCGATGTTTTCATCAGTTAGATCTGTAAGCGCGTGGAGGGTAAAGCGTACACTTCAGCCATCATGGCCTAACAAAACACGAGGTCAAGTAGCTCAGGTCATTTCTAGGTGCATGCATACCCAGAAAAATGCTTTTAATCCCCCATTACAAATTGACCTCTTTTCAGAGTCTTTTGGGCCGTTACCGCTCATTATTATGACTTTTGAATAGCCCAGGCTGTGCATTTATCTGTCCCTTTCCCCCTGCAGGACATTTCAGGCAATATAAACTTGATTTTTCTTTTGAAGCTTCTATCTGCTGCGAATAGAAATGTGTCACGTAAAGGCATACTTTCAGTATGGGGAATCTTGAAATAAGTTGCTTCGTATTTACTTAAGTATTTAAAAGCGGAAGATGACCCAAGAGGCTATTACATTATTAGCGTTCATGGTGTTTCCTGATCTGTTCATGCTTGTTATGGGAAGCAGGCGTTTTAAAATATTTCTATTATTATCATCTGCAGAATTGGATGGAAAATAAAGGGAGGAGATAATTGGATTAGAGTGATGGACAACAGACTGATATAAAATATGAAGGGCAGGACCATTGGAACCACTGTGTTAGATCAATGTAGATTTTAAGTTTTGGGCAAACAGTGAAGTTCGTTAAACTGTCAAATCTAACTGGAGGAACTGGGAGAGCCAGATTTAAGGAAAATAATACAGACTGATCCTGAAAAACAGGCTTTACAGGAAAATAACTAAAACAGAGATAAAAAAAAAACAGGAGGGTATCAACCTCTGATATGTTAAAGCAGACCAAATATGGTGGTTGGGAATACAACCTGCTAATCTTTGCATCCTTTAAAGCTACCTCATTGCTAGCTGCAATGATAAGACCATCTAACCATACCAGTAACATCATCTTTTCACTATTTTTCTTTTTAGGATACAAACACTGATCGCTTGGATATTGCTTGTAGTAATTTTCACTCAAATATGCATGCAGTGAAGCATTACAGTTTCTCCCAGATCATTTTAAACCATACAGACACCTTTTGAGTTCATATGACTGTATTTTAACTACCTATCTGAAAACCTTCAGGTGGAATTATTTGCATTTTCATCAGTGGTTTCTATGTAAATATCTGGTCTTAACACCCATTTAGTTTTTGCTGTGCTGCTTTTATCACTGCTCTCATGCTTGTGATGTCTCCCATTGTGAAAGTGCCTCTTCATTGTCGGTTACTTATTGAAATGGTTGCTTCATCGTCTGCTCTGTATTTTTCACATACCCTTCAGCTAAAGCCTCCATTGGTTTAGCTGAAATTCCTTATATATCCATACTTTTTAAAGATATTTTGAAGCTTTTCTAGATCCTCCTAAATCCAGTATCACAAAAATCTTTATGCAAGGTGGCTGCGTAATTTCTGCTATACTTTTACATATACCCTCATCTAAACAGCGCTGGTAAAATAATACAGAAGGAATAATACAGAAGGGAAGAAAAGCAGGAAGTATTTGAATAGCCTTCCTGTAATTTTGAAACTCTCTCCCACCTACAAATCATGGGTTGCCTGACGTACTGCACAATTGAGGCTGAGAGGTCAAAATGTACAGATGTGCAGAGAGCGCATTCAAAATGGCAGAAAAAGATGTCAAAATCAAAATGCATGATTCGTCTAAAACCCTTTATTTGGAGCAGTACAGCTGCAAAGAAGCATTTGAACACCTGATTTTGAAAATCACTGATAAACACTGAGTTTGAAATCTCTCCAAAGATTATCTATTGACTTTAGGTCTAAAGACTGGCTAGTTCACATCAGAACCTTGATATGCTTCTTCTAGAGCCACTCCTTGGTTATCCAGGCTGTGTGCTTTACAGTAGGTCATTGTCATGTTGGAAGACCCAGCCTCAACCCATCTTCAATGCTCTAACTGAGGGAAGGAGGTTGTTCCTTATAATCTCGCAATACATTCCGCTGGTCATCCTCTCCTTGATAAAATGCAGTCATCCCATCAGAAGTGTGAAAAACACCCACAAAGCATGATGCTACCGCTCCCATGCTTTACAGTAGGGATGGTGTTTTCTGGGATAGTACTCATCAATCTTCCTCCTCCAAACATGACTTGTAACATTAAGACCACAAAGTTTTATTTTGATCTCATCTGACTTTCGTCCATGATTCCTCTGGGTCATCCAAATGGTCATGGGTAAACTTAAGACGGACCTGGACATGAGCCATTTAAATTAGGAGAAACTTCTGTGCCATGGATGATTTTCTAACCATGAAGTCTTCTGTAGTATTACCTTTCAGTACAACCTTAGTAACGGTGGTCCCAGCTCATTTCAGGTCAAGTGGACCAGCTCCTCGATCCTAGATCACTAGGATCACTGAGAACCCACTTCCAGGTGAGATCTTGCAAAGGAGTCGCCGTCCCCGAGGGAGATTGACATGGGCCAATGTTCAGCTTAATCCTTTTTATAGTAAATTGCTCCAACAGTTTATCTTTTTTTTTTACCAAGTTGCTCAGCAATTGCTCCCGTAGCCCTTTCCAGCCTTGTGGGAGTTTACGTATAGTCATGGCCAAAAGATTTTGAGGAATGATTCAAATGTTAATATTTAAAAAATGCTACTGCTTCAGCGTTTCTTTATAACGCAACAATTTTGCATATGGCTCCAAAAGTCTTATAAAAGTGTGATCAGCTGCGTAACAGCAATTAATCATGCAAAGTCAATTTGCCTGCCTATAAAATGCTTTATCCCCCAAAACATATTCTCAATCGTAATTGCAGCCCTGGTCTTAAAAGGACCAGCGCCAACAATACTGAAGTGATTGCTCCCATCAACGCAGGTGTGGTTAGTGCATAACAGGGCTGGAGATCAATCTGTCATGATTAAGTAAGAATGACACCACTGGACACTTTAAAAAAAAGGCTGGTGCTTGGCATCATTGTTTCTCTTCTGTTAACCATGGTTATCTCTAAAGCAACATGTGCAGTCATCATTGATACTCCGACTGCCTGACTGCAAAAGGAGAATGAGACTCTCCTTTGTAATTTAAGTCAGCGTCCTCAAGCATAAACACATTATTTCAGTACATTAGTCACGCACTTATTGAAATACCTTCATTGTCAAAGTCGAACACAATGGTGGCCCACCTATTTTAACCAAGGCTTCGGTTTCCTGACTTGTTCAGGCAGATCTCTGCTATGTTCTAACCAGCTAGCATTGTGGGCCCGGCTTTTTATGTCTAGTCTCCCTGGCCTTTTATAAAGTTATCAATAGCCATTTCCATCAACAGCATTCTGGCTGCCATTATGATGTAAAATATTTAGAATTGCAGTAGTTTACTTCGAGTTTTAAAGCAAAATATATTTCTGGCTCCTGTTTAATAGTGTGGAATCAATTCAATGTGCTTTATAACCTTTAATGTCAGATTTTAATATGTTGTAGAATCTGCTTTAAGACCAAATCAGTGTTATTTGGTTCGTCTGATATGTTTTTTCAAGCTCTATTTATTGGCAACATATCAAATATGGATTCTATAGGAAGTGCTGATGATCGACATCTCAAGGCCTTATTAGAGGCCTAGGGGAGGATTTAATTTATGAAAGGGCAAAGAAAACGAGGGACGCTTCCAAACCAGAAGATGTTGGGTAAGTAACTCAACTGTTGTGAAATTCCTTTTGTCAAAGTACACAGAGAGGAAATAAATCTACCGCTAATAGAATGGTAGAGATAATATACACACAAAGTTACATTTTCATTCACATTTCTTTGCTTTTTACAGGTGTGGGAAGCTGTGGTCCAAACCCAGCTGAATCGTCTTAGCAGCAGTGGGAGAAGATGCTCCTCTCAGCTGTCAGGCTCCTGGTAACTAAAGATGTCCAGCAGGTCGTACCTTGGCAGAAGGTCATTGGAAGGAAAGTAGAGGAATATCTGCCGTCTATAGAAGAGCATTTTGGTCACAACAGTGAATCCCCTGACTTTAAAGATAAAGTCCAGTTTACAGAAGCTGGACTGAAGACATTCCTCCCATAGTTATTGTGGAAGGCCAGCAGGAGCAGTGATGGAAGGATGTTATGGCTCTGAAGGTTCTAACATGGGAGCCTAAAATGCTGAGGAAGGCTCTCAGTCCTACAGCGAGCATTTTGGTTCAGACAGTGAATCCTGAGGGAGTAAAGATAAAGTCCAGTTTAAATCGAGAAAGCTGGACTGGTAGAGGTATCCAACCTTCAGTTATCAGTCCAAGGTTACAGAGCAGGATGGGAGGATGTTATCTCTGTTTGTTCAACACCTTTCCTGATGCGAAAGCTCTGACAGGGACAACCTGCCTGAAGGTGCTTCGCGCATGCGTAAGAACCAGACTCGTATTCCAGGGTTAACTTCTAGCGTAACTAGATGTTGATCGGCCATGATGTTTGTTCTCCTCCCCAGCTTTCGTGTGATGGAACCCATCCTTGATGCGTCAGCGTGATCAGAGTCTCCTGGTTTCAGAGTCAGCTGTGTCCTGTTCAGCCACAGGTCGACCTGCTCCCGCCCACCTCGGGGCCTCCCACTGACTGTTCTACAGCAGAACCCCTCAGCTTCACCCTGCTGGGCCAGAAGCTATGAAAGTGACCCTGGCCAAAGCAATTAAAAGTTACGCTGGAAGCCCACCGTGGCACCATACCTGCAGCTCTGCTGTCAGCTTCCCAAAGCAGCACAGCAGCCGGCTGCGCTGGATGTTCAGTGTCAGTGCGTCTCCCTGCTCGCTGCCCTAGAGAGAAGCTTCGATAACCGTTCCTGGATTGGGGAAAAGGTGAGGTGATGATATGGTGAGGAACTTTTTGAGATAGTAGAGATGCTAAATTATTTGTAGAGATTAGTGTTTGATAACTCCCTTAATCTCTTGCCACATTTTGTGAAGGTACAGCCAAACTTTAATGAATTTCATTGAGTTTTAGACAATCAGATAATATTCTGAAGGGGAAGACCAAATATAACTACATAAAATTTCACCAAAGTCTACTTATGTTTGAGCTTTTATGGCAAGAAAACGTGAACTGCTGACCTGCGTTTGTGATTTTCTGTTTATTTTTTTATTAGGTTTGGAAAAGCAATCAGAACCATCTCTCAGAGATTCCAGTAAGTTATATTCAGATTCTCACATTGTTTAGTTTTTTCTCACAGTTCTGTTGTTAAGAAAACTTTTATCTTCTTTCTCCAGGATGGCTTTTAATTTTTCCATTCCTGATGCTGATGATGGTTATCATTGGTATTTTCCTGATTATACATTTTCAGCAAAGGTATAAATTATTGACTTTTACCTTAATAAAATCACAGTAACTTTTGTTGCTAATTGTTTTATATAATTGTTCTTCAATTATTCACAGGAATCAAAAACCATTACAAGATGCTACTCTCAGCTATAAGTAAGTATTTTTTTTATTTCCTCACTGATATGGATAGATATATTTTTTTTTTCACAATCTCTGCTGGTGTGGTATATACTGTAAATCCTATTTTTTACTCCTTTTAAAGCTCATTAGTTGTTTCTTTTTTCCATTTTTTCTTTTTAAGGCCAGACAGCACAGCAGTGGTGGAAAGAAGCTCAGGAAATTACCATCTGAAAAACAGACAAAACAGCAAGTCAGAGCCATGACCATGAAAAAACAAAAAAAAAATTCATTTTAACTGCAGTTTAACAGTAAATGAGCAACATGTGGTCAAATTGATTAGGCAGCTAAACCTAAACTACACTGGATCAAAGCTGGAGACAGAACTGTTATTGTAGACATGCCGCCTCCCGAGTATCTGCACGTACGTGCCTGATTGTTTAAATGTTTTCTAATTTTAAGAAAACTGGTGCTTCTTTCAGGGTTTACACATTTTAATTTCAGTCAGGTTTTTCAAGTTTTGTATTGAAAGAAGTTTTGACAGCCATTAACTTTGACTAAGAAAACCATACTACCAGGGTATTGATAATAACAAAGGAATGTATCCGTTATTATAAGGTCAGTAATGTGTTCATTCAAACAAAGGGCTTATTGAAGACGCTAAAAGAGTCTCAGTATTCCAAATACATATAGATGGATCATTCAAACATGCAGAAGAGGTTTAAACATACACAGGGTAGTGTTCATAAATGTGAACAAATTCTGACAAATGTTTTACTTACTGTATAAGCCAATCACATGAACCACACTCAATCCTATATTCATGTATTGCAAACAGGTCAGTTGGTGGAGTTTAAACTGATGAGACTTCAACAAGACTTCTGGTGATGACAGTGAGGCAGTATTTGTAATATACAGGCCTAAAAATATGTTAAGATAGTTATTCTCTTGTGATGGAATGCTTAATTAATCATTTAAATTGGTTAACATAAATAAAATCTATAAAGTGAGACAGACCATTGGCATGAGTAAATAGGCTCATATAAAATTCAACAGAGTGATTAAAAACTCCTTGTAAGGTGCTAATCTGACACAGTGGTTTTCCAATGATCAACATGTGTTTGCCTAAAGATTTTTTTAGAGCTGATCGGAGACCTTTAGTTTATATCTTCAGATAGTTAGTTATTGTAAGTAGAGTTATTGTTTTGCTGTTTTACGGTTGTGATTTATGAGCATAGTCTTCCAGCCTTAGGTCTACTTTTCTACCACTCAGTTTGGATTTATGAAAGTTCCTCATTATGAAAATTAAGACGGAGTAAAAGGAAACGAGACAATACCTGGATGAGCTGAAAATGATGGAGGAAGAGAGATAACCACCTGTTTAATGTTCCTTTATTATGTTTTTTTTTTACTTGTAGCTCCGAATATTGTGGTGATTAGGCTTTTTAGTATTTAATCAGATGAAAATAAAAAAAAAAATTCTTATGTCAATATACATTCGGAATTTAGGAATTTTACATATTTTTGACTTAATTTAAGTTAAAATTCCCATTTTCTGTAAAATCTGAATTAGAACTCAAGAAAAACTGATGAATTCACCATTTTATTGTTTTGAAAAAAACATTTAGCAGATTAAAACTGGGATCCTATCTCAACCGCACTGAAGCTATCGACTTATTGTTTTTTAAATAATTAGTATAACAGAAATTTTAAAGAAAAAAAAATGAAATAGATCATAAGGACCTATCAGTAACCATGTCTGTTCCAGCTCATATCATCATCAGAATTTCTCTGAGTATTATGTCTTCAGTACAGGGGCCAGGACATGATCTGGCCCCCGTTGGCCCCTGTCTAGGACCGCCCATAACCAGGTGGCACTAATAAACACTAAAGATTGATACATTTTTAATCTTAGTAAATAGGAGAGGGACCTTCCTGGATTTTACTCTTGATTTCTGTTGTTTAAATCTTAATTAATATGTAAAAATAGATAAAAGCATCCCTGTCCCCGTTTGCTATTTTAATTTTAATGATATGTATTTCTTTCTATATATGAGCTGGAAATGTCTCCAGATTCAATTTCAGAAATCTGGTCACCTTACTATTGGTTATGTAGCTCACTAGGTTATGTTAATAAGTAAATAATCCAAAACGATTACCATTAAAGGGAGAAGTTCGGTTTTTAAGACACTTTAAGCCCATTTTCTGTAGTGTCCAGGATGAAATCGAATGATCGACACAAAAATTTTGACAATAGTGGTCCTGTCTCTGCTTTTGGCTCATTTAGAAATCAACCCCTGGCTGCTGCTTTAGGAGCCAAGCTTGCATAGAGCATGTCCGATTATGTCCTTAAGGGCACCTTAAACGTTCTTTTTAAAATATGCTACTCACCGGGTCGTCAGCGCTGTTCAATGACGCGGTGAGTAGCAGTATTAAATTGAGAAGCACGTCCCTGTAGTGTTTTATTTAGCGTTTTGACGATCCCGGTGAGTTCTGTTGGAATAGTCAATATTCAAGCTGCCACTGGAAGCTTGAAATGGGGCCTATTCCACACAGTTAGTAGTCTCTTTTTTAAGCTTCACTCTGTGTACTCGAGCGTCGAGAATCTAATGTCTCTGTTAAACACTTTAAAAACTCTGAAAATGGAATCTGAAAGGTGGACTATGCTTGATTCGCGGCCGATGAGGAGTACACAAGAGTGAGCCGAAAAGACTACAACTGTGTAAACAGGCCCATTTCCGTTTCGGTGGCAGCGGAATATTGACTATTTCAACAGAACTCAATGGGATTTACAAAATGCTAAATAAAACACTACAGGAACATTTTTTCTTCCTGTGAAACTTTTTTGGGCGGTCATTGAACAAGCGCTAACTGACCCGTGAAGTATGAGCATATTTAAAAAAACGTTTAAGGTTGTTTTAAGGATATCGGACATGCTCTATGCAAGCTATTCTAAAGCAGCCAGGGGGTGATTCTAAATGAGCCAAAAGCAGAGACAGGACTTAATTGTCAAACTTTTGGTATGCGTCATTGTTCATCCTGGACACTACAGAAAATGGGCTTAAAGTGTAAAAAACCGAACTTCTCCTTTAACAATAATTTGAATTTCTCAACAGACTTGTTGTTTTTGGTGCAGCTGAACATCCTCCATGTTTTCATTTGTTGTAAGGTTGTGCAGGTTGTGTCAGTCTATTGTGTAAGCACTGCTTTCGCTCTACAAAGAACACAAAAAAACATTTTATTTGGCATAAATTGACCAGCAGGATCAAAATGGAACAGCTTAATGCTTTCTGATTATCCAAAATAAACACAACAGACTCGTGTTTAGAATATTTTCCAGATTAGCTAATGATGCTAATTGACAAAGTATAAATCTCAACAGGGCCTTAGTTTTATCACCTTGAATTATTTTTATTTTTTTTATAAACAAGGAAATATATCTTTTTACCCCTCATAAAGGCTACATTAGTACTAAATGGAGATAATGCACTATAAACAATTGAATTATGCCTTATAGTTATGCAACAGTTTTTACAAAATCCAAGAACATTTTTAGTGATAAGAATATAAAATATTGATAGAAGCAATTGAAAATTGTGATTAATTTTAACAAGAAGTGTTATATTGAGAAAGAAGTTTAGATCTACTGCATATTATGTCGAAGTTTATATATATTTGGCCAGGGACATCTCAGGGGGAAGCATTTGCTTTCCGTAAGTTTCAATGTGGAGGGAAATGCACATTTATTTTGATTGGTTACTTTTTTTTTGTTTTGTTTTTATGTTATTTCAAATATGACAGAAATGCTAATCAGTTTTGGACTACTAAAGAATGTACCCATATAAAAGTTCACTTTAGTCTCTTTATGAAATTCAATGAAACATTTCTTATGAAGGCCTGCTCAGTGGCACAGTGGGTGCCGCTGCATAGCAGCAAGAAGGTTATTGGTTTAATTCCTGGCCTGGATTTTTTTGTTCTTGTTTTATATATATTTATTGGTTTTGCGTGATTTTTTTTTTACTTTACTCTGGTTATCCACTCAATGTTATTGCTTATTTCTGACTTTGTTTTGAATTAAACTTGCACATACCAATTGTTTTTTATTAGGTGTGAAGCAATTTGAGATCCGTTTTTTTGCTTTCTCTGCTTTTGATACAGGTGTATGTTTGAACATTGAAATAAATTACTTGCTGTTTTCACTGCAAGCCATCGTGTTTTTTCCTCTTAACCTCCCTATACAATATGTAGTCCAGAAGCTTAATGTTGTTAAAGCTTAATGGACAGCGATGGTGAGAAAAACATAAGAGAAAATAAATTGGTCAATTTAAGTATATGCTTACAGGGCAGCCATTAAGGAGGCAAAAAAATACAAAAGCGATATTTATTGTGATACAACTTTCTCTAGAATTTATTCTTGTTTACAAATGCAGCCAGGATGCAGTGTTTTTGCAGCTGGGATAGAGGAGGTGTCACTTGTTACACATCTTGTTTTGGTCTACACTTTGCTCTACAAATCATTAATTTTGTAGTTGTAAAATGAGAAAATACAGAACAGCTTGTTTTCCATATGTACAGAAGGGGTTGCCATGTCTTTAAGACTTGCTTAGAAACTTGGCAAGTTTATAATCTATATTCCCTTCCTGACAAAATCAGGAATTAAACCACGGTGTGATGCATTACAGTCAAAGCCTTTCACCATGGGGACGCCTTAATATAAAATGGCTGTAGGGGGCTGTATTAAAGGGTATAAAAAAATTTTTTCAAGGTACTGTAAAAGCCAAAGACCTTCACGACTTATTGCCTCTACTCAAGGTCGCAGTTCATGCCTCCACTATAAGAAAGAGTCCGGGAAAAAATGGATGACTGGGCAGAGTTCCAAAATAAAACTCAGTGCTGATTAAAGGAACCATAAGTTGTTTCCTAATTCAAAATACTTGTTAATTTATTGAAAGTGTCCCTTTTGTATAATTACTTTATAAAACTAGCTTGACAGCTGCAAAAGCTTCTGGTGGGTTTGTGAGAACATGCTGGGGATGATCCATTTGGAAAGGCTTAAAATGTGTTTAATTATCAACAGTGAGCTCGCAATATAGGTATGGCAGGCCATTTGACATTTATTAGTTTGACATTTTGAATTTCAGATATAACAGATCTATTCCCTGCTAGTCCAAATGAACATTTCAACGATCTAAAATAACATTCCTAATATCTAAAATGAACATTTTAGATTTCTTAAATGTAATTCTTGCTTGTATAAATGACATCACTTTCCCCATTCATGTGTTTGGGCTTTTACTGCCTAATATCTAAATTGACTATTCCTATCTACAACCCCGTTTACAGTTCTTGATGTCTTCTTATTTCGGATCTCCATTATCCAGTCATAATGGCCATTTCAGATATCAAAAATAAAATATTCTAAATATCCAGATATTCAATTCTGTATCAAAAATATATTTCTGCTTGTAGAAATGCCATTACTTACGTCCACCACCAACAATATGACAAGTTAAATTGGTATTTTAGATATTTGAAATGAAATTATGCTTATATAGAATGCAACTACAGATGAAAATATACTTCAACATTTGTTTTTCCATAAAATAGGCTAGCTGACGTCAGATTTCCATTACAGTGCTAAAGCATTTTACCTACTTACAATTACAATCATAGTCAGAAATGTAGGACCATTACTGTACATTACATTTCTGCCAGTAAAAATTATATTTTTAAAAACTTTTCAACTAAATCAAAATCTTATCATTGTCTTCCAGGAAAAAAAAATATTGTTATTATTATCTCAAACATAATTCCTTAAATTCTTTTTTTGTATCCATGTATCATAAAATCTGCTGAAATTATCTGGCAGCCGGTCGTCTCTTGACCAACTCCCTCCACACAGATCTTCTCTAGATCTGTCAGGTTTCTGGGCTGGCGCTGAGAAACATGGAGTTTGAGCTCCCTCCAAAGATTCTCTATTGGGTTTAGGTCTGGAGACTGACCACGCCAAGCTGTCAGGAATCGAGTTTTTGTGGGTTGTTTTTTGTGTTTCCTTTCCTCCTCCACCAGGTGGTGCCCGGTTTCATTGGGCCTCCCTGCACACCTGCAGCTCACTGGACCTTTATCTGGAGGAGTACTTAAGCCATGGACTACCACTACCTTGAGGCCAGAGTGTTTGCCAGTTTTGGGAAGTCATCCTGCAAACTGGATGTTTTTGGACCTTCTCCCCTGGAAGGATTGTCTGAGCTTCAAGCCCCAGGCTGGGGATTCAAACTGGTGGTTTGGATCAACTTCTCCCAAAGGGATTGTTTGAGCTTCACACTGAGCAGGGGATTAATCTCCACAAGAAACCATTCAAGTACCATAGGAAATCTAAGTGGCAGTCAGCTCCTCTGTTCCTCAAGCCAAACACCGCAACCTGGGTAAACCCTGTCCGCCCTCCTACGAGCAAGTCAATTACTGGAACAACCCACACCGACTGGATTCAAAGAAAAGACACCTTTCCTGGAAACTCGCGGTTCGCCAGTGTTCACAGCAGCACTGGACCCATGCTACCAGTTCTCGATAAACTTGTTAAACCTTCCCCTGGTCGCTCTGTTTGGTTTTCTGCACGTGGGTCAGATCTTAGAATAAAATAATGACACAAGCCAGAACCCTCAAATGCTTCTTCCAGAGCCACTCCTTGGTTATCCTAGCTGTGTGCTTAAGGTCATTGTCATGTTACATTGATGTTCTCGTATATTTCAATGTGTATTTTTGTTTCCTCCTTACTTAAGGTATGTCTTGTATGTGGCTAATATGTTTTTATTTTTTATTTTATTTTAATAATTTATTGCATGCGTATAAAAGTAAATAAGCTTCAGTGCTTGTGCTCAAGAAAACATTTCTTCTCTAATTACCAAAGTATTCATATTTTACTGTATGTACGTGAAAATAAAATAATTTTTACTTGCAGATTAAAAATCAGTTTCTAGCAGTAAAGTTAAACTTTCTCTTTCTCTGTTAGAAGAACTTTACTGTACATTCCACATTCTGCAAATTTTGCACTCTTGAACTTGTGTAAACAAACCTTTCAGTACACTTCTTTGATGAGGGGGCAGCAAGGTGAGTATTGGACTGGGCCAAAGGAGTTGGCTAAAGTTCAGGAAGTTGTGGAATTGTATAGCCCATGGTTACACTGTGGGCTATATGTTATAGAAGCTTCTATCCCTATACGTGTTACACTACTGCCAGCTGCTGGTATCAAGCACTATGACTTCTGGAGATGGCGCACTGAATCCAACCGTTGCTGTGAATGGGAACGCATCCAACTGGGTTAAACTTGTAAAGTGAAAGTAAAGTGCTGAAAGGCTATGACATGTCGTATTGGCATTTATTAGAAGTGCTGTCCTCTCTTATGTTCCATTTGTTGATCCTTAAAAAAAGATTCTTCTAAAATAAGATTCTTCTGGTCAAAACCACATTCCTACTTGTCTAATTGTAAATATAGGTATCTTAAATTACATATTTGCCTGCAAAAAGTAAAATAAAAAAATAATGTACTTGTAAAAATAAACTTTCAGATACCTAGAATTCTTTACAAATTTTAAGTTACCGTTTTCACATTTATTAGCTTGACTGAATATATATTTCAGGTGTCTCAAATGCAATTTTTTCCTAGTCAAAATTAACATTTCAGACATTAAAAAAAATAACATTCTTCCTATCTAAATAAAGAATTCAGATATCTTAAATGCAATTCTTACTACTACAAATTAAATCATGTTTCCTATTCATATGCTTTGGGTGTTTACTTCCAGATATCTAAAATAACATTCATCCTATCTAAAACAGAATTCTGACTGTCATCTTCAATTTTAGATCTTTACAATACAGTTATTACTAGTCAAAAGGACAATTTAAGACATCAAAATCCAATATAATATTCTACATATCCAAAAATCCAATTATTGACATTAAAGATATATTTTTGATAGTAGAAATTTCCTTACAGATATCAACTATTGAAATATGACTAGTTAAATTGGAATTTCAGATATCTTAATTTTAATAATGCCTATACAAAATCCAATTTAACATACAGGCATTTTTTGACTAACTTTCAAAAGAATAATGGGGTTAAGTTTTAACATAAAAGTTGGCAGGCTGGCTAATCATATTTCTATTATAGATAGCATGCAGCGTTTTGTATAGTCATTATTAAAATTCGGATATCTAGAATTCTAATTTAACTAAACAAAATAATTAGTTGATATCTGTAATGACATTTCTACTTCAAAAATATATTTTTAATGTAAAGAACCACAATTCCTATAAATCTAGATTCTAAATAATTTTTGATATCTGAAATTATCATTATGACTAGTATTAATTATATTATGGAGATCTGATATTAGAGTAAATCCTTGTCAGAATTCAGTTTTAGTTTATGTAAAGATTGACTAGTTTCTGATAAATATGGTATATGCGCTATTTTTGTTGTTTTATTTCTAAACGTATTTAAGCTTTGGAACCGCGCGTTATTGTACGTACGATTATTGGCCCATTCGGCTTGCCAAAGACTCCGCCTCTTCTACATTTATGGTTTGAAACACGCTACGATGCCACATGGACCAACATTATATTTAGTTTTCTTAATGTTCGGCTGCTGGGGATCACATCTAAAAGGTGAGAACAATCACTACTTATGCTTTTTTATGCAGGGACTTGGATGTATTATTCCTGCTGCTTTTTCTCTAATATTTGATATTCAGTGCAATTTAAGCTCCACATGCTGTCTTGGTTAGTTTCTGTCTGTTGAGTACTGTAACATAAGGAGGACGACTAAATACCAAATAGTTATAAAGTGCATCTGCGCCCTGGAAATTGTTTTAATTCATTCTTTATCTACTTTTGTAGGAATTGCTTTCAAACGTTGAATCTTAAGATTTTTGAATTGTTCACGTGTAGTGATGTTTTGAGATGAGCCAGGCTTCGAGGCGTGTGTCGAGTAATGGAGGGGGCGTTTCCCCGAAGCGCGTGTCGAGGTGTGATTCATTTAGAGCAGGGGCCAAAATTGATGACGTCCGAGGCCTCGCTACCGTGATACCACGTGACCGGTTCGGTAACTGGTTCGGGATGCGCAAGAATTTTGACAGGCATCTAAACAGCTTCAGTGTTCAGTCAAGATGTGGGAGATTGGAGGAGAGTTGCTGTCAGCTGGATAAAGTTTGGATAGATTCTAAGAATAAATTGGTTGTTTTTCCAACCAATGTTGCTTAAAGCTAATTTGGTTGGAATAAACAATGTAATGATCAAAATCTGAGCAAACCACCAGACAAAGCCAGTGTTAATACATCAGTGTTAAGAAGTATTTTCTCCCAGATTAGACCATCTACATGAGTGGCGTCCTCTATAAGGGACAGACTCTCACGCTAGAGGTTGGTGGTTTGAGACCTGTCTCTCTCTTTTGAAAGTTGGGATTAAACTTAATTATTTTGGCTGTTGAGACTTTCCATTGTTTTGCCCAAGTAAAAATATAGATTGGGAGAATTAGGTTGGTTTAATAAAAAGATTGGTTGAACACAACTTCCAGCCTGATTAAAACCAAAAAACATGGAAAAACTATCATGTTTGAATAAAAACGACTAACACCTTTCATTTTGTTCATCATTGCCCAATTTGCACAAATACTTTCACTGTCTGCTTGAGTTTATTTCATTAAAATGGCAGAAAAACTGTAAACCTTAAATAATAATGTTCTAAGAAATTTTACACTTAAAAAAAACGTATAAAAATGTTTTATACACACACCAACCATTAACAATTTCAAAGAAGTGGGAACTAAAGGGAAAAAAAAAAAAGAACTGTAATTGCAAAAAAATCACAATTTTATTACAAAATGTAGTTTTGCTGTCCACCAGTAAGTGGTGACATGTTCACATGAAGATTCATGAACTGTGGGGATTGTTGAAGCAATTTGGCCAAACGGTTCAATGCCTCATGAGGGCTTCATCTCACCATCACTATTCACGTGACTTCATCAGACGTCCCAAGTCCATCTCAAGATCCGGGAGTCTCCCTGATATGATAGTTGTACACAGATGCCCGCGAGTCCGATAAATTATCCCGGATTTTAGACATTGCGAGGTGGTGTTTTTTTTTTTATGCGAGTGACAGCGAGCAGGCAATGCAATAAAATAATCTCAAATTACGACACCGGATTTGTCATTTAAAGCGTTACACGCTGATTTAACTTTTCTCCTATCCTAAAATACATTTAAGATATCATGAATTATGGTGGCATTTGAGATATCTTTAATTAGAATTATGACTAGTCAAAATTAAAATCGAGATATCTTGAATTTACTTTATGACTAGTCGTAATTTAATTGTAGATATATCTGAAATTTGTATTTCAGATAGTCAGTAATATCATTCTAGATATCTTAAATTGATCTCTCCATAGTGTAGTTAATGGTAAATCTAGCGTCCACTTTCGACTAGTCAGACATGTAATTAGAGATATCCGGAATAGTAATTTTGACTAGTCAAAATATACCTGTAGAGATATCTTAAATCATAAGTTTTATCTAGTTATAAAACAATTTGAGAAATCTTAAAAGTAAAGGTGGAGCAGCCGAATTTATGTTAAAATAGCTTGCCATAAGATTATGTCAGTTTTGACTAGTGAAAACTCAATTTAAGATATCAAGAAAAGCAACTAATGTACCTAGTTATCTTCAAACAATCATTTAAAGATATCTTAAATTGTAATTTGGACTATTCAAAATTCCTTTTTAAGATATCTCTAAATGAATGAAAGATATCTTGAATTCATTCCTAAAAAAAATTCCTTACTGTCAGTTTAATCAACAGGAGGAAAAGTTAAATCAGCTCCATTTACTGTGATTTTCAGTTGGCTTTTGTCGAGAGATATTTTTAAAAGTATTAGAATCTGTTTGTCATTTTAGATTTCCGATTATCATAACAATATTATGATTATTATAATTATTATGTCATCATTTCTGGTAAAAAAGAAAAAAGTATGATCCTGCATTAACTTGGTTTCAGAGTTATTTTTTACAATTTTTTGTTGGAATTCAATTTTCTTTACACAAAAAAGTAATTCTTCTTTTGTAAAACACACCTTTGATTAGATGAAGATCCCGTAAATCGGACTAAAATGACTGAGCAGGTGTGTTGTTCTGTTTTCTGTTTTAGTTTTGCTCCCCAATAGCTTAATACCTTGAAGATTAAGCTGCGGTCATATTTTGTTTGAGCAGCTGGACTGAACATAGTTCCATTGTTACCTATTTCTACACCTACTTAAAGTCAGAATAATAAAGAAAACCTGATGGAAAGTGAGGCGTTTAATCAAGTAGAAACATGTATTGTAGAGGTCTCCTTTCAGATTTTTGGGGGGAAAAAGTCAAATAAGGAAGCTGGTTCTTGTTCTACAATGACAAAATATGTGGAAGTGAAAAGAGTGTGAATACAAAAGTAAAACAAAAACATAACGGTCATATTTGGCTGTGTTTGCACCCTGATAAAATAATGTTAAATTGATGTTTAGGAAAGTGGTGTTTAACTCAGAGTTACTGTAGTGGATTGCACAAGGGTTCCACATTAGAAACACATTTAGATTAGGATTGTTGTAATATTGAATTGTCAGAGCAGCAGTCTCCAATCCTGATCATGGACATAATAGGAAGGACATGTCCCCTGCTTTTTTCAAATGTTCGTTTTGGTCCCCTGCAATTTTTACCATCCAAAAGCAATATTACAATAAAGTAGGCATTGGTCAAGTACTCTAGGACCAAGCGGAAAACCACTGCAGGGGGATGTTGTACTTGCTGACTGTTTAGTTTTTTATTTATTTCTTTTTTCTGGCTATAATGAGAGCAGTGGGCATTGGAAGCTTGCCCTGCAAGTGCTTTAAACCATCCATATTTATTTTAGAATATGTGTTCATGGCGGAGAATCCTGCTTCACAGCAGCAGGGCCTGAGCCAAACATACTCAAAGATGTGCAGGGTCATCTTAGAGCACACCATTTCACTTTTCTTTTTCACCAGTGGACCACAGTTCTCATAACAGTCCACACTGCTTTTTACTTTTTGTCATGCGTCTTCTCCCTCTTTTTCACGTAAGCCCGACTTGCCACAGGGTTTGCCTGCTGTGTCTAAAAGTAACAACAGCAGCAACCCAGACTGACACACAGCTCATTGACTAATTTTGTATCATATAGGGCTTTTAGGGTTTTTAACAAGAAAAATCCAGTAGTGTCGCTTAAGGGAATTAGACACTGCAGTCGCAAAACATACAGTAATTTATAAATGTTTTAAATGAGGTGGGTCCGGATCCAGACACGGCGGTCCGCTAACTGGGTAAATTCTGATCTAGATGGATTGTTGCAACCATTGTTCATGTCAGGCATCCATATATTTTGTCAGGAGATGAATAGAAGAGATGCAAGAGAAAGTGGAGGAAACAAACACAGAGGAACTACTAGAAAACATGCTGAACTTATATATAATAGTATTATTAAAAAAATACTCCCCCCACTTCTGAAATCAAAACCATGTCCATGTTTTAGATTTATTTGGTGCCAAACTGTTGACTTAAATGAATGATAAAGGGGTATTGGGGCATTTGATGGCAAATACAGGAGGAGATCAATGAATTAGAGTGATGGACAAGAGACTGATTCACAATATGGAGGGCAGGAGCGGGGTGGAAACCACTGTTAGGTGAATAGGATGTTAAGTTATGTTAAAGGAGAAGTTCACTTTTAACACTTTAAGCCCATTTTTCTGTAGTGTCCAGGATGAAATCGAATGATGATGACACGTAAAATTTTGACAATTGGTCCTGTCTCTGCTTTTGGCTCATTTTAGAATCACCCCTGGCTGCTTCAGAATGGCTTCCATTGTACATGTCCGATAATGTCCCTAAGAAAACAACCTTAAAGCGTTCTTTTTTAAAATATGCTACTCACCAGTGTCGTCAGCGCTGTTCAATGACGTTCCAAAAAAGTTTCTAAGAAAAAAAACGTTCCTGTAGTGTTTTATTTAGCATTTTGTAAATCCCATTGAGTTCTGTTGGAATAGTCAATATTCGCCTGCCACCGGAAAGCGGAAATGGGGCCTGTTTACACAGTTGTAGTCTTTTCGCTTCACTTTCTGTGTAATTCGACAAGTCGAGAAATCCAAGAATCACCTTTTTGAATTCCATTTTCAGAGTTTTTTAAAGTGTTTAACAGAGACGCGTTAGCACCTGGACGTCGGAGGAGTACACAAGTGAAAGCTTAAAAGACTACAACTGTGTAAAGCAGGCCCCATTTCGTTTCCGATGGTAGGAGCTACTGATCATTCCAACAGAACTCAATGGATTTAGCTGCAAAATAAATAAAACACTAGAGGAACGTACTTTACAAACTTTTTTGAACGCCATTTGAACAGCGCCCTAATCTCGGTGAGTAGCATATTTTAAAAAGAACGTTTAGGTTGTTTCTAAGGACACATCGGACATGCGACATCGGAAGCCATTCCTGAAGCAGCCAGAAGTGATTCTACATGAGCGAAAAAGCAGGGACAGCACCACAGATCCGTAATAAAGCGGTGTCGGATCATTCGATTTCATCCTGACACTACAGAAAAATGGGCTTAAAGTGTTAAAAAGTGAACTTCTCCTTTAAGTAAAAAGAGAGAGAGAGAGAGAGTTAAACTGTCAAATCTAACTGGATCAACTGGGAGTACCAGATCTACTCTGGATGAACTAGAAAAAAAACAAAGAGACTACAGTAAAGCGGAACTCTAGGTCACATGACTAACTCCACTGAAGCATGAGAACTAAACCTAAAACATGGTTGTTGGGCAACAACACAGATACAACAGGTGATCCATCAGACATATTTTTGGTGTATACAAAAACAAATTTGGTTCAGTACAGTTCTCAAGACATTTTGATTTTTTAATGTCCAGCCATGATAAAGGTAAGCAGCAGTGATAATGTAAACATACAACTGTATATTAGTTAAATTTCCAACATTTAGGTTTTTTTTTATTTTATTTTTTTGGAAATGCAATTTTATACAAATTGAGCAGTCTAATGGCAGTGGGGAAGAAACTGTTGTGGAATCTGCTGGACCTGCATCGGATGCTTCGAAGTCTTTCTCCAGAGGGCAGCAGGGAGAACAGTCCATGGTGGGGTGAGGGGTCATTGATGATGTTACAGGCTTATGACATGCAGCGCTGGGATAAAATATCTTTAATAGAGGGAAGAGGAGCCCCGATGATCCCCTCTGCTGTTCTCACTACTCTTCTCATGTTCTTCCAGTCTGAGATGCTGCAGCCTCCACACCACACAGTGAGACAGCTGGTCAGAGCGGCTCTCTATGGTGCTTCTGTAGAAGGTGGTGAGGATGAGGGGGGGCAGGTGGGCTCTCCTCATCCCCCGCAGTAAGTACATGCACTTTTGTGTGAATGAATGAAGAGGAATTTATTTCTGATCCTTGGCAAACAACAATAAATGAATCAACCAAATACGCACAAATGAGACTAGGAAGACTTGGAACAGTGCAATGTTAACAGTTGCTTTCAAGCCACACATGACAATAGTTAAACCCATTGGTTAGAAATTAAAATGGCAGGACAGAGCACAGCAACCAAAATGAAGGATAACCTTCATGCAGTTACTCTGTTTTGCATATCTATCCTGGTATTATAGCTGAGAAAATATTGTCTAGAGCAGTTTTTTCTTCTATCAATTTTCATGCCTGTGTTGGAGAATTAATTCTTCAAGCAGAGAAAGAGCCAAGACCTGCTGGCAGATTATTTGCATGTTCGTTGAGCCAGCCCCCTCCTTCTATGCAAATAAACTCAGGTGTTTCTGTGAAGGACTTGTCTATCTTTGTTAGTAATAATTAAAGCTAGACCAAGAGGTTAAGAGGTTGGGATGTTTGGAATTTGACTGATGGGTGTCACAGCTCCTCTGTTAGCCATCCCGTCATGCACAGATCGGATGCCAGACAGTTGGGTTTATTTTTAAGTTTTACTGTAATGAATGGTAGAGAAAAACAAATACTCTGGTTAGCCTCCCCTCTGGTTCACCAACAGCTGTAATGCAATAAAAAGTAATCCCTTGGATACCCAACTCCAACACTACAAAGAAGATAGCCAGACCGGAGCAGTCACCATAGCTGGGGGCCAAACAGATTCTGTTGAATTGTCAGCCGTTCCCCAGTATTTATAGGCCAACCAATAGGGGGCGCCAAAAACCACTCATCACAAATAACTATAAAACATATTTTACTAGAATTTAATCTACATCTTCTAAAACATGTTACATAAGGTTCTGATGATTTAAAGTTTGTGTTCCAGTGGGTGGTGTGAGTCTTGTTGCAGTTTGAAACACAGCCGTTGGTCCTTCCTTTCTTCATGTCAGACCCAATTTAAAAAGAAAAACGTTCCAAAACATAAGATTTGACTTAGACTTGGCACCATAAACGGTTGGCAGACTTGCAAAGCAACAGCATTACTTCAAAGTTAAAAACCCACATGGGAAACTTGAGCTCTAAAGATAGACACTGTGGAAAAAACAGGTGTTGTATGTGACATTTTAACACTATTTTTAAAATTGTAGTATATGGGTCACCAGCCTTTTTAAGGCTTAAAACTTTATGACCTATTTTTAGTGCTTCTTTTTTCCTTTCTTATTTTCTTTTAGATATTGTCATTTTGAACGTTCTATAAATGCAAGTGTTGCCTGCATCTTAGATGTGTTGACAATAACTAAATGAGAACGTTCAGATAGTTGGGTCAGACATTTCGACAGACTGTCATGTACCAGACACCAGAACCTCCGTACAATACTACATGTATATAGTCATTAAGTTATGTTTTTTAAATAACTGTTCCAATAAATATATATTTATATTTTGTTTTTCACAACATTACCTTTGCCCTGATTGTGGGAAATATGTGTGCTTGACTAGAGGTGGAAATTTCATAAGGAGGATATGAGATCATTTTAAGGTACGTCATTTTTCATAAACAGACAGTGTAACAATACATTCACACTGCAATTTGAGAAGCAAAAATAGCACCTGCTGCTTCATTTTTTATGCTTGTACACATTAAGGTCAGACGCATCACAGGCGCGTCAAGGAAAGTGTGTACAGATGATTCTAACCCCCAGATTTTACATTCTCCATCACAGCTCCATCCCACTCACGTACATCCTGTTTTCTGTCAAGGACTTGTCTATTGCCGCCATATTAATCAGTGAGATCTGTTCCACATCCACCGCTACTCCTTGGAACGTCACCGTCCATGTACGTCTTCTCTGTCCTTTACCGTCTAAATAGGGAGTCAAGCTATTTTTTGCTCCGGTCTGTTGTAAGCCGACCAGGTCAAGATCAGCAATTGCAATAGCCCCAAACAGGAAAAACAACGTTGAGAAGAAAGTAAAATATGTTACCGACAGATCGGTAACTCCAAATTAGAACATAATTCTTACATATTCCCAAAAGCTAAGACTTTTTAATTCAATTTTTGGATGAAAAGCATAGCAGGAAGCAGATCTGTCACCTCAAAAAAAAAAAAAAATGTATTTTATGCTGAAAGGCTTAAAGATTTTATTAAATCCAGCCACAGCAACTTCCAAGAGCGCATCTTAAAACTTCAAAAGAAACTTCTTATCACAGGCATGGATGAAGTGATGCAGATTTTGGAAGTACAGAACAAATCAGTTGTGCATGATCCTAATTATCCATTTAACAAACACCCACAAGGAAAAGAAAATATAGGGGCAGAAACGTGTGTGACTGATGCTGATGGCGAGTTTTAAGTTTGTCATATCACATTAAGCATTCATTACAGTATGTTTTGCTCCAATGAGTTAAATAATAATATTGATTATGCTCTCCTCGAGCTTTAAGAAACTCAGAGCGGAGCGAGATGGAAGGAACCACGGAAGCTGTAGGCATTGCTTTTATAATTGAACTCTATTGATCTTACATCTGAGAAATTTACCTCTGCATTTAACCCATCCCCTTAGGGAGCAGTGGTCTGTCATCTTGGGGCACCTAGGGTCCCCTGCCTGGGGAGCAGTGTGGGGTTAACGGTCTTGCTCAGGGACCCAGAGTGGGAGTGGGGCTAGAACTCAGAACCTCAGGATTCCAAGCTCTATGCCCTAACCACTAATCACTAGGCCGCCAATGTGCAGGTGGTCTGGAGCAGAGCGGAACAGAGCAGGGCAATTTTGGAGGATGTAGGATTACAGGATAATCCCTCTGCTGCTCCTGTGTTAAATGGCAGATAGTGGCTTTCAAATACTATTTCGCTTTCTGAGGCGCGCAGACCTCCACATGGCGACAGTACACCGTCACTGGGAATCTCCAGCAACAGGGGACCTCATGGGAGTTTCTGCTACTGTTTATGGAGGCTGGAAGTAGATTTTAGCTTCTTTCAGGTGCATGTATATGGTGCAAACTGCAAGTGGCAGGTTTCGACCTTTTAAGTTAAGGTGTCATAAACCTCTGATTAAGAAGTAGGTACATGAAATAAACAAAGTGAGAACTCACTTGAGTCTGGGTGGGGGCCTTATTTGAGTACTGCTGTTTTTATGTTCTCTTATTTGTAACCATTTTGACTAAGAAATGGCCTTTTAATAACATCTGAGTGGTTTAACTTGTTGGTAAGCCCTACCCATTATCCGTTTGGTAGTTAACAAGCAGGTTAAGTGAGTTTATGCAGCAATTCTAACTGGTGCAATATGTATTATATGAGTATTCATTAGGTAAACTAATACCATCTTATTTCTTTTGTGATTTAGACCACATCACCCTCTACAAGTTCCCTATCTTCTACTACTCAAAAAGCTCAATACCTATTAAAAGGAATTCTCATCTTCAGTTTCTACCCTGATCAACACCCAGTGGCAAATGTAATGCACCCATCAGCCCTGCAATATTCTGTTGAAGCTTATCTGCACACTTGCTGCACCTGAAAATCCTCGGGATCCTGTTAATGTTGTATGTAACTTTATTGCAGTTTAATTCGTATTCATAATTTGTTATAATTCTTAATTTGTTGGCAACATTCAATGAAATCTAAACATGGCTTTGTATAAAGTTGATGGATACTCCACATTTTAAAGCCTTATTAGGAGGAGAGGAGATAATTACCTTTTTAATAAAGAAAAGAAAATGGCAGTGAATCACATGGCATTTTATAAGTGTAAACGATGCCAAACTTGGCTATTTCTCAACCTTTATACAATTCCTGTCATGGAACACAGAGAGGAAATGAAAGCACTTTAATAACATGGAACACTATAAATAAAATTACCCTGATCTATTTTCTTTGCTCTCTGCAGGTGTTGCAGCTGTGGTCCAAACTCAGCAGACTGTAACAGCAGCAGAGGGAGAAGATGCTCCTCTCGGCTGTCAGCTCCTGGAAACTAAACATGTCCAGCAGGTCACCTGGCAGAAGGTCTTTGGGAGGAAAGAGAGGAATATCTGTTCCTACAGCGAGTATTTTGGTCAAACAGTGAATCCTGACTTTAAAGATAAAGTCCAGTTTACAGAAGCTGGACTGAAGAATTCCTCCATAGTTATCAGGAAGGTTACAGAGCAGGATGAAGGATGTTATCTCTGTTTGTTCAACATCTACCCTGATGGAGCTCTGATAGGGACAACCTGCCTGAATGTTTATGGTAAAAAACAGACTATATTCCAGGATTAACTTCTGTAACTAGATGTTGATCATGATGTTTGTTCTCCTCTCAGAGCTGCATGAACCCATCCTTGATGTCAGCAGATCAAAGTCTCCTACAGAGTCAGTTGTGTTCTGTTCAGCCACAGGTCGACCTGCTCCCACTGTAACACTGACTGTTCTACAGCAGAACCTCAGCTTCTCCCACTACAACAGCAGCAGTGTGACCCACAGCAACGGTACAGTCACCGTCACCACCACAGCTCTGCTGTCAGCTTCCAGCAGCACACAGGTTGGATGTTCAGTGTCAGTGCTCTCTGCTGCTCCCAGAGAGAAGCAGATCACCGTTCCTGGAGATAAAGGAACATCTAATGATGGTGAGGAACTCTTAGAGATACAGAGATATGTAGAGATTTTTTATACGCTCCCATCTTTTCCACATTTTGTGAAGGTACAGCCACAGACTTTAATGCATTTCATTGAGTTTTAGACAATCAGATAATATTCAGAATGGAAGACCAAATTTAAACTAATTAAAATTTATGTTTTTGGCTTTTATTGCTAGAAAATTGTTGAGTTGGTTCAACTATACTTTTAGGCTCTGTGTATGAACCGAAGACCTGTTTGTGATTCTCTTTTTATTATTTATCAGGTTTGGAAAAACCGTCTGAATCATCTCTCAGAGATTCCAGTGAGTTCATGTTCACATTCTGATGTTGTTCCTTTTTTCTCGCCACTTTGTTCTTTTGCTGAGAGACATTTCACCTTTTTTCTCCAGGATGGCCTTTAATTCTTCCATCCATTCTCTTCATTGGTGTTTGCCTGCTTATAGGTTTTCAGCAAAGGTACGTCTGTGAAACGTAAAATCACATTAACATTTGTTTGCTGATTGTTTTATATAATTGTTTTTCTATTATTCACAGGAATAAAAAACCATGATAAGATGCTACTTTCAGTATAAGTAAGTATTTAATTTTTATTCCTCCGTTATAAAGATAGATATATTGCCTTTTTTTTTTTTTTTTTTACACAATCGCTGCTGCTTTGGTATATACTGTATATTTCCTGAACAATATAAATCATATTTTTTTGCTCCTTTTAAAGCCCATTAGTTCATTCTTTTTTTATTTTCCTTTAAGGCATGAAAGCTCAGCAGTGTTGGAAAGAAGCTCAGGCAGGATTCGAACATCTGACAAACATCTGACAAATCAGCAAGTTAGAGTCATGATCATGAAAACAGAAAAAACTTCAGTTTAACCGTTGTATCAACATATGGTCAAACTGATGTGGCAGCTAATCCTAAACTACAATGGATCAAAGGTGGAGACAGAACCCTTTTTGTCGACATCCTATTAGACAATCTTCATTCGCCTGTTGAGTATTTGCAAGTACGTGCCGGATTGTTTAAATATTTTTTTAATTTGAGAAAACTGGTGCTTTTTTGATGGTTTAACACATTTTAATTTCACTCTGATTTTTCTAAATTTTTTTATTAAAAAAAGTTTTACAGCCATCAACTTTGAAAAAAAAAACATAATATCACGGTATTGATAAGAACAATGTTTTCATTCAGTAAATAGGCTTATTGAAGATATTAAAAAAATCTCAGTATTCCAAAAACATATAGATCAGGGGTCAAAGTCAAAGTGAACTTAAAGAGTTCAAGGAGCCATATTGGACCAAAAGAACAAATCTGTCTGGAGCTGCAAAAAGTTTTATATAAGCCTTGTATGGCAACACGAGCTCTAAGTGCATTAGCCCACTAAAAAAAAAGGATTAAGTGGGCTTAAATATACAATAAATATTCATGATTAACTGTCACATAATGTGGCTACTCTGCTCTATGATATTCGGTGCTTTAAGTTTAAATTCTATTACAATATTAATGTATTAGGTTTGGTCACATCGATGGAATTATAGAAACACTATAAAGAAATCCGATTTTTGGTGGCATTTTAATTTTAATGATTGGGGAAAAAAATTGATATCTTTTTACCTCTCATAAAGGTACTGTCAGTAATAAATGGAGACAATGCACTATAAAAAATTAAGTATGCCTTATAATTATGTAATTAAGGTTTTCTTTAAACAATTCAAGAATATTTTCAGATTAAAGTGAAAAGAATATATCAAAATGTATAGAAACAGTTGAAAATTGTGATTTGACTTCTGAGATTAGGGAAGTTTCGATGTGGAGGGAAATGCACATTTATTATGGATGGGGACTTGTTTTATTGTTTTTATGTTGTTTCAATATGACATAAATGTTACTTTACTTTAGTCCATTTAATGAGGAAATTCAATTGAGCACTGAATCTGTTGAAAGGTGTTTTTTATATTCTTGTTTTATATATATTTATTGGTTTTGTATGAAGATTTTACTATACTTTGGTCATCCACTTGAGGTTATTGCTCATTTCTGACTTTATTTTCAATGATTTGAATAAAACTTGTAAATATCAAGTTTTTTTTCATCAGGTGAAGAACAATTTGTGGTTCAGTTTTTGTTTTTTTTTCTGCCTTTGATACAGCTGTATGTTTGAAATAAATACACTACTTGCTTAATTTTAAAATAAACTTAAAATCCGTGACCAGCCAGTACTAACCCAAGACTTAACACGACTTCATTTAAACGGTTGAGCAAATAGAAACATTCTAATAATCAAACTTAAGATAAAATAAATTAACAACAGAATTGTTACTAAGCAACCGTGTATTCCAGGCAAACCATTATATATCCCCCATAACCCGATGGGAGAAAAGAAAAACACATTTAGTCACATTTTAAAAATGGTGGGGGGTTATCTTTAAAAGCCCCTCATGCTGTATACTGGTTCCAGGGTAGTACATTCAGTTTTTGTTTTGTTTCATTTTTAACTGTCATTTACAATAGCAAAACAAGGCATTTTGTATGTTTTGGGTATTTCAAAATACCTCATATCTCAAAATACTTAATTTATTGAAAGTGTCACTTTTGTATAATTATTGACAGCTGAACATGCTGGGATTGATCCGTTTGGACAGGCTTAAAAAATGTGTTTGTTTAATTATCCAAAGATTCTCTATTGGGTTTAGGTCTGGGGACTGTCCATGCCATGCCAGAACCCTCATATGCTTCATCCAGAGCCACTCCTTGGTTATCCTGGCTGTGAGCTTTAGGTCATTGTCATGTTACATTCTAATGTGTATTTTTGTTTCCTCCTTTATGTCTTGTATATGGCTAATATGTTTTTTTATTTTACAAATTTATTGCATACGTATATAAGTAAATAAGCTTCAGTGCTTGTGCTCAAGAAAACATTTCTACTCTAATGACCAAAGTATTAATATTATATACGTGTTACACTACTGCCACCTGCTGGTATCAAGCACTATGACTTCTGGGGATAGCGCGCTGAATCTAACCGTTGCTTTGAATGGGAACGCATCCAACTGGGTTAAACTTGTAAAGTGAAAGTAAAGTGCTGAAAGGCTATGGCAGGTCGTATTGGCATTTATTAGAAGCGCTATCCTCTCTTATGTTCCATTTGTTGATCCTTAAAAAAATATTCTTCTAAAATAAGATTCTTCTGGTCAAAACTACATTCCTACTTGTCTAATTTCAAATATAGGTATCTTTAATTACATATTTGCCAGCAAAACGTAAAATAAAAAAAATAATGTACTATTAAAAATAAACTTTCAGATACCTAGAATTCTTTACAAATTTTAAGTTACCGTTTTCACATTTATTAACTTGACTGAATATGTCTCAAAAGCATTTTTTTCCAAGTCAAAATTAACATGTCAGACACAAATAAAGAATTCAGATATCTTAAATGTAATTCTTACTACTACAAATTGTATCACGTTTCCTATTAATATGCATTGGGTACTAGTACAAATGACATTCACATTTATGTGTATTGGGCTTTTGATTCCAGATATCTAAAATAACATTCTTCCTATCTAAAACAGAATTCTGACATGCATGTCTTCAATTTTAGATCTTTACAATACAGTTATTACTAGTCAAAAGGACAATTTAAGACATCAAAATCCAATATAATATTCTACATATCCAAAAATCCAATTATTGACATTAAAGATATATTTTTGATAGTAGAAATTTCCTTACAGATATCAACTATTGAAATATGACTAGTTAAATTGGAATTTCAGATATCTTAATTTTAATAATGCCTATACAAAATCCAATTTAACATACAGGCATTTTTTGACTAACTTTCAAAAGAATAATGGGGTTAAGTTTTAACATAAAAGTTGGCAGGCTGGCTAATCATATTTCTATTATAGATAGCATGCAGCGTTTTGTATAGTCATTATTAAAATTCGGATATCTAGAATTCTAATTTAACTAAACAAAATAATTAGTTGATATCTGTAATGACATTTCTACTTCAAAAATATATTTTTAATGTAAAGAACCAACAATTCCTATAAATCTAGAATCTAAATAATTTTTGATATCTGAAATTATCATTATGACTAGTATTAATTATATTATGGAGATCTGATTCATTTTTAGACATCCAACATTTTTATTTTAGATAGAAAGAATGTTATTTTAGATATCTGGAATTAAAAGCCCAATACACATAAATTGGAATGTCATTTGTACTAGTAATTATTACATTAAGATATATAAATTTGTTTATTTTGGATAGGGACGAATGTTATTTTAGATCCGTCGTCAATTGATAATTATGAATAGGAAGTTGTGTTCATTTTCGAATGCTACAGTGTGTAATAATACCTACAGGGACATATAAGCAGGTCAGAAATAGTAATATAGTATGTCATCCATGGTACCTATCAGCTATATCTGAGCTCAACTCCTTAACCTTAATATTTGCGTTTGCCTTAGAATTCGTTATTTACTGTATTACATAGGGCGGGTCACAGCCATGGAGGGTAGACATCTTTGCGCTTATGGCAGCGCCAGAACCAACAAACTAGCTTTACTTGCGCAGATCGCCAAAACGTCACAAATCCATGTAGAAAAAATAACGGGCATATTGCTTATTATCTTTAAGTCTACATGAAATCTATACCCTGGCCACACAGTAACCGAAATACTATTCTAGTAAAATTATCTATGTAAAAACAAACCTCATCATCCTGATACAGGGCTGTAGGTGATGCGGACGTGCGTGGAAGACATTTTTGTCCCGTAACGCTCGCCCGCTGTTGGGGGGAGAAGCGGTGGGGGAGATGTTCATGTTTGCTGCAGTCTGCAGTCAATACTAAGATGTCCTTCAAGTTAAACACTGTAGCTTTAAGACATCTAGATCACAGTCAAGTTAATAAATGTCAAAACGGCCTGCCATACCATACCTACCGCCCCTTCAGTTACACCTCTCACAGTTCGAATTCTGGCGCGCACATAGCAATCATGGAAACCTTTGCTGTCCTATATTTTTTTATCCTGTCGGGAATTTTAATTAATGGTAAGATAAACATATACATATATATATATATATCTTTATGTCATAGATCTATGTTGATAATCAACGAGAAGCCATGCTCTTATCAAAATGAAATGCTTTGTAAGTAGCAGCAGATTATTTCATTTCATTGTTACAGAACACATGTCCAGTAATACTGAACTTTTCAGTATCTTATCGTTTTTTGACCACAGACATAAAGTATATGCAAGAGACAAATATGGAATAGTGTTGAAAACTAATTATTAAGGACCTTTATACATTCTTTTGGGTTTTTTTTTATTTGTTTTAACAAAAATATTTAATTTGGGGCTTTTTTTATACCTGATTTGCTCAGATACTCTAAAATACTCAAAATGCATGCAACACTTACAAATAAAAATGAAAGAGTAAGTAAAATATGTTGTGGTTAGTAACTGTGAAACCTTGAATCAGAGTAAGGGTTTTATGAGGTGGTTGTAAAAGCCAGGTTCAGGTTACAGTCTCCTGATTTCCTTCATACAGGTGAGGCTCTGATTCAAACCCAGCAGACTGTGTGGACAGCAGTAGGAGACCAAGCCTCTCTAAACTGTCAGCTCAAGGAGGAAAAAGACGTCCTCCAGATCACCTGGCAGAAAGTCCTCCCTGATGGAGAGAAGAATCTCGCCACCTACACCAAGAGATTTGGTTGTAGAATGAACGATGATCTGAAGGAGAAGATAAATTTTCAGCACAAAAATCTTCAGAGCTGCTCCATGGTGATCAGGAAGGTGACGCAGGAGGATGAAGGCTGCTACAGATGTTTGTTTAACACCTATCCTGGAGGAGCTCTGATAGGCTGGACCTGCCTCAGACTCTATGGTGAGGAAAGGAAACATGCTGTGGAAGATGAGAACATCTCAGCTATTCAACCCATAACAATTAGCCCCTTTTTCAACTTTGAAAAATAATTACAAAATTAATATAAGATACATTTCTTAAGAGATTTCCATTTAATTAATAGATTTAAAATATAAACCTAAATTTTTATTCTGCAGCAGGAATAGGAAGACTTATTCATAACTATATAATATAGTTTTCTTATTCCAAGAAAAGCTGCAGATGCTTCAAAAGATGTGAAACCAGGAGAGGGATTTACCTTCCAGCATGATACTGACCTTAAATTACCAGGAAGTGCTGCAATAAGGCTATTTAGATCAAACATATTCATGAGTTAAAATGGCCTGGTCAGAGATCTACACCTGAAATCTCATTGAATATATGAGCTTTATCGCCAGTATCGCTGCTTCAAACCAGTTCTTTTTAGCCGCTGAAAGTTGGGTCGGGTCTTTGTTTGTTGCCCTATTTGAGACGTGCTTAATAAAAAAATAATTAAGCATAATTGATCTTACAATAGAGTAATTCACTTCTACATCTTAACCCATCCCCTTAGGGAGCAGTGGGCTGCCACTGTGCGGTGCCTGGGGAGTAATCAGGGGTTAAGGGTCTTGCTCAGGGACCCACCACTCCCCAATAGCTCTCACAGCACCCCAAAAGTTTGTTGCAGATATGCTGACATCCCAAATGCTTTTTGTTTGGTTTATTAGCAGCAGCACAAGTTATGACAGTGCAGCAGGGATGAAAATAGCAAACAACGTCAGATCAGTTGATTAATTTGTAGGAAAAACGACCTGAAGCAGTCAAACAAATTTATGGCAGCCCCTACCAAGCTCTCATCAAGTGAGTCAGGTGAGTGCGCACCTATAAACTTACTTCCATAGTGCACACAAACACCTGCATTTGGCTCTCCGCCTCCACAGCACACATTCATAACCAGGCTCTCCATGCACCTTATTTCCATTTTTCTCCTACAACCAGTATGGAAGTTCATAGATACTCTCCAATAAAATTCACACAGCTTTAGGGATTTTGCAAAAAAAGGAAAACAGGCAAACATTTCATTCTACTGACGTACAAATCTGATGGATGTGCTCCAGAAGATCTGTTTACTTACTTATGCTGAAATGAATTATATTAAATACAATTATATCTCATGTTATGACCCGTCTGCCCTGAGAGATGGCGACCTGCCCAGGGTGTACCCAGCCTCTCGCCCTTTTACAGCTGGAAATAGGCCCCTGCATCCCTTGTGACCCCAGCGTGACGGAAAATGGATGGATGGATGAATATTTCATTGTTTTAAATCTTTATAATTATGGAATACACAGTGTTGGTGTTTTATATAAAATCCTACAAAAATAAACAGAAGTTAGTAGCTGGAATATGAACAGTTTAGAAAGATGACGTCTGCACACTGCTAGAGCATCTCACAAAAAAGGAAACAGAAAACATTTGTTTATTAGAGCAGAATTATAAAGTAATAATCGCTCCAACTCTCATGAAATCACATGATTTCTTATTTTTCTCTTCCCAGAGCTGCATGAACCCATCCTTGATGTCAACAGATCAAATGTTTCTGCAGAGTCAGTTGTGTCCTGTTCAGCCACAGGTCGACCTGCTCCCACTGTAACACTGACTGTTCTACAGCAGAACCTCAGCTTCTCCCACTACAACAGCAGCAGTGTGACCCACAGCAACGGTACAGTCACCGTCACCACCACAGCTCTGCTGTCAGCTTCCAGCAGCACACAGGTTGGATGTTCAGTGTCAGTGCTCTCTGCTGCTCTCAGAGAGAAGCTGATCACCGTTCCTGGAGTTAAAGAAACATCTGATGATGGTGAGGAACTGTTTTAAGACTCTCATGTATGCTCAGTTCTGGATTCTGATGTTTGTTTTCTTTGACAGGTTTAAAAGAAAAGTCTATAGATTTAGACCCGAGGGAAGAGTCTGTAGATCAGAGTAAGTTTAAACTCTATTTTTGCTGTCTAATTTCTTTTAAGTTATTGATTCTGTAACATTTTTCTTATTTTTCTGAAAGATTTCAACTGGATCTACGCAGTGGTTGTGGTAACTCTGGCCTGTTCTTGTTGTCTCGCAATCTTCAGCTACTGGAGATATAAAACTTATAAAAACAGGTAATTTTCTTCATTAGCCTTTTTCATCTACAACCTGTTAAAGCATCTTAATACTGGTTATAAACTACAATTTTTCTTTCCTCAGGGGCCCTGAGCAGAACAAAACACCACTAAGAGAAACGCCTAAGGAAGGGTAAGAACATTTTTGTACAAAAAGTAATTTAGTTTGTGATGTGGTTCTATTTCTACCTTCAATCTTTTTTAGACTTAGATAGATTTATTTTGTATACACAAGTGTAAACAAAACAAAATGTCCATTTAAATGCAGTTATCATGATATCTGGTGTCAGTTACTCCTGTTCATTCAGACCTTTAGTATGAGGATTTCTGCTCATTCTATTAAGTTCATAAGGGGGTACCACAGGGCTCTGTTGTAGGTCCTTTGTATTTATCATGTTTGCATTATTATTAAATTTTAAAAAATAAACTGATTTCAAAAGGAAATTAAATGAATGAACATAGTCTGAATATTTTATGTGCAAATATCACCTATAAGGGGACAAGTTATTATTTATAGCTTTATATCAACCTTTAAAATGGTACAATTTTTTTTAGTTCAGTTTAAGCTTTTCCTTAATGAAGACAAAACAGAATTGCATCACTGTTATATCTGAATGTATCATATGTATCCACAAGGTGGCACTATAACACAGTTCAGAATGAAAGTTCATCAAGGAAACCACCTGTTGGCTGGAATTAGGATTTGAGTTTTAAAATCTTTATTATTTAATTTAAATTAAAAGTAACTGGTTGCTGCTGCCCTTTTCATATTTACTAAAGTCCAAATAAATAGGAATATTGTTTATTATAATCTGTGACTCAGTGTCTCATCAGGTCTTTGTGTTATCCTTTTCATCGTGTTTTTTCGTTGTCTAACTTTGCTAACTGGTTTTATGGTATGCTCTCTGTCTTCTCCAGGGTTTCTGTTAGAGGGATCAAAACACCTTTACTGACGTTGATGAATGAGTGTAGACAGAGAACGTCTACCAAGAAAAGTCAAGAAAACAACACAGTCAAAGCATCACCTTCTGTTGCAAAAAGGTTGTTTTCTGAGTTGGACAATTTAACATGAGAGTAGAAGACCCTGTTGGTCATGTTTGGTCTAAATTAGGGATCTGTTTTTTTTTGATGAACCAAACACTGATATGTAGGTGAAACTGTCTGGATATTTCTCTATCTGTGTTTCTGCGAGGACCTGATCTCTGACTGTCATTTTTTTTCTCATAATTCATGAATTATTTTTTACTTTTTTACAGTAGGGGACAGAAATATATTTTATATTGATAATTCCCATGTTCTTGTTAAACTGCTTTAAAATTTATTGAATTATCTGTTTAATCTATAAAGATGTTTTTTCTTATGGGAAGCCTAGTTTTATCATTAAAAGCATCTTTATTTTATTAACATCTACCCAAAAAAGGTTGGTATAACATTTTCCCTTTTTTCAATTAATATTTTTCTTGATTCAAATCAGGTCGAAGTTTGTTATTTGAGTTGAGTGACTTAAGTGTTTCTTTAATCCTCCAGGTCTGTCTTGTTTTACCTATAGATACATTCACCAACCATAGGGAAAGTATTCAAACCAATTAAACATTTTCCAGAAAATCACAGTCAAACCTCCAGTGGTAAATTGTGATGTTTTTTTCTTTTAGACTTTTTACAGTTAAAATGCAACTAAAAAGTGTTAAATGCATTTTTTCAGCCCATTACAGTCAACACTTTGTATTAACATGTTTTACTGCAGGTCAGTAGCAAAGACTTTAGTTTAAGTCATTGCAAGATTTGCAGAAGAGCCCAATATCAGTCAGATGGGATCTGCGCCCCAAGCTTGGTATAAAAGCATGCCATACTTTTCAATTCATTAATTTGTAAAAAAAAAATAATAATAATAATAATCTTTTGAATATGATGCATTATTTTCCATCTACTTCACATTTGAGTAGCCCTACTACTTGTGTTGGTCTTACATATAATGCCTCAAAAGGTCAATGCTGTGTTTGGAAAACGCTCCATAAAATAATCTAACAATGAAGAATTGATGCATTTTAATGTTAGTAATTAGGACACAAACTAACACTATTATGTGTTAAATCTATCAGTTCGTCCATGGAAATGTTATCTCTTGTTTCATCTAATATCACTGTATAGATTAGTCCTTAATAAACACACTTCTATCCGATCAAAGTGCTGTTAGATAACAATCTGACAGCAAAGTGTTGATTATTAGGGCTCCTTCAAGCTTGTGTAATCCGACATTTCCTAAAAATGCCAGTACAAATGACTTTTACCCATTTGTGTGTATTTTCTTCTAACTTCTAGATATCCAGATTAGGATTAACTTTATTTATCCCTTTGGTTTGTACCTCTGGAAAAAATTGTTTTCTTGAAACAACACAACACCGAAAGACACTGTCACTCAAAAACAAAGAGCAATAAAAAAATGAAATGAAGGAAAAGATGTAAAATTAACCAATAGGAGTAGAAAATGAAAATAGAGATGTGCATTTATAGTATAAATATGTGGAACATAAATAAGTATATAATTAAACTACCGTAATATAAATATCTGTATCGGGTAGCATGGTGTTGCATTGGGTAGCACGGCTGCCTTGCAGCAAGAAGGTTCTGGGTTTGATTCCTGGGCCGGGGTCTTTCTGCATGGAGTTTACATGGTCTCCGTGTGCATGCATGGGTTTTGTCTGGGTACTCCGGCTTCCTCCCACTGTCCAAAAACATGGCTGTTAGGATAATTGGCTTTTCTAAATTATCCTTAAGTGTGAGTTTGTGTGAGCATGGTTATGTGTCTTTTTTGTCTCTATGTTGCCCTGCAACAGACTGGCGACCTGTCCAGGTTGTACAGATAATTTAACCAAAAAATGTATTATTAGTAAAAATGTCATTCCAGATATCTACAACTGCAGGTTTAGTAAGAACTATTTAGTTGTGGATTTCCATGATTGCCATTCTTCCTATATCTTTGTTACTTACATAAAAAAAAAAAATGTGTGCAAACGTTGCTTCAATTATCAGTTATGGACATATATGTGTTATGGAAAAATATACTTTTTGTACATATCTGATATTAAGTTCTTACTAGTAGGATTCCGATTTCAGGTCGTTTAAAATCAAGACTGGCTGCACACTGGCTCAGATTAGGTTAACTTGCATAATGGCCATCCAATAAGTTCAATGTTATGCTGGTTGTTCAATCTACGATTAATAGTATATTTTTCCTCCATAGGTTGTTTTTCTCTTATTAGCGATTGCCACCTTCTTGTAGTCAAGAGATTTGCATGCCTCAATGACCTTAAAAGAACTTTAATTGCAGCTTCGCTTCAGGTGGGACACTCAAACTGAGCAGTGTAGAGGCAATCCATTTATGTCAGGTTAGACACAGTTTTTTATAATTTAATTTATTTAATTCACTTAATAATATTCAAAAGCAGTAGAAACTTATATCCATCCCCTATTCAAATAAAATGAAAATTAGCTTTTCAGCTGAGGAAACTATTACAGATATAATTAAAATAAACATAAAACATACAAAAAACAGCCTATTCAATGAGTGATATAACTTAATCCTAATCATTTTCCTAATACTGAAAAACATTTGAATTTTCAAGCTTCTTCCATAAATTAACACTTTTAATAGAAATTTATCTTTCCATTGTTGCCTTTCTGGATCAAACTCCTGAGAGCCCCATTTTTTCAATGCAGGTTAGTCAACATAAAATCAGCTAATATATGTAATGACATTTCTACTAGTAGAGATATAGTTTTTAACTAAGAAATTTCATTTCTGGATGTGTAGAATATTATATTCGCTTATATAAAATGGTCAATATAAACAGTATTAAATGAAATAGGAGATCTGAAATTAATTTCAAGACATCTAGAATGTTAATTTTTAATAAGAGGACTGTCATTTTAGACATCTGGAAGTAAGAAGCTCCATTTTTATGAATGGGGGAGAGACATCATTTGGAGTAAGAATTATATTCAAAATATCTGAATGCTCATGCCAGATGGGAAGAAGGTTATATTGGATGTCTGGAATGTTTGTGTTGACAACAAAGGATTTTATCAAATACATATTCACACAAGATAATAAATGTTAAAAAAAATGACCTATCAAAATTTGAAAAGATTTATATGTTTCTGAAACTTTATCGTAACTTGTACAATTTAATTTAGGGAAATTTAAATGATGTGCTCTTGCATTATGGCAGGATAATTCTCCCATAGTTCTGTTAAAAAATATGTAATTCAGGACAGTTAAAACTACAGGTCTGACGAGTAGGACTGGTTGTGACGAGGAAGTAGTTTGTTTGCTTTGAATAAATGCCATAATTGCCTGCCTTATCCAGCGTCACTTCCGCATTAAGAACTGCGGTTTTATCTCAGCTGCAAATCATCAGGGACGACGAGAAATATGAGGAGGGGTTAAGAATCGCAAAATGCGAGCCGTTGTCTTATTTAACTGTCTTTTATTGAACACCATCCTTCATACAGGTGAGGGATTATTTTTTATATATTTTTTAAACTAAGTATTTTTTTTGACATATTTACAAACTTTTTATTATGATTTAAAGTAAAATTGCCAAAGGGTTGGCATCAACATAGGTGGATGTTAATTGAAAGTTGAATGATCAGTTTAGCCCTACAGTGAAGTAAAGGCTATTTGTTTTTTTTTTTAAAACGAAAGCAAAAGTGAGATTTTTTGCTGGTAAGAAAACTATCCAGTAAGGATCCTGTGTTGATATAATAAAATAAATAAATAAAATAAAAATATCCAGACAGGTTCATACAAGAAAATACTTATTTCCCATATCACTGAAATGTTGATGCTATAGTGTTCCTTCATTTCGTTAATTATTGTAGTATAACAGGAAGTAAGATGGACTTAATCCAGCTTTGTTTCCAATAAAAGAGCTTGCCAATTATATATATATATATATATATATATATATATATATATATATATATATATATATATATATATATATATATATATATATATATATATATATATATATAATCAAGTGGTTTGTTTTCTCTACATCTAGAACTGTTATTTTTTTTTATTAAGCTTTGAAATCCTTGTTTGCTGCAATTTAGCCTCCTGATTTAGTCCCAGGTTTAGTCCATTGCTCATGTCTAGATGAATAATCTCCCTTAGGATTTTAGGATGAATTAAACCAACAATAAACTAAATTAAATTCTTAAAGCTTCCATGTTTGCCTCTGAAACCCATAGGAGATCCACAACAGAAAAGAACCATTGCATTTTAATTTTCAAAAGATCAGCCAAGAAAACACCAACCACATACAGAGAGGATGTGCAGAACAACTCAGTTATCCAGGATTGATAGAGGAGGGACCAGAGGGATGTATTTAGGTCTATTAAATATGTTTAAAAAATTTATATCATATGTACCAAAATGAAACATCCACAAAAATGCTGTCTTGTGTTATGGTGAGCTTTTATAGAATCTAAAGCCTCCTATAAGGTCGGAATTGTCAATTGTAAAAATATAATAAGATAATGAGTTAAGATTTTGAAGCCTTAGCCTATTAACAAATATTCATACTGAGTGTAGTTTGCACGGTTCCTGCATTAGTGCGTAGGTTTGCATAGGGACCATAGGGACATGTCCCTTCCAAAATTTTGGACCGACCTATTTGTCCCTACCAATAATTCGATGTGAATAACATGTATATTATATAACATGTTTACAATTTACAATTGAGCGTGGTGGATCACACAGCCACTGTGTGAGCAGCTGCAGCTGCTGCTGCCGCTCCGACTGAATCCTGACCGGTTTTTCCTGTCCTTTAAATCAGTAACTATGCGGTTTAGCTCCACTCTCATTGGTTGTTCTGCCTCAAGTTCCGCCTTCTCTCTTCCTGATTGGCTGTTTTCTAGTCCGTATGAGTGTGTGCGTGTTTAGAGCAATTTATTCACGTCAGTTCAATTAATATTAGGCTACAAAACTAGTCCTGATGAAAAAAAACAACAACAAAAAAAAACCGTAATTCTATCTACACTAAAACACGTGAAAGCGACTGATTGCTGGTTCTTAGCCACAGCCGACTGAAAAAGAAAATATGAGGGTTTCCCTTTTAACAATACTTCATTGCAATTACTGTTTTAATTTTATGACGACCCTTTGAGGCAGTTCAACTATAAATAGCAGGTTTTATTACTTTTATAGAGTATAACAACACGACATGGCGCGTAAACATCTTATATTTTAGTTTAGAAAGCCTAATGTTGCTATTTCTTTCACTATTTCTACTTTTAAAAATATTATATAGCCAATAACAAACAGAGGAACACTATTTACATTGATTTTATTTCACATAGATTTCCACATAGTCCATAAGTTAATTAGTACAAATATTAGTGTTTGAATGTTAAATAAAACATTTTTGAATCCGGCTGTTTATTTTGAATATTATTACATTACAGACAAGATGGTGTTATATTTTATTTTAATAATTGTTAAAAGTGATTTTATATTGGAATAAATTTAGTCTCATTCTTAGTGTTTTGTTTTGTAGATGATCCCACTAAATGTAAATACAATAAAAGTATTTGCGTCTCTTGAATGTGTCATTTTGCGTTGGTTCATGATACAGAGAGAGCATTTAAAAATAAGTGTGTTCCACCTGTTTACCTTTGCACAATTATATATCTTCAAAAGAAAATGGAGGATAAATCCACGGGCATATTTAGACTATATTTGGTTAAATAGGCACATATTTACCTACTGTCGTAGTTACTGGTAAGTTTAAATGCAAACCTTTTCAAAGTGGAAAAAAGTCATAAATCCTCATTCATCAGAGCCGGTGATGCTTTAAACATTGATAAACAGCATCTAGTGTGTGTAGTGCTTATAAAATTATTATAAATGTAGCAAGAAATTCTGCTTTTCTCTTTAAACGAAATGCACCCTGATGCTCACGTCAAGCATAAAAAAGCATGCACATTTGTGCATAGGTAAAATGAAATTAATGAAACTTAGCACCAATAGAGTCCCTACTAAAGTGGAAATCAAACCTATGCCCTTTATTAGTGCCAGTAATCCAGTAATAACTCATTTGTTTCGCATTGTTTATTTTACCTGAGCTGCATATAATTATTAATAAACACAGTTGTTAGATTCTTAGTTTTCAGTAGATGCAAGTATTTTAGTAGGGCCCATAATTTTAGTTCATTTCAGGAGGGCACTTTTTTGTCCAGAAGGGAAAAGGGTAAGTGCTCAAACACCACCTATTGCCCCTCTGTGGACGTCACTGATCAGATATGTAGTTCACGCACTGCACCAAACCAATTTGCAAAGGGACAGATAAAACCTTTCAATAAAACAAACATTACCTACCACATTTATGACTCACTAAACATTTAAATGAAATCTTCTATTAATTTAAGACAAACCTATTCACAAACTTGTATTATTCCCCCTGTTAGTGGGGAACAGACACCTCGCTTATTCAGCCAGGCCAATGACACCCCTTTCAGGACATAGACGGGTATGGGCCATTACTGCCAAACGACCCCCATTCCAAAGGGCTGGACTCGTTCATCCTTTTAAATTTGCCTGTTTTCTAAACAAAAACAAGGCTTTGTTGGGGGCTTCTGTATAAAGTCTCAAACTCAATGCTATTTCTAACATTTTAAATTGAAAAAGGTTCCTTGATGGTATGTGTGAAATGTCTTCAAAGTTGTAAACAAAGTTCAGTGTATTGTTTTGGGTTTTTTTGTTTGTTTTTTTTTTTTTACTATTTTTCTCTTTAAACTGGATCTGTGGGTTATTCAGACTTCCAAGAAAATGTCAGATACAGGACAAAAAAAAAAAAAAACTGTATCTGCATTGTGAACGTCCCTCCAGCATGTGAATCTAGGACCTTCTAGGCCTTGAAACTCCTCCTGTACCATGCTAAGGTTTGGGTTCAAGGAAGTTATATCTCACACATCTCTGTTTATCCCATCATCTGGAAAAAGAAAACATTGCACAAGTGCAAACTTACCAGGAGGGGTCTCTGCCGTGTTTGCTGTAAACCTAACAACATCCATCACCTTGTATGCTAAAACATAGTGGCATGGGCATCTTAATGTGATTTGGGTACTTTTCTTCAAAGGGCCAGGAAGCTGATGAGAGTTGATGGTGGAGTATTAATTCTAAAGACATTTTTTTTTTTAGGTCAGTTGGCCCCCATAAAAACAAGTAAGACTGTGTGGGCATTCAAAGTGGGAGGCCAAGCCTCTCTGAGCTTTCAGCTCACTGAAAATAAAGATGTCCTCCAGATCACCTGGCAGAAAGTCCCTTCCAATGGGGAACTAAATCTCGCCACCTACACCAAGAAATATGGTTACAGAGTTAGAGCTGGTCTTGAGAAGATTGATTTTCATTGTGAAAATCTTCAGAGCTGCTCCATGGTGATCAGGAAGGTGATGGAGGAGGATGAAGGCTGCTACCAATGTCTGTTTAACACCTATCCTAGAGGAGCTCTGATTGTTAGGACCTGCCTCAGACTATATGGTGAGTAAAGCAGTCATGCTGTGGAGCATCAAAACATCTGTAATGGCTCTTTTCTACACAAATGTGATTTCCTATACCTTTTTTTCCTCATCCCAGAGCTGCATGATCCCATCCTTGATATCAGGAGATCGAATGTTTCTGCAGAGTCAGTTGTGTCCTGTTCAGCCACAGGTCGACCTGCTCCCACTGTAACACTGACTGTTCCACAGCAGAACCTCAGCTTCTCCCACTACGACACCAACAGTGTGACCCACAGCAACGGTACAGTCACCGTCACCACCACAGCTCTGCTGTCAGCTTCCAGCAGCACACAGGTTGGATGTTCAGTGTCAGTGCTCTATGCTGCCCCCAGAGAGAAGCTGATCACCGTTCCTGGATTTAAAGGAAAATCTGATGATGGTGAGGAACTGTTTTAAAGTTATTAGGATAACTTTGTTGTCATTGACCGACTGCGTCTTGCAGTAGTAATCAATACCCTAGGACTCTTGGCAGCAGTAATACTCTCAAGTGGAATGTTCAAGTGGAAAATGTGTCTCTGCAAGTCATCAGTTCTTCAGTGAAATCATAGATGAATAACAATTTTAATAAAAACTTATCAAATAATCAATTTATGTAGATATTAGTGCTTGTAAAGATCTATTTTAAGCACAATGTTTATTGATACAAGTAGGTAAGTAATGACGATGGAAAATATTTACACCCCAGATCTCAAAACTGAAAGAATTTTATCCACTATACCTTTTATTTAGAAAATATGGATGTTTTGCTCGTTAATTTTCCTGTTGGAACAGTGTAGTTTGACCCTGAGGTTCTGGCGCCTGTCCCTTTTCGACCACCCCTATTGTACATTGGTTATTGCCTGGCCACACTTATAGAAACTTTCTGGCTACGCCTCTGACAAAGAGAAACTGAAATGGGGATTTTATGTGATGGATTAATACAGCTTAGAAAGACTCACACAGAAGTAGGGCAACTATAGGAAGTTTTATTGGCCTGAGAATACAGATGTTGGTGCATAGGCCCCAGTTAGTAGTTTAAGCAAAGATAACTTTTTTTATTATACGTTAGCATATAAATGCGAATAGCCTAATTTCTTCCCCAAGACATATCACTGCTGTTGGAATAGAGGCTAAAGGAGGCAGGGGACCAGATGAAAAAAGGATGATGCGCATGCTCATCATCCTTGTTTTCATTATAGATTATGATTCTGACATAATAAAATGTGAAAAAAGTTTAGACGTCATGAAATATTTTGACAATCAGCCAGTTTATTTAAAACAAAGCACATATGTCAACAATGGGTGGTGAAGTTGCTCTTGGACCCAGATGCAGAGACGAAAGTGAAGCAGAGATGGTTCTGAGAGGTTTAATTGCAGACCATAGGTAGCAGAGGCAGAAAAATCCAGAAATCCAACTTAAAAATATTAAACAAACCATAACCATGGAGATGGCCTAGGAAAAACGTAGCCTGAGGAGTCGGGAGAGACGAAGCCGAGTAGACAAAACAGAATGAGAAGGAACCAGCACTGAGTGACTGCAGAGGTGGAGACATTTAAGGAGAACAGAACAAAGGATGGACTAACGAGCTGAATGAGGAGCAGGTGCGGGTGGAACTGGCAAGAAGGAATCCAAGGGGAAAGAAACAATTACAGTAAAAATAGAGAGTAACTAAAGAATGCTAGAATATCATGGAAAATAAAACAACGATAAACAGAAAATCGAAACTCAGTCACAATAAATGGGAAGAACCATAACAGCATACAGTGACAAAAAGAAACAAAGATTCATCAGTACAACCATAAATATACAGTAAGAGCAACACTGGAAATGTTCTGATAAGACAATATAAACAGCAAAGCGCCTGTCAAAGTCCAGATTGATATCCGATTGGTAGATACGGATTCTATTTATATCGATCTACTTAATCTACTACAGCATTTTCCTCCAAAAATCCCAAATAAATTACCTTGAATTCTGTGGATGTGACAAAATGCTGGAACTAAGTGGTTCTGTCATTTAATCTTTGGACAGGTTTGGACAAAGGCTCTGGACCTTATTACAAAGCTATCGGTAAGTTAATGTCTTGGCTTTGTGGCATCTTTTATTCAGCCATATATTTAACATCTTTTGCTCTTTCTCTAAAGGAGGGTGTTTGATTGTTGTGGTGTTCTGCTTCGTGACTTTTTTACCAATATCCTGGCACAGAAGAACAAAACAGAAAAGGTACTACTATCAGAGAGTCTATCGGTTTCAGCTATATTGTTGTTGTTGTTCTTAAACCCTGCATGTGTCACACAGGAGGCTTCAAAATGTGGAAAAAAATGGAACCCAAAGAAGAATTACTCAGTAAGTCTCTATTTTGAACATTTATCATTACTAAAAGTTACCTATTCTCCTTTTTTCTGTACTTATTGATATTTTCATTGATAGTTCAGGAAATATCACATTCACTTCATTGATGAAATTTTGAGGATTTTTCATTTCAAAGCACTTTTTTCTTTTAAGGAATGAAGAATATCCTCTGCTGCAAAGAAACACTGAAGAAAAGACATGTAACCAGAGAAAACCCATAAAGCAAATTTCAACACCAGAAGCGTCATCACCACCTGATTTTGAAGGCTTGACATCTAAAGATAGACTTAAAAGATTGAAAAAAACAAAATCTTTTTAAAATATTTATTTGTGAAATGCACAATGGTAAGCTTCCCGCTGTGCTTGCAGACACTGTGGTGGGGGTGAGGTTTAGAACTAAGGTTGAATTGAGTTCAGTTTAGGGTTAGGTAGGTGTTGGTAATAATTAGTTTAAGGGTCTGGATTAGGCAATATAAGTTAGTGGAAAATTAATTGAAGTCAATAGAAAGTGTGACACAAAATGTTGAAGCTATAACATTAAATAAATCAGATAATAAATCCATAGTAGACTCCCAAACTGTAGGTTTCATGAAACGCTCAAGCTGTGAAAAAAAAAAGAAAAAAAGATTGTGATACTGAAGGCAAACAGCCTCATGCTGTCTCTAGAGTTATGTCTGAGGATGTGTTTTTAACCAGATGTGTGCCCCTTTGGGAAGCGCTGCGATCTGTAACGCTTAGCAAATTCTCCGGTCTGAGTAATATTACAATTTATGTCAAATCCTGTTGTCATCATGGTTATTTGATACGTATAGATTATGAATTGTTATTTAAAGAGTTTGTCCCAAGTTATCTCTTCTTGAGAAAAGAACCAGAGAGAGAATGCTGAAAGATTCTTAACGCAAAGCTTTCCTTTACCTTCATTGAGTCACTTTGCTGTTTCACCAATCCTCTGTTACAAAGGATGATGACTACTTTATTGTTTGCTGCAATGTCAAGTACCGTTGTCCCGTCCTTGTCATTCAAGCCACTAAATAAGGTAAACATGCCCACTGTTATATTCAACACTAGCAAAGGAATAACGTGAAGTTACGCAATAACAGTATATCAGGAAACAAGCGTAGCGCTAACGTCTGCTGGGATGGTGACCTCATCGGCCGAAATTAAACTGTTCTGTTTACTGTGCTAATAATGACTGAAATATAGAATTTATTCTCATAGAAGATTTTCAATGGGTTTAGTAAAATCTACCATATCTATTTTGCTGCATTGTATTTTAACCAGATGTGGAGATTAAAACAAAACTGTTGCATGAAGACTTAAATTCATAATTGACAGACTCTATTGGAGGACGAG
>JAGKQL010000066.1:7139599-7162793 GCA_018398635.1 Cyprinodon brontotheroides | reverse complement strand
GTTAAACCTGGTCCCACATTTAAATGATGTCCATTTCTAAGTAATTGCTGGACAGGATATTGTCAAACTCTGTCCGAAATTCTGGGTAAGAACTGTATGTACATGGCACATCAATTGTAGCTCCACAGGTATGAGCAACAGGCCTTCTGTTGAGGCCAGTTTCAGCATTAAAGCTAACCATAATCTTCTCAACACATATAACTGAGGAACCTGTGCAGAAGCGTAGGATTTTCTCAGCTTTTGCTTGATCAGCATTTTTCACATAACGTTGGAGATGGTTTAAGGTTGTTTGTTCTCTTTGAGACAGCACCACCTTATTAGTTTCAAGCAATTGCATTACTCTTTTGCCCGTAGGCTTCTTTAACTCATAAACACTCAACACACTTTCCTTATCTGGTAGTTTAAACCTCACAAGTGACATGGGTGTGGAGAGGCAATCTACAATAAATTTGGGCTCTTGGAGAATTGCTTTGTGTGCCATTAGTTCTATGGCAGGCTTCATGTTGTTCTCTGGAGGTAGGAAATGGGAACCCATCCGTGTGAAAAGGTCAAGCAAGTCCTCTTGATCACTTTCATCCAGTGTTCCCTGAAGAGCCTTCTCAACAGCTGATCTCTCAATGGGAGGGAGGTAGTTGAGAAATGATGACATCAGGATGTCTGTATCAACATGGTCAATTCCATTGATGCATGCTAAAATAAAAGCCATTGATAGCTTTACTGGCATAACACCATGATCTACAAATCCTTTAACCCAAATCCGTCCAACTGCTTGCCATTCAGCCTCAGAAAAATCTGGCCTAAGCCTTGGAACTCGCTCTGTTTCTCCTTCACACTGTTCAAGAAATTGCTCCCAGAAGGCTGTGTACACCTCCCTAGACACTCCGGCATCATCAATAGCTTTTTCGTTGACAAAGTCCATCTTTAAAGTCATATTCATGATGCTGCTGTCAGTAAATACAGGCAAAAGATCATCAACAACCTTTATCCTGCAAACTGAAGCACGCCGTGTGGTCTGGGGACTTCCTGGGTTGCTGTCTGTTGGCATGTGGCTGCTTGAATGAGAGGGCAAATTGAAATTTAGCCCACTGTCCAGCTAGAAGAACAAAACACACAATTAAAAATCAGAATTGTCAAAGAATAAAGCAGAGGCCAAAGTATCCTAAATTTTGGCATGTTTGTTAGAAGGTTACTGATTACCAACTAGGTTATCTATGCGCCTAAGATGTCATAATGTAAAAACAATGTTATTCATGTGAAGATACCTGGCAGTGGAGTCACACCAGAGTATGGTGTTTTCAGACGTCAACTAGAGCGCACCAGAGTTCGGCTAGAGCTAAACTGAGACCATCTCTTCAGGCGGCACTAGTTTATTAAGCATTAGAGTGCAATTGTGCTATCATACTGTGTCAAACTGGACCATATTTAAGTCAATCTAAATTTAGATTGACCTAAAGATCGAGGTGAGAAAAAACACCCTAAGATAAGAATTCCTTTAATATCACAAATTAACAAAATTTGGGTTCTAACAAAGCTTAAAACTACAGCCTATTTCTGTAAAAAATGCTTTATTGGATTTATATCACATTTGTAATTAAAGTGAGAATGCATCAAACATTAGAAGATATTGGGAGATATATTGGAAGATATTAATTTATTTTATTTACTTCTCTGATTTCTTTTTCACCGACGATTTTTATTTCTCCCCACTAGGGGGTTCTGTAGCACCCTCAGCCCCCTGGGGCCTCTCTATCCTGGGCTATCTTTTATATGAGACCATTACAGCAAACTGCACCCCTTCACACCCTGGTTTCCCTGCCCAAATTGCGATTCCCTACCATTAAATAATAGTTGCCACACGATGACACTCAATTTGTTTGAAGTGGTGTGTCTTACCTGGGCAGCTTGCACTGCTTCCTCGTGTATGGACTGCTGCTCATCCAGGTTAAGCAGGCCATCACCTGAAGGGAGTAGAAGCTCTATCACCTGTGTAGGAGCACCACCCAACTCTGTCCTCTGAAGAATACAATAAAAGACAGCAGATACATTAACCCTAAAATCAGATTTATTTTCAAAAAAGTTTTTCATAATTACTTTTGTACATGAGCATAACTTCCAGTCAACATCAGGAACACTCCAGACAATGTTAAGAAGTCCACTTAGGTTTTAGGATAAAAATTAAAATATTTTACATATTAGAGACATAACAGTACAATAAAGTTATAAGTCAAAGATAAAATTGCTGCACAATTCTAGTAATTAGACGAAAGTACTTAACTGACTCCCAATTTCATTAAATATAAAAATTAGTATTTGTTTTTAATACCCCATCAAACATGTGATATTAAAATTCAAAACATCCATCCATCCAACCATTTTCTGACCCGCTAAATCCTTCATGGGGTCGCTGGGCTCTATCTCCAGCATTCACTGGGTGAGAGGCGGGGGTTCACCCTGGACAGGTCGCCAGTCTGTCGCAGGGCAACACATAGACACAGGACAAACAACCATTCACGCACACACTCACACCTAAGGACAATTTAGAGGAGCCAGTTAACAGTCATGTTTATGGACTGTGGGAGGAAGCCAGAGTACCCGGAGACAACCCATGCATGCACAGGGAGAAAATGCAAACTCCATGCAGAAAGACCCAGGATTGGATTTGAGCCCAGAACCTTCTTGCTGCAAGGCAACAGCGCTACCCACTGTGCAACCCCAAAATGTATATCTTTATTAAGAAATTGTAAACAAAATATTACCTGTGTGTCATCCTCATCAACATGTTTTAAATTGATAACCACCACATCATCGTCCGAATCCCACACAAGTGTATCTGCCTCGTCAAACAAGGGGCCCGGTTCCGGTAAAGTGACGTCACTCGTGTTTTCTCTTCCGTCAATGCTGCTATTTTTTATGTCTGTTGGGGTTGACTGAAAGGGATGTGATGGACCTGGACTTTGTGCTGTCTCATCCTCAGATATTTTCCTTAACCTTTTTGATCTTTGTTGCATCTGAAAACAAATCAAAGACACAGTGCTTTAATTTCTTCAGTAGTAATCAAAAAAATAAATGCTGTGTAACAATACATGTTAAAACACAAAATCTATTAAAGGGGTGGTTGAACATACTGACAAATTGACCTATGTAATAATACTTAGTCATATGAATATGACTATTCCCTTCATTCAGCAGCACCTGACGTTTTTTGAACCATGAAGCAGCTCAGTAAACACAATGGAGGTGAACGCACGTTCCTCAAAACTTAAACACATCATCCAACAACTACAATACTTACCTCACTGTATATATAGATGGACAATTGTAATAAAGTTAGGGACAAGAGTCACTAACTTTATTAGTGACTCTTGTCCCCTTAACATCTGTCCATGTCAGTATCGTTATATTATTTATTACAAATATATGTGCATATACCTGGGCGCTTCCGTCACTATCAGTTGAATATGAACTATCCTGCAGATCTGTGATGACTGACTGAGATCCATCTTCAAACTGACCATTTTCCTCAGATGAGTGATCTTTTGGAGCTCCCTCTTTAGTACAGATGTAAAATCTGAGAAGTTTTAGTTTAGTTTGTTCATACATTTGGCCAACAGTGTGATTAAAGGGAATCTTGTTCCTTTTAAAATCGCAGATGTCAAACGTGAAGTCTTCAGCTCGCCCTTTTGTGGACTGCCCATCAGGAAAAAATAGTTCTTTTCCTAATTCCATGATCTGAGCAACAGTAGCTGTTTTTGCCATTGTAGAATGTCTCGTGCCTCCCCCACTGTTGGTCCGTACTTGACTGTATCCATTAATGCCAAAATGAAGCCATCCAATTTCAACCTTTCTTGAAGCCTTCTCTCCTGCCCTATTTCTTTCTCTGGCCATGGTATTTTGGAGTTCGTCTGGGGTTCCACTCGGTGATCCTCTTGTCTTTGATTTCATTTTGCGTGCCCCTATTTTATATTTCAATCTCTCTAAAAGAGTGTCTTTACTGATGCTTTGGCACTGTGTTTGTTCACAGAAAGATAGCACAGCTACTCTATCACCATATGTGTTTATGTATTTTGACATTTGCTCATCACTCATGATGCGCAACACTGCTTTGTCAACCTGCAAACAGAAGAGAGAAACACTAGTGTCAGTACAGTGCATTGTATCTATTTTGATGAATCAGAAATTTTTTTTATACTTTGCTTATTAAGATGCATCAAGACAATCAGAAATCTAGTTTAGTGCAAATTACATGCCATTTATGTATTCCCATGTATTAACTTATTCAGTGTAGTTGCAGATTGTTCTAGAAAAAGTTTTAAAAGCCCTATAAAATATACTGTGTTAGCATTCGTTCTGACACAAGTCAACTTTTGTGCATTAAATAATTTCATTAATCACTGCAATTAATGCACCATTTAATTTGGAAGATGAGGATTCCTTGATTCAGCATGGAAAAATTAAAAACTTCTGTGGTTGACGTTCTCCATTTCATGGCACAAAAACATTGTGCGTCCAGGTTATCTCAACCTGAAAAAAGCGAAAACCTGACCCTGTGTGAGTTAAGCTATATAACTAAAACTCCACCTATAACCAAGTATCTTATAGACAGGTATAGATTTATCTATGAATTTGCATACACAACCCATTTATGAATGAATGCATTTAATCAATTTATCCTTATGGTTAATCATTTAAAATAAATATTTAATTTGCTAACTTGAATATCAATTATTCAAATTTATTTGAAATGTACTCTACATTAATTAATGTATGTTTCAGAAAGGTAGTCATCCTAATAAAGTAAAAAAAAAAGTGTCACAGACCTTTATATAGTCGTTAGTTGTTATTTATTTTATAGTTTTACTCTGATGCTTGATAAAATAGTCAAGAAATGCAGATTGGAAAGGATTCCAACTGCTTGCAAGGTGTACTTTGCTAAATAAATTCAATTCGATTAAATTTTATTTATATAGTGCCAATTCATTAAAACATGTCATCTTAAAGGAATAGTACACCCAAAACATGATTAGCCTTCATTTCTACTCACCCCATGCTGAACAACACCCTGGAGTACTTTTTTGATATCTCAAATGCATCTGGAGATCTGGGAGGCTTCTTGCTGTCTGCTGACATTCAAATAATGGAGGTCTATGGTGCCGAGACAGAAAGGTCCATAAAAGTCCACAAAAACGTGTCAATATTCCCTCCATACTGCTCGTCCAATGTATTCCAAGTTTCCTGAGTGGGTAGCATCCAGAATTTACTCGAAACAAGTCATTTAGAATGTTTTTAGAGCATAAACAGTAGTGGCTTTGCAGCAATCCCGCATACTGAGCAAGCATGAAGCGACATTACACTGTAAATAAAGCTCACCAGGACAAGCTTTGCTCTTTAAACCACCCGTGCCTGAAAACATGTCGGCTCCATTAATTTCACAAATTTTATACTATGATAAATCACTGGCAAGGAACGTTAACAAGCTGGTAATGACGATACAGGTTTTCGGAAATAAAAATCAACCAGACTTGACAGTCAACAGTATGCTCGACCAGCCAGGGAGTTCAAAGTTACCAGTTTTATCCTCTACTCAAGTTTCATGATATCATGTTAACATTGTTATTAGGCTATCAAGTATGCATTCACTATAATTGCAAGAAAACAATTATGCATTTCTACAATTCTACGAATAATACCAATATTAGCTAACGATAGCATGCTATTCACGAAGCTATTCACTCTACTTTCGTCACGAATGCCTTGTTGCTAAATTTACGTCAGGTTATTTAATGGATTGTTTACTGACCTTGTCTCTCTTCATTCGTGTAATGTCGTCTTTTGGGACTTCTCTAGAAATTAAGAACCTCTCCAAATCGTCCTCCATGGTTGTAGCTGACAGATGGGCGTTTTATCCTTTTCGCTTTGCGCCTCCGCTGTTGTGTGTCTGGTTTACTTCCGGTTCGCCCCCGTATGTTCAATTTCCGGTTTGCCGACGTAGAAAACCTTTTTTTAATCTTTTCAAATGTCTCTCACTAATGTCAAATCCATGTCTGCAGCCGAGTGTGGATTTAATGTCTTTATATGTCAGGCCAATACTAAAATAGAAATGAATAAACTTCTCCGATTGATGGTCTTCTTCTTCTTCTTCTAACTTCTTCTTCTTCTTCTTCTTCTTCTATTTAATTTGCGGTTGGCAAGATCTCGCAATACTTTTGCGAAACAACTATGTGGTGCAATACCGCCACTAACCAGCAAGGAGTGTGGATCAGGACATCTGTTTTACTTTGCGAGATCTCGCAAAACGTTTGTAGGAAATTTGCTATTAAAGCATACTAAAATCACTATTTGCAAAATAACTTCTTTACAGCGTAGATCTCAACACTGCAAAACGATTTGCAAGATCTCGCAATACCACAGTTTTGCTTTTTTTTGAGATCTCGCAAAGACCTAGTTTTTTTTTCCTCCATGTCCCTTTAGGGGCTCCGTCTGTACTTATATATAAAACTTTATTAAAAAGCATTTACTGAATACAGTAGAATGTAAAGCACACAACAATGGAAAATGAGAGGGGATAAAAATGAGGGAGAGAGAGAAAGAGTTGGAAAAGAGAAAAAACAAAACAGCATAATAAACGAACACAGGAGATATACAGTGACATCTAGAAGTCTGCTTCTACGCCTGCATGAGATGATAGGGAAAGAGAAAGAAAAACAAAGCGGAGAAATATAGATAGAAAACAGAAAATAAAGCAACACCAAAGAGGAAAAAATAAATAAACTAAACATCAAACTAGCTTTAAGAAGAAGTATTCCTCATACTGTATATCCAGTCAATAGATGTGTGATGAAAGCTGAACCTATTGAGATCTTTATGCTCATTGAAAAGATTGTTGCTTTATGCTGTTTTAATAACATTTAGAGTCTGAAAATTTTTGTTTTAGCTCACTTGGCTCTAATAGAAACAGAGGAGACTGTGTGGGCAGCAGTGGGTGATCAAGCCTCTCTAAGCTGTCAGCTCACTGAGGATAAAGATGTCCTCCAAGTCACCTGGCAGAAACTCCTCCGAGATGGACAGAAGAATCTCGCCACCTACACCAAGAAATATGGTTACAGAGTGAAAGTTGAACTGACAGAGAAGATGGATTTTCAGTGTGAAGATCTTCAGAGCTGCTCCATGGTGATCAAGAAGGTGATGGAGGAGGATGAAGGCTGCTACCAATGTCTGTTTAACACCTATCCTAAAGGAGCCCTGATAGGCAGAACCTGCCTCAGACTCTATGGTGAGGAAAGGAGACATGCTGTGGAGCACCTGAAGGAGATGAATAATCATCTTTCGATATCACAGATGTTTTTTTCTCCTCTCAGAGCTGCATGATCCTGTCCTTGATGTGAGGAGATTAAATGTTTCTGCAGAGTCAGTTGTGTCCTGTTCAGCCACAGGTCGACCTGCTCCCACTGTAACACTGACTGTTCTACAGCAGAACCTCAGCTTCTCCCACTACAACAGCAGCAGTGTGACCCACAGCAACGGTACAGTCACCGTCACCACCACAGCTCTGCTGTCAGCTTCCAGCAGCACACAGGTTGGATGTTCAGTGTCAGTGCTCTCTGCTGCTCCCAGAGAGAAGCTGATCACCGTTCCTGGAGTTAAAGGAACATCTGATGATGGTGAGGAACTGTTTCAAAGTTATTAGGATAAGTATGTAGTCTTTTACTGCCAGTGCCTTACTAAGGAATTAGGTAACTTAATCACTTAAGGTAATGTACCCTGGTTTTCATATGATGGATCATCACTAATCAAATCTTAGAGGAAAAAAACAAACTGAAGATGCAGAATTACAAGTTTTTCCTACAGACCATGTAAGCAACCTTTAGGAGAATGATCTGGTAAGATGAGACTACAGTGGAGATGGTTTAGTATACATGCAGCATCCTGTGTGAAGAGGCAAGCTAACACTGGAGGTTACCAAATGGTAAGACATGGTGGTGGAAGCATCATTCTGTGGGGAGGATTTTTAACATCCAGGCCACAAAGTTGATGGGAGGAGGGATGAAGTTAAATTCAAGACAATCCTAGAAGGATTTTGCTGCAAAATACTTTAGACTGGAGTAGAAGTTTCCACAGGATTTCTGTGTCAGAATGGCCTAGTCAAAGCACTGAGCTAAAGTGAACTGAAGATCTGTTTGATTTTCAGATGATCTGAATATGTATGCTCATCTAACGTAGGGTTTTATTTGTCCCTCCACTTTTTAAATGATAGAATTTGAGTTTGTCTTTCACATATGATCACCATATAATAAACTAACTTTTTTAATTTGTAAAAATTCTAAGAAATATAAAGCATAGACTGATGTTTACTGAGTGGTTCCATTATTTTATTTTTTTATAGGTTTGGATGAAGACTCTGACTCTGATTATGATGTTAAACGTAAGTCTATGTGCAGGCTTTGTAGCATTTTATTTATTCAGTCTTGTCTCCAACATATTTTACTTTTTTCTCCCTAGGATGGAGTTTCATTTTTGCAGTTTTTTTGTGTGGAGCTTTAGCAGCTTTATTCTCCATGTTCCTCCATAGAAGGAAGAAGCAGAACAGGTACTAATATCAGACTGTTTAAAGGTTTTACCAAATGTGGGTTTGTTTTGTCCTGCTTCCTAAATCCTCCATTTTTCACACAGGAAGCATCCAATGGAACAAAAACCCGAAGAACAAACCAATAATATTCAGTAAGTTGCTCAATTAATATTTTTTATCAACGAAACAGATATAAAAGTGTTTACATATTCATATTTTTCACTTGCTTCTGGTATTCGTTAACACTAGGGCTGCAACTAACGATTCATTTGCAAATCGATTAATCAGTCGATTATTTTTTTCAAATATTTGGATTCTTTAAAGAAGACTTTTATATGAAATTAAACCAGATGAAAATTGCTGCCACTACTCAAACTTTTCCATGTTCCACATACTTTAGTTGACAATTAATCGATTACTAGATTAGTTGACGATTATTTTAATATTTGAATAATCACGATTAATTGTTTCAGCCCTAGTAAACACATAACATTACTCCATCTAATGAGTCCTTTGAAATATTAGGTTTTGTTTTAATAAAAGTCTTTAAAACAAAGCTTTTTGTTTTTTTATTTCAAGGACTGAGGAACAGATTCCGCCGCAACAGAGAACTGAGAAGTGGACTTGTGTTCTGATCAACAGACAAACCAGCAAATCTCCGCCAATGACACCAAGAACACCCGATGTAGAAAGCATGGCACCTGAAGCTTTTACATTTCATGAAAAACTAAAAAGAAAAAAATCTTCATAAGATTAAAGAAGCTTAACCAACATTTTTCTATGAGTATAGTTTTAATAATGCATTTTTATTTCAACTCTTTATTACGATAAAAGTGTTATAGGGACTCTGTTTTAAATTCCCTCACCAAAAAAAGAAAAACAAGATAAAAGTCAGAAAGTATCCTACTAGCACTAATTGAGGGGAGTGGCGGCCTAGTGGTTAGGGCATAGAGCTTGGCTCCTGGAGGTCTTGAGTTCAAGCTCCACTCCCACAGACTGCCACTCTGGCTCCCTGAGCAAGACCCTTAGCCCCACACTGCTCCCCAGGCACCCCATGATGGCAGCCCACTGCTGCCTGAGGGGATGGGTTAAATGCAGATGTAAATATCTCCAATAAAGTTCAATTGTTAACAAAAACATTAAATAATAATAGATTGGCTGCTGCAGTTGCTGCTAAATTGGGACCTGAACATTCAGGCAGCACGGAGGGTTTATTTGTAACATTTTCACTGTAAAATCAAACAACCTGCAGCTCTAAAGTTTAGAGACGTCTTTTATTCTCTTTTTTTGAACTAATGCTCTTTTTCAAAGGAAGACGGTTAAATCATTGTGTGAGCTGCAATGGAAGGAAGCATTTCCTGTGATCGTTTGTAGATCTTCTCTTTATTCTGACAGACACCTTTATACATTAGTATTCATTTACTCCTCTGTAACGTCTGAGTTTTAGATGTGAAGAAAGTTCTGCTCATTTTATATTATATATTTTCATGTTAACCTCATTTGGTCTCATTTATTACTATCTAACCTCAATAACTGAATATTAACCATTTTAACAGGTTCTATTTAACTTAGGTCTGCAACTAACGATTATTTTGCAAATTGATTAATCTGTTGATTATTTTTTCGATAAATAATTGGATAGCAAAATTTTTCTTAGAGAAGACTTTTTGTGAAATTAAACCAGGTGAAACTAAAATTCTTCCTCTTGAGGAGTTCTGGATAGAGCATAATGACAGATGAAAAGGATTTTTATCTTAAATGCTAAATATTTACTGATGTTTCTATTTTTTACAATTTATTTTCTGCACTAATTGTGTTTCTCTGTCATCCGAAGGCACGTTTTAGAGTCTCTATACTCCAGTTAAAGATTATTCGATTTCTAAATTAGTTGATGGTTATTTCAGTAAATGATTAATCACAATTAATCTGCTTAATTGTTTCAGCCCTAATTTAAATTAATCCCAGGTGGATTTATTTCAGTTTAATCTTCTTCTTCTCGTTTTTTTTCCAGATAATTTCTGGGTTTGCACAGAAATTATTCAAGTTTTATTCTATTTCAAACCTGATCACATCAGCTCCTAAACCTTTTCAGACAAAAAAAAAACAAAACAAAAAAAACTCCATGTTTATAAGTTTTGTTTCAAGTAACTTATCATTAGATAATAGATAAACAGCGACCCCAAGTGGATCTATATCAAAATGACCAGGAAAAAAACAAAACATGTTTGTAAATGTCATTTTTTACCTACAGGTGATGCTCAAGTAAGCAAAAAAATAAAAAATCATGAAAAAGTTTATAAGAAATAGACATTTCAGCCAAGGCAAAAGCTTTTCCTTAAAAAAGCTGAATGTTTTCATCATATTTTGTAACCCTAACTTTTTTGCTACCCATCCTTATTCAGTTTCATCTCAATTACTAATCGGTCATTTGAAATATTTCATAATTGTTGTTGGAAAATATGTAGAACAGCATCCTTAAAGGCATAGCTCAGGTGTTTCAAAATGAGTTTCTGTAAGGTTAGCACTGATTTTTCCTTTTCTGAGTTAAAAAGATAACAGATCACCTTGTAAAAAAAAAAACATGAACATCCTCAAAGTCAGGAAACCAAAAAGTTGGTCCAACGTACAGTTTGTGAAACAGCCTCTTTAGCTTATCTGGCATATATTGCCAACTTTAAATCCTTTGGTGTAATTTTCCAACAACTACAATACTTAGAGATCATACACATCTTCCATATTTTATATTGCTAGACATTTTTATCAAAACACAATAGCATGAACTATGCCAATAAAGTGAAAGCAGTGTGTGACGCAGAGGTTGTGTCATTTCTCCTGTCCTCTTCACTATTTACTCAAATCTCTGCATTAGCAGCAGCACAGAGAATTGTGCTTTAGATTCTCTGATGAGGCAGCAGCCCCCTCCTTGAGGTTCTGTTTTTGTTCGGCGTTGTCATGACTACCACTTCATTATTAATTGCAGGAAAAATGAGATGTTGACTGCAACATGTATGATGTACATTTTAGGAGAATTAACCGATCAGGTCTAAAGTCTCTGGAACCAAAGAGAGTTCTTATTTTTAATGAAGTGAAATCTTATCACATAAAAACAGGCCTTTTTGGTCATAAAAAAGTTTTAACATAAAAATTAAAATCGCAATATTTACCTACGCCTTTTATTTTCCTTAAACCAGAGAACCGATAGAATTTTTTCTAATTTCCTCATTTGTAAATCTTTTGTTTTAAACAGTATATTAATTTCCATCCGTGTTGTTTTGGGCTTTTACTACAAATCTCAATAAAGTAAAAAGACGTTTTTGGTATCATGCAAAAACACACAGATGTAGACACTTTCAAAACATAAAGCTAATAATCTAAAAAGTTTTAAAACAAAATAACAGAATTTTTCCCAGAGTTTTAATGAGTTTGTTTGTTTGTTTTCCATTAAGCTGTTGTTTCTGGTTTATTTTATGAACTATGCATTAATAAAAAAACTTCTAATATTTGAACTTTAGTTCAAACCTGCTGTACATGTATGTTGAATCCTTGAGGTTTATAACACATATAAACATGAGATTTATTAACTGCTACTGTTACTGCTACTGTTTGATATAAAAATATGAGTGTCTAGGTGTTTTTATTTTAATTTTTTTATTTAGGAAAAGCTGAATAATAAATAATTGTTATCCTGTTTTCTAAATAGAGAGATCATGTTGATGTATTTGGTTTAATCTGCCTGTCCCACTTTTATGAGACCCAGGAGGCGTCAAACGATTCATGAGGACTAGTTTGACAAGCGACAACAGAGTGAAAGGATACGAAGAACAGCAAAGATCACCTTTTCTGAGTTTCAGTGCAGCTGCAAATCTTCATGCAGGACAGGAACATGCAGCCCTCTGTTATAATCAGCTGTTTTTTAGTAAACCTCATCCTTCAGACAGGTGAGATAAGATTTGTTATTTTGATTAGAGCTGCCATTTATCCTACTTTAACCACCTTCTTTTTGTTTCGATTTTAAATTACGACTGATTTAAATGTGTTTAGTTAGATGTGAAGATACCTGTGTACATTCTCTGTTCATTTCCATTTTAAGCCTGTTTGTGCTGGTGTAGATGATGCATGCAAGATTTTTGAGAAAAATGTTGCATTTTTAGTGAAAAACAAACGCAGACATTAGCATGATGCAGCAAAGGCCTAATTCAGATCTTTCTTTCTTTTAGCATGATTACATAGCTGCCTATTGTGCTGCTTTTAAGCTTAAACATGCAGATTATTAATTAGGGTCCCAGAAGTGAAACACCTTTATATCACTCATTAATGAATAAAACTTTGGAACAAACTTCCCTCCTTGTTGTTTTAAGAACTGGTCTAACTGGGCAGGTTTAGGCAAGTTTGAATGATCCCAACGTCTACCTTTCTGTGGAAGGGTGGGAGGTTTTTCCACTTGGTGACTCATTTCGTTCCAAGCTTTCCAGCTACGTAATATGATTTGATTCTGCATCAATGTTTTCTCTTCTGTTGGGATGTTGTTCTCATGGGTACAAGCATTCCTCTTCTTCTGCAAATATATTGATGGGCATGGACATAATAAGACCGCAGGAAGTGTGTCAATAATTAAGCTGTTTTTCATTGGTGTGTGTTTGAAAACTGTGTTTTGGCTCTATTTCTCCCCATATGTTTCCTCCAGGTCAGTTGGCTCTAATAGAAACAGAGGAGACTGTGTGGGCAGCAGTGGGTGATCAAGCCTCTCTAAGCTGTCAGCTCACTGAGGATAAAGACGTCCTCCAGATCACCTGGCAGAAACTCCTCCAAGATGAACAGAATAATCTGGCCACCTACACCAAGAAATATGGTTACAGAGTGAAAGTTGATCTGACAGAGAAGATGGATTTTCAGTGTGAAGATCTTCAGAGCTGCTCCATGGTGATTAGGAAGGTGATGGAGGAGGATGAAGGCTGCTACTAATGTCTGTTGCTTACCTATACTAGAGGCTCTGTTGATTGTTGAGGACCTGCACCAAGGCTATATGGTGACCAAGCAATTCATGCTGTGGAGCATCAAAACATCTGTAATAGCTAAACGCTGCACAAATGTGATCTTCCTATACCATTCTTTGCCTCATCCCAGAGCTGCATGAACCCATCCTTGATGTCCAGCAGATCAAAGTCTCCTGCAGAGTCAGTTGTGTCCTGTTCAGCCACAGGTCGACCTGCTCCCACTGTAACACTGACTGTTCTACAGCAGAACCTCAGCTTCTCCCACTACAACAGCAGCAGTGTGACCCACAGCAACGGTACAGTCACCGTCACCACCACAGCTCTGCTGTCAGCTTCCAGCAGCACACAGGTTGGATGTTCAGTGTCAGTGCTCTCTGCTGCTCCCAGAGAGAAGATGATCACCGTTCCTGGAGTTAAAGAAACATCTTTTAAAGGTAAAAATATTCTCATGCTCATACTTCATATTTCCTCACCTTTTAACCATAATTTAAATGTTTTTATGGTGAACAAATGAAAGAAAACATTGCTGAAAGTAATATTTAAGATCCTGGGTTTCCTAATGACCTTGCAGCCAAACTGCAAATATGTGGGAGAAAGAACTTTGGTAAGATGACACTAAAGTAGAGGTAGATATTTTGCAAATATACAAAATCCTGTGTGAGGAGGAGAGCAAAACCTGCAGGCAGTACATGGTAGCAATGCATGGTGGTGACAACATCATGCTGTGGGGATCATTTTAAATAGCAACGATTCAAAGCTGGTCAGAGTTGGGAAGATTAATAGAGTTAAATGGAAGATAATACAAGAAAGATTTCGGCTTTAAAACTGAGATAAATGTTTACATATAATTAATGTTATAGAATGGCCTAGTCAAAGTAGAGTTATTTATTCAGTCATGTTTCTAGCACCTGTTGATTTCTCTCTACAGGACTGATTTTTGGAGTGTTGGTCTTTGGGGTTTTAGTAGCTTTACTTGCCACTTTCTATTTGAGACAAATGCATCAGAACAGGTACTACTTTACTACTTTAAGAGAACTGATCTGTTTAGTCAGTAATAAGAATAATCTTCCCCAATCTAAAAACTCTGCATGTGTCACATAGGAAGCCTCAAATGGAGAAAAACTCTGAAGATCAAATCAGTATTATTAAGTAAGTTTTTTATTTTATTTAGCTATTTATCATTAACATTGTTATATTTTATGCTTGCTTGTGATATCCATGATAATATCACATTCACTCCACCTAATTTTGTCTTTGATGTCTTTGGTTCGTTTTACTTAAACAGTCTTTAGGCTAAAACATATTTTTCCTTTTAATCAAGGAATGAGGAAATGCTTCAGCCACAAAAGAACACTGAGGAGCCGACATCTGTCATAATCTACAGACAATCCAGCAGACAATCACCAACAACAGAATCACCAACAAAATTACCCACAACACCTGATGTAGAAAGCTGCCCCCCTGAACTTCACCCAAAAGTAGCACCAAAAAAATCAATATAACAAAATATGGGGTTTTATGGTTGTTAAAATATAAAGTTCATTGATGTATTTTTATAATTAAAATAAATGAGAATGAGGAAGTAACCCTTGTGTCTTTCTCTTAAATTTCCATCACCATGTTTGTGTGTGGGGGGGAGTATTTTTTACATTGTTAAAAGCGACTGCTCTGATGGGTACAAATGCTGTTTAAAGGTTAGGTGTCCTGCTCTCTGGATACTGAGCTTTTGACAGTTAACTGCAGACATTTCTACCTGCTCAGGGAATTTACTGCTGTTAGCTTCACTGCTGTGTATGCTAACAATACTAAAGAGGCCATGTGTGTTATCTCTGAGGTACAATCTGCACGTATAGAGGGCATGTTCTTCATTGGTGGGGATTTTAACCAGGCCAATTTGAAGACCGCTCACACTCATTTTTACAACATGAAGATTTTGCAACTGGAGGACAGAACACTCTAGATTTGGTTTTCACTATAGGCCAATTTATGTTTCTGACGCATAGCCTCTGCAACCGTCCAAACTGTCCCTGCAACCGTCGTTACACACCTCAAGAAAATCCTGATTTCATGTCGGACGGTCTCATACCTGCGCAGACCTCAAGCAGAAGTGCGCAGACGAAAAGCAGCTATGATTGGTCCTTGGTATGCCTTTCCGGGCTGTCTGTGGGGTTGTCCTTCTATATTCGTTGCCGGGGCACGCCCTTTTTAAAAACCAAGGAGTAACAACCACAATGGATAACCACGACGAAAGGTTGATCGAGGAAGTTCGGAAGTACAACCACGTGTACAATGCCTCAGACATTTCGTTTTGGAAAATAAACACCCCCGGCGGCAGGTCGACGTTGCAGAAGCATACCAGCATAACTGGTTTGCGACCAGAAGCAAGCAACATTTGATGTGTGTGGTTGCAGAAGTATAATCCACCCTTAATGTGAAAGACTCATTCAGAGCGGCCCCCCGCCACCACCTCGGCTCTCTGGACCTGCTAATTCCTGCATACAAACCCCTGCGGATGAAAGCAAAACCCACAGTGAAGCAGGTGATGGTATGAACCCTGGGGGCCATGGAGGAAATCCAGGACTGTTTTGAACGCTCTAACTGGGACATGTTCAAAGCTGCAACAACATACAAGATCAGCATTGATGAGTATGCAATGACTGTGTCAGCCTACATCAACAAACGCATTGAGGACATCAGCACCACAAAGAACATCATCACCTGGGCCAACCAATGAACCTGGACTGAGGAGGTCCGACAAACACATAAAAGCACAGAACTTAGCCTTGAAGTCTGATGACAAAGAGTCACTGCAGGACAGTGTATGCCCACTTGAACCATGCTATTAGATCAGCGAAGCAGAACCACAGTCAGAAAATCCAGGATCTTTTCCACGATGCCAGCAACACCAGGAGGATGTGGCAAGGCATACAAGCAATTACAGACTACAACACACCCTTTCCCCAGTGGGTGTGGCTGTTGCTGACTTCCTAAATGGACTAAGCAACATCTTTGAAAGGTTTGAAGCCCTAATCTGCACCCCAGCACTGAGATCTGTTCCCCATCAGGAAGAGCTGACACAGCTGACGTGTTGAAGAGTCAACCCAGGGAAGGCCCCGATAACATACTGAAGCAAGTGTTCAAGGAGCGTGCGGGTCAGCATTTTACATCATATTTATTTTTGCACTGCACTGAAAGTTTTCATATTTATTCCCTTTTTGCACCATTATTTAAACTGGTTACTTTTTTTCTCCTACATTGTTTAAGTTCTGTGTATCTACTCCAACTGCAATATCAATACACCGTTGTAAGCTGTATGCAACGAAATTGTGCATACAAAATGACAATAAAGTTTGTCTAACTTCAGATAATTGCTCTTGCTGTAGTTCAATGTGAACCCAAAGCTTTAAAAATGACTTCATAACCATTTCCAGACTGATAGATCCGCTACGATCACATTTTTCTCAAGTTTCTTGGGTTCCTGGCATGATGTTTAGCTTTTGAGGATATTTTGGTGTCTTATTTTTTCAGGCAGGTCCCATTTAAGTGATTTTTTTGTCTAGAGGAGCCTGCTGCTCCATCTACACAAAGGTTTGAAGATGTTTTTATTCCCCCTGACTCCACTACTACTTATAAGATTTCATCATTGTGGAAGCTGTAATGTCAGGCAACACTTTTCTATCTGCTTTTAGGTCCATGTAATCATCCTTCATGCTTCTGTACTGTTTGAGTCTTTAAACTTAGGTGTTTTTGTTTTTTGTTGTCATTTTTGTGCTTGTTTGTTTTTTGATTTTTTTGGGTAGAAACTTAAACCATAAAAGGAAAAATATTCTACTGAACTCAACATTAAATCAAAAGTTTAATCCCTATTGTTTAGATTTAATTATGATGTTAAAACTACATTCAGATAAACCCTGAAATGTAACCGGCTGTTAAAAACATAGGTGGATGGTTGAGGATTTGGAGCAGAATTCTTCTAGGGTGTAACCGACATTTTTTCTCTATCTAGAATTTCATCATGGATATAGTAACAGTCCCGTTTCCATCTAGATTTAGTTCTGGTAGTTTAAACAAACTGTGACTCTCCTTGGAATCAGACAAGCCTGTTTATCCCTCAGTGCTGGTTGCTGTGCCTCTTTTGGACATCATCAGCACACAAGCTGATAACCATAGAGAACATCCATGGATGGAACATCATGGAGAACCTGCTGGGCCTCCTCTACATGACATCCCAACAGAAGAGAAAAGAATAGAAAATATCTTTATTGTCCCAAAATGTGGACCTTAGAAACATGTATAAAAATAACAGAATAGGTAACAAAGTTAATAAAATGAACAAATAAGCACTGTACTGTAGTGTTTTTACAATATAAATGCTCTGTATTTGGATAGTAAATGATCAATAAACAGCTGTGGACATTTTTAGAGTGATGGAAATGTGAAAAATAGCAGCAACATCAGAGATGTGCAAAATGAGAGCAGCATGTTATTTAACTAAGACAGAAACTGTGCAAAAATCAGCATGAATGTAACAACTTATTGAGGTCTTTGGGAACAGTGCTGGTTATAAAGTCTTACAGCTGCTGGGAGGAAAGACCTGTGATAGCGCTTCCTGGTGCATTTAGGGTGCAGCAGTCTGTAATTGAAAGAGCTCTTCAGTTCTGCAGCAGCTTCAGGCATGCGATGGAAGACATTATCCAACAGAGATGTTAATTTAGTTTAGTTGAGATAAGAACATCATTAAGCTGCTCCATATTATTTCCTGAGATTTACTTTAGTTTCTGTTCTTGTTTAATGTTTTTAATAATACAATGATAGTTTAAAATATCTTCTTTTTTTCAACAGTATTAAAGGCAGCAAACAAAGTTATAAAAAGGAGAGGAGGAGGGAAAAGGAAGAAAATAGCAGAATGGCTGTCTAAGGAGTGTGAAAAAGTAAAACAATCTAGAAATAAAGAATTTCACTTTTTTAAATTAAATAAAAAAATGAATATAAAAGGTGACAGAGTACTGTAAGAAGAACTTAAAAAAAGGTACAAAAAGCGAATATTGGAATTCTCTTTTTGTAATTCAGGAGGACAAGAAACAGAAATGAGTAAAGTTTATACATTGATTAAAATAATTAATGGAATATAGATATCCAATTCTCAATGATAGGAAGGAAGTTGCTGTTGAAAATAATGAAAAACGAGAAATGATGGCTAGAGTTTTTATTAAAATTCGTAGTTTAAATAATATGAGTGATCTGTTTAATGCAGGTCACTAATATTAAATAAACATCTATTGATGGTGAGGAACACTTTCAGAGCTATCAGACTGACTGTGTACTCATTAACTGCAAGATGCTTACAAAACTATTTACTTCAGTTTATTTACCAGATTTTTATGCAATGTATTAAAGTACTGTATACCTTTGAAGTGAAAGAAAAAATATATATGATTTTTAAATAATTTGCAATGTTTCATAAACATTAATATAAATTAGTAATGAAAACCTGGGTGAGTATTCAGTACTAAAAAAATCAGAGTTTTGATTCATTTAAATCATTATGCTTTTGCTGAAAGAAAGTTTTGAGGTGCTGATTTCTCAGGTTTCCTACAGACCATGCAGGAAAACAGAAAACATGTGGAAGAAGGAGGTCAAATGAGTCCAAAGAGGAGATGCTTTAGAAGGAGCTCAGGTGGTAACATTGTTCCACTGGGGAAAGTTTTTAACAGGAAAATTCACAGTTCTTCAGAGTTGATGGGAAGATTAATAGAGTTAGATGCAAGATAAGTGTGGGTTTTTACACCAAAAAAAACTTCAGTCCGCTGTTCAGTTTAAATGTGCATATTTCTTCTTTAAGGTAAAACTCTCAAGAAAATATACAGATGTTTTGTGGCAGTAGGGGAACCAGGTATTTTCATAGGGCCCAACAATAAAAAGTTCATGGTCTTCTTCACTAATCATACTGTGTAGCCCACCAACATAAAGATGAACAAGCTGAATATCCATACTTTCAAAATAAATCACGGACGACAGTCCAGATTTTTATTAAAGGCATTGCTAATGAATGAATACATATTCAAATATTTATGCTCTCTGAGTAAATAATTTATGGCTCTGCATCATTTACACATTAAATCAATAGAGCAAGTGGAGATAATCTTGTCTTTTCTCCAGCAAAACACAATTGCAAGTTGTGAAAAGAACGCGACTGATTTGTTTATGTTTAGAGTAAGTATATTGGTGTGATTTATTACTGTATTTTTGTGGTCAGTTGTGGTTATTACACTTAGAATTAAAATGTCAAATTAGTTAGAGACATTCCATTTGAAAGGATCACTGCCGCCACCTGCTGGTTTAGAAGGGAACTACTTTTTTAGATCGTGGTTAATCGGTTCATATGGCCTCTATAATTATTGAAACACTTTTGCTTCTCATCTGCTGTTTAGTGGTAATCTCTATAGCACATAGCTTTTACAGGCATGTTAAAGTATTGATATCATGGATCAACTTTCTGAAGTGCTAATTTGTAAGGTTTATAACTTAAAAATTAGATTTAGTTTAGGCTATAGTTTAATGTTTTTTATACTGTATCTTTTCCAAATAACAATTAATCTGATTTTTTAAAAATATAATGTATTGGGATTAATCCATCCGAAGGCGTTCAGGTGATTCGTGACGTCATCGCCACGTCTAACGCTCACCTAAGTTTCAGCGCAGCTGCAAACCATCAAGCAGGACGAGAAACATGACAAGAAGCGCAGAATGAGACCCGCTGTTATAATCAGCTGTTTTTTAATTAACGCCATCCTTCAGACAGGTGAGAGATCATTATATTGTTGTTGACTGAAGCAGATATCCTAATATTATAAACTTCTACTTTTGATTTATTATTTTAGGCTTTACATTTACCCGCATTAGTTTGGAGTTACAAAAGATTTTTATTAAATAAATATTAAGTTGTTACACCGCACTAACTGGAGGTCCCCCCTATAATAAAAGGCTATTTCCTCACGCAATGCAAAAAAAAAAGTGAAAACATGGATTACCTCTCTTATGTCCTGAGATATACAGTACAGAATTCCAGACTTCTTTTAAAAACCATAAAACACCTCTTGTGCTTTTGTTCTTCCAAATTAAATATATGAAGAGGCTTATTATTGCAAAAAGCTCATTATTGCAATTAAAAAGTAAATGTTAGGATATTTTAAACGTTATTCTTTTAGCTTCCTGGTATTTTGAAGAACTGGTCTAACCAGGTCAATGAAGGCAGTTTTGCTTGCACGGTATTGTGCTAACCTAACTTCAAGCTTTCTATGAGACTGAAATCATGACTTTCTGATGGCTACTAAAAACACTGACTTTCCTGTTCTAAAGATACGTGTTAATAGGGTATAATTTGAGTTATGTACAGCTGAGGGACTCGTTTGTGCCCAGATATTCAAACTAAGCTCATGAAATTCTGCCATAATATTTTGATTTTTTTCATTAGAATGAAGGTTGATTAACGACTTGCAGCAATCTCTCGTGCAGCAATACCCAACATGTCTCTGTCATAATAGGAAAACACTTTTTTTTTAAGTTTAAAGGATATGCCTCTAAAATTTAAGTTTTTCTGTGGGTGCTTGCAATCTATAATGTCTTTGGACCTCATTCCAATTCACTTCATGTTTCAATATAGATGAGATTCTCTCTTCTCAGCTTCTGCAAGAAGATACCCACCTGGTACATATGTTGATTATATTTGTTTATTTTTTGTTTTTCAGTTATACAGAATTGGCATGATGCAGGTCCTGAAAGAAGGGTCTATTTGTTTTCTGTTGAAAAAAACTTTAAAAGACTCCCCAGAAATTTGTGGTCAGTCCTATTTGGTTATATGTTAAATAAGGCTATAAAACCTAATGTAGGATGTTTCACCATTCTAAACATCAGATTTCTGTTAACACAAATCAATCTCCAGCTTGATTTGTGTCTGTTGATACAGAACTTTTATGCACCGTAAGACCAGCTGATTAGTCCACATTGTGAAGCTGCTTTGAATGTGAAGCTGCTAAAGGGATCACAATAGGGCACCAAATAAAATGCGAGCATGTGAGCAAACACATTTTTGGGCAATTATTCATTAGAAAAAAAAAATGCCACAGATAATTAATGCAAGCATGCAAGCAAATATTTTATAGCACTTATTTATTATTATAAAGTGTCATCAATCAGATTGTTATTTTCTGCATCATTAAATATCTACCTGAACCAAACTGAATGAATTGGCCCATTTGTGAACTTAACTGTATATCTAATCCACTACTGATGAAGGCAAAATTTATCTTCATTAAATATCTTTTAGATTAAGATTGTCTGATAACGTTTGGAAAACTTGAAATGTGAAACTGTTAAAGGAAAAACAAAAAACAAATCCAAATATATACATGTCTGTGTTTATCATTTATTTGGGTCCATCCCATGATGGTGTGATGGTGATGATTCTAGGTGTGTTTATCATGTCCAGAAAGATGGGAGAGCTGGATGTTAATTTTTTTAACAGTAAACGGTATAGCGTCTTGGCCAGTGGCGGCTGGTGGAGTTTTCTCCAGGGGCTATACATTCAAAAATAGTAAAATAAAAAATCAGTCAAACATACACTGCTATCACACTATATAGTTACAACATTATAAAACAAAACTTAATTTATGAACAGCTTTACTTTTTGAACATAAATGTTTCCTTTCTGAGGTTGTGAAGGGATAAATCTTTGTTTTGTATGGCCCAATATTGTGTCACAAACCTAAAAACAATGTGCCAGTTTAATAATGCAGAAGCTATTAGTCAGTTTTATACTTTTAATATCTAAATCTATTTATTTTCTGAGATTGTGTTTATTTATGAGCAACTATGCAGATTAACAAACATCTAGAAAAGGTAGACTATATTATATTATTTTTCATGTGAATCCCAGATTGTTCATTCCTCTTTGCCTTTTCTACAAAGTGCTTTAAGTCAGTCCTAGCTGTCTTTATCCATGCTGGGTCAGATTTGTTTCGAAAAAGGAGACAGGGAAAGCAGAATAAAGCTACATGCTGCTAGCCAAGCCTTCTTGCTAAACCAGGTCCTGGAAAAGGACGCTTCTTGCACCATTTCTCTTTCTCTCCAATGCCTCTCCAGCCCCCGCAACTCGACCTGTGAAGCACCCACAAAAAATCTAAGCTGTGGCAGGAGGTGGTGAGGAAATACACTTCCTGCCAGCTTGGGGTGCACCAGAGCTGCGGCGGTGCTGTGAGAACAGAGCTGTGAAAGTGGAAAATTAATTAATTAAAAAATCAATGCCCCAGGCACTGCAGATCCACCCTGTGAAAAGGGTCTGCCGACGCCGGTCAACAAAAACACCAAAATTCGTTTTAAACTATCTTTCTCACAACCTTTAGGTCAGTTGGCTCTAATAGAAACAGAGGAGACTGTGTGGGCAGCAGTGGGTGATCAAGCCTCTCTAAGCTGTCAGCTCACTGAGGATAAAGATGTCCTCCAGATCACCTGGCAGAAAGATCTCCTATATGCAGAGAAGAATCTCGCCACCTACACCAAGAAATATGGTTACAGCGTGAGAGTTGATCTGGCAGAGAAGATGGATTTTCAGTGTGAAGATCTTCAGAGCTGCTCCATG
>JAGKQL010000066.1:7085750-7139099 GCA_018398635.1 Cyprinodon brontotheroides | reverse complement strand
AACCTTTTTCAAAGTTAACTATTTAGAATATTTTCTTCCTTAACAAATTGGGGGCTCGTGCCGGTTCTGGAGTCTCGGCGAGGGGCTGGTTATCCTCCCCGTATAGCAGTTTTTCAAGTAGTGAGCTTGTTGCGCCCGAATGTTTTTGATTTATGCCCAATTTTGAAGCGTGGTCTGCGCTATGTTAGTCCACGCCACAACGCAAGAGGGGCAATCAGGAACTAGCTGTAGGTCACAAGAATATGACCGGCGGCGGCGTAGGAACTGGGGAGCAAAAGTTTGTCCGGACAATTGAGGGACTTGAGAGCCAAAAAGAGCAAGGATCCAGGTGGCATATGTGTCCCAGTGTTCTTTGGCGCAAATTTTGCTCTTCAGCTAGTCCATCTGGCAGAAGTCGATTTTTCCACAACGCCGGTTATATATTAAACAAAACAAGTCAGCTGTAGGTAGCAAAACAGAAATATGCATAGTGTACAGCCGGATGTAGATTTGACCAGAGAGCCTCTCGTCTGGGCGTGTAAGGTCACCTACAATTTTCGAGAGGTGCAGCACAGTGTCTGCGGAAAGGGGTGGGCAAAACCACGCTTGTAACTGTGACTAGGGTTGACAATTGTCCCTTGAAAATGCACGCTTGTCCTCGTATTAATGAAGAACAAGGCCCAAGCTAGATACAAAACTTATGGTAAACTTGTTCCCGGGCCCTGTCCTGCTTTGTGGCCAATGAGCTGACAACATATATAATGCGATCAACAACAACCTCATCCCATTGGTCGAAACCCGAAAGTGTTGCTCACGGAGAAGATAGTAATAATAATAATAATAATAATACATTTTATTTAATGTAACAGCGCCTTTCTGACACTCAAGGTCACTCTAGGTGAAAGAAAAATAAAAATACAAAATACAAATACAGGATCATAAAAACAGTTAAAGATAGGGATAAGAGCAGTGTATTCACGAAATAAGCGAGCTGGAACAGAAGAAATCCAAAACTGTTCAGGCAGGAGGTAAAGTCTATGGTGAGTGAAAAGGTTTACATTGTCCATAAGAATATTGAAGCAAGCGAGATAAAGTCAGAGGTCCAACTGGGATATCACGGCGAGAGTGTAGGCGATACACACACACAGAGGCATACGTCTGTGTATTAACTTTCCTATCAAAAGGTACCATGTAGGATTAAATACATACAGCAAGCTTTCATAATTAAATGTTTTCCTGCAGCACATCTTGGAGAAAATCTACCCCATGTGACTAACCTGCTGTACAATATTTGCTGCTTTAAGTTTAACTTCAATCACAGGATTAATGTATTATGCACTGCATGAAAGTGAGATTTTTGTCCCCGTAAACTCCCTCTCCGCATCTCCCTGATTTTTAGTCAGTTAACGACAATTTGCAACCCTCGCCGCTTGTCGGCGGCTTGTCGAGTGGGCCACAAATTCATGCGGGAAATGGACTCCTGACGTATGTGGAGAGCGATCAGCTGTACTAATGGCCCTAATTAGCATATGAATGCAGCAAACCAGCGCTGCTGGCCAGGTCTGGCTTGAATAACCTTCTCAGTATTGGCTGGAAACCACTATTTCTCAAACAAGAAGTGAAATCGCAGCGTGATTGGCAGCAGCAAAACCACACGTGGCCACGCCCCAGGCTTTAATTTTCTTACTGAGTATTGGACCAGGAACCACTTCCTTTTAAACAAGTAAAGTCGCTCGTGATTGGTTGGCATATATATCTATATTTACATATACCCTACATATATATATATAAAAACTGTTTATTCACCCCTCGTGGGGGTGGTATGTATCATCCTCAAGCTCGGGTCCCTCTACCAGAGGCCTGGGAGTTTGAGGGTTCTGCATGGCAGTATCTTAGCTGTTCCTAGGACTGCGCTCTTCTGGACAGAGACCTCTGATGTTTTACCTGGAATCTGCTGTAGCCACTCTCCCAGTTTGGGGGGTCACAGCCCCCAGTGCTCCAATTACCACTGGCACCACTGCTGCTCTTACTTTCCACATCTTTTCTAGCTCCTCCTTCAGTCCTTGGTATTTCTCAAGCTTCTCGTGTTCTTTCTTCTTGATGTTGCTGTCGCTTGGGATTGCCACATCTATCACTACTGCCTTCTTCTGCTGTTTGTCGATCAACACGATGTCTAGGTTGGTTAGCCATCACCTGTTTGTCAGTCTGGATCTTGAAGTCCCATAGGATCTTAGCTCGGTCATTCTCAACTACCTTAGGAGGTGTCTTCCATTTTGACCTTGGGACTTCCAGCCCATACTCATGGCAGATGTTCCTGTACACTATGACAGCTACCTGGTTGTGGCGTTCCATGTATGCACTTCCTGCCTGCATTTTACACCCTGCTGTTATGTGCTGTATTGTTTCAGAGGCATCTTTGCACAGTCTGCATCGGGGTCCTGCCTGGTGTGGTAGACCCTGGCCTCTATTGATCTTGTACTGAGTGCCTGTTCTTTTGCTGCCATGATTAGTGCCTCTGTGCTGTCCTTCAGTCCAGCCTTTTCCAGCCACTGGTAGGATTTTTTGATATCAGCCACTTCTTCTATTTGTCTGTGGTATACGCCGTGCAGCGGCTTGTCCCTCCATGATGGTTCTCCTTCCTCTTTCTTGTCCTCACTTTCGGTTTTCTCCTGCCTGAGGTACTCACCAAGCCATTTGTCTTTGGGGGCCATCTTTCTGATGTACTCCTGATCTTAGTTGTTTCATCCTGGACAGTGGTCTTGACACTCACTAGCCCTCGGCCTCAAATGCTCACGCTTGGTGTACAGTCTCAGAGTGCTGGATTTGGGGTGGAACCCTCCATGCATTGTGAGGAGCTTTCTCGTCTTGATGTCAGTAGCCTCTATCTCCTCCTTTGGCCAGTTTATTATGGTGGACCAGCGGGGTATCTGATGACTGGTAGGGCATATGTGTTGATGTCAGTTGGATATATATATATATATATATATATATATATATATACTTTTATATATAAGTATATATATATATATATATATATATATATTATATTCATTCAATATATTTATTCATTATAGATTTATTCATTCATATATTTATTCATTCATATGGTGTGTATTTATTTATGTTATCCTTCACTACTACACAATTATTATGCTACCATCAAGGACATGAATGAATTTATACAGAAAATGAACATTTGCCGGGAAGCTGTTTATGCAAAAGAAAGAGCTTTTATTAAAACACACACAACTATATACAACGCGTATCCAAACACATGCGTATCAAAAATTACAAGTCCTGCGGAACGGTCCGCTTGTTTCCTCGGGGTTGGAGGTAACTGGCAGCATTCCCTCCGAGGCAGGTCCGATGTGCAGACGCCTACTGTGTGTGGCCCTGTACTTCGGCATCGCTTCTAACCGGGACTGCAGCTTAACACAGAGTTCAGTGAGATCCAGCCTACGAAATGGCGGCGACCGTACAATCCATCCAGAGACACCGCCAACGACGCCATCTTCTTCGCCGGACATGAGGTCGACGGTGGCGGACTCCAGAGTTCCACTTCCTCATCTGCTAGCACACTCTGCCCGCCAGCAGCTGAAAAAAAATCAATGACCAGGCGCACTGTGTATGGACACAACACATCTATCAATGCACCTGAAAAATAGTCACCAAATAAAGTCTTACCTCTTTCTTCTGGCCCGACTCCCGAGCAGGATAGCCTGGCGAAGCCTGCGACGCAACGTGCTGGCGGGCTGCGCGTATGTTCTGAAGCTCCCTGCGCATTCGCCTCAAAATACGCCTTACAGGCAGCTGGAAACAATTCAATGAGAGTGATATGAATAAAAATCAAACGCAAGTCACAGTAACAAGGAAGGAGAAAACATTAAAACAAGTCACTTACACATAATGTGGTTTCTTAATCAACATCAAATCTGACTTGTTGATATGGCGTCTGAAAGCAAATAGGAGTAGGTCTGTGAAACAAAATGTGTAGCTATGATCGTGGCCTGTCCAAATCCATATCTTCTTTTACCGCAGAATGAAAGCATATTCTTTTAAATCTTACCCATTGCCCGGTTTATAGCGCCTGCAATTAGTCTCCGAAGTTGTAAAGACTCTGCAGAGACTGCTTCCTGTAGAATCACAAAAATACACTTTTAATAAAGCGTTCTGTTCGCTACTAATAGGCAAGAGTTTGCTTAAGTTGTAAGCTTTGCAAGGCTACTATTAGCTTAGCTATAGGCTGTGGGTTAGGCTAGTTTAGCTTAGCAGGCAGTAATTGAACATATATTTACCGCTAGCATCTCTTTCTTTGAGTTCGCCTTGTTCGATGCAGAGTCGCCATCGCTGGTCCCAAGAGGAGTTTTACCCTAAATCCACATGGCTCCCGCTTCGCGAACCGCCGCAATAAAAGCAAAGCATCCATCCTCCACTGTATTCCAGACTGCTCATAGCTCTGAGTTTCTTGGAGACGAGAGCATGCTGCGAAGATGAACCAGGGTTTCCGTGCGATCATTAAAAAGCAATTAAAAATCATTTTTAAACGCGGCCTTAATTGGCACCAAAATTATTTAAATATGTTTATCTAAGTATTTATAATTCTTTAATAAAAAATGCTTATAAAAAACACATTTTCGGCAGATATATTATATGCGCTATTAATTTGCGTGGAACTGATCATAAAGCCGTATGTTCGGAAAGGAAGCTCCAGGCGGAGAAAAAGCTAGAGGATATATATATATCATATATGTGTGTGTTGTGTTTACATACATACAGGAAGTCATGGAACTGTGCTTGCAGCTCCTTTCATATTTCATGTACACTAATAACTTGTGTACATGGTTCTTGTTGATGGCATTAAAATCATTTCTAATAGCATTAAAATAGCATTAAATTAAGTCACTCATTCCTGTATGAACCCTGTGAGCGATTAATTTAATATGACATATTAAAAAATCCACCATCATCCAGCATATGTTCAGTTTCTGCCCAAATATATATATATATATTTTGTAGATTTTTGTAACGGGGATAAGGATAATTCAAAACTGCTTTTTTTTGAATGAACTTGTTCTCTACTCCCAAACTCAGCATCTCTTTTCATTCCTGTAATAAGAAGTTTCTTTTGAATGGATTTGATTAAAGTTTAAGTCCCTCGGGTATAAAAATAAATATTTTGATGGAGATGAGAAATCTGCTTCCTCGCTAGTGAATAACCAATAGTTTTGATCCAATCATTTAAATAAACGGTGTTGTGTTATATTTTATATATATATATAATTGTGCTTGTGCAATAATTTCTAGTCACCGATCTGTTGCTGCTATATTTTAATTTGACTGTAACCGAATTTGTCGATGTTCTTTTTCCTGTTTGGTGCGATTGCAATTGCGGATCTTGACTCCGGCCGGACCTTATGACCACAGTGTACCAGACGTTCTGATGGCTACTTCCAACAGGATAATGCGCCATGTTATAAAGTGAATCATCTCAGACTCATTTCTTGAAACTTTTCCACTTAAGTAATTGTGAATTGAGCATATTGACAGACAACATTTATTTTTTCTTAAATGCAAATTTTTAAATAATTACTGCTCTAAATGTATTGCTCTGTCAGAGCTAAAGATCTGTTTTTGGTCTCTATACTTTAATTAAATAAATCAATTCAAGCTAAAATGTAGCAGTCTATACTTAGCCTGATCTCTTTTGTATCAGAGATTTTCTTACCCTTTTTAGAAAAATAATGCTTGGGGTAAAACTCCTCATGCAGCCCCTGATTTGCATTTTATAGCTCAACAGCATGTTCCATTTTTACATGTTAAAAGCCTCCCCTAGAATTCCATGGGGGAGGCTTGCGGGGATTACTGCCTAAGAAAAGTCTCACACGCCAATTTCTGATTGTACTGAGTTTTTCGAGCCAAAAACCTGCAAATTGCAGAACCTGAAGTTCCACTCCACAATCTACAGTGCCGCACATTGTTGATAGAAAATCCCACTTTTCATGCAGTGATGATTGCTTGAATGGATGGAATTATAGAAATGCAATAAAGAAATAAGAATTTTAATGTTATTTTTATTTTGGGAAATTCAAAAACTAAAAATTGAATATGCATAAAAGGACTCCTGTAATTTCAAAACTTCATGTGGAAATGAAATGCAGTACTCTTCAAACCACATTAAAAATACAATCCTCTTTTCCCCCTTTATCAGGACAACAGTGCAATAAAACCCAGCCTGCAACAGCAGCCTTTTCAATAGATAAGTCGGCTATCTCACCGAAAATAAGCCAGTATAATTTAATTACAGTGCACCCACCGGTTTGTTTACAAATGCAGAGGGAAAGTTTGAAGCGTTTATTAAAGCACAGAAAACGCTGTTAAAACACCTTGCTGTTTTAACCAGCGTATTTCCCGACATCCTAGAATCTCCTAATACACTGGCATACGCTGAACTTTCTACATATTTTTTTCAATTTTGGGTGTATACATAGAGTATTCATAAAGTCCAGTCTGCACAAAGAGATGTCTTTAATGGCGGTATTTACCGACCTGCTGTTTATCGCCCCCAGAACAAAAAGAATAAAGAAAAAGAAATAAAGAAGGTTTTTGGTGGCAGCAGATTAAGTGTCATATCTGCTAGGAATTTTGATGGTGCTGGTGTGAGTGTGGATCCATCACACTCACATTCTAGCTCACCTTATGATGGGGATGAAGTCTGGAGGAGAACTGATGGTTTGCTCCTGTTAACGCTCTTTATACCAAAACTCTGGCAATACACCGTTTTACAGTAGCTGGAAGTTAGAAACACGTTCAGCGCTCGTCTGGAACACGTCAGTTACGTTGATATGCTTTGGAGAGAAGTTCTTGATAAGTTACGCAGAAGTTATGCACAAAGTTATGCTCAACATTTCTCCCGGTACTCGCTGTATGTCAACGTTTGCAAGCGTGTTTTTAGCGTGGATAACTTATCCAATGTATGCCAGGATTTTTACCAGATTTTTCATACGTCAGGCATACGTCACTTATGTCTGATGGAAGATGATCCAGATGATCCAGCCAATGGACTGCCTAATAAGATGCTCGGCAAAAGAACTCATGCTCTTCCTCAACACTGGAAGTCCTCAGACATTTTTCTTTCTTGTTGCTTTTCTCTTTGCACAGGTAAACAGCACATTTCTTCTTCTCGCGGTTGCATTATCGGGCAGAGCAGACGCTGAATGCGCACTTTCATCTGGTTTGGTCTGCGGCGGTTTCGTGAGAGTCGTGAAACACCGCGAGCGCACGCTTTTAGGAAATCCTATACACTACTGTTTACATGCTCTAAAAAAACATTCTAAATGACTTACTTTCGAGTAAATTCTGGGCTACCCACTCAGGACACTTGGAATACATTGTAGACGAGAGCAGTATGGAGGAATATTGACCTTGCGTTTTTTGTGGACTTTTATGGACCTTTCTGCCTCGAGCCATAGACCTCCATTATTTGCATGTCAGCAGACGGCAAGAAGCCTCCCAGATCTCCAGATGCATTTGAGATATCAAAAAAGTACTCCAGAGTGTTGTTCAGCATGGGGGTGAGTAGAAAATGAAGGCACTAATCATGTTTTTGGGTGTACTATTCCTTTAAGGGTGGCGGTGGGGCCAGTGTTTATCTCAGGCAGTCTATAGGTGAGAGGCGGGGTCCATCCTGGACAAGTCATGAGCAGGGCAACACAGAGACACACAAGGCCACTCAACCATGCACACAATCACACCTGGGGACCATTTAGAGAAGCCAATTAATCTAACAGTCCTTTTTCTGGACTGTGGGAGGTAAACGGAGTACCTGCAGAGAACCCTGGCATGCACTAGGAGAACATGCAAACTCCACGCAGAAAGACCCCTGCCAGGAATCAAACCCAGAACTACAGAGCTTTTTGTTCCCATAGGAAATCAGTGTGTTTCTCACAAAAACAGGAATATGACCCCGAAAGCTGCCAGCTGCTGCACAGGCTGTTCAATACAAAGTGAAACGTCCCCATAACACGCTCCTCCTTCCTTAATTTCTTTAAAAATGTTTTGTGGGTTGCCTTCTGTTTTGGGTAGAAAGGATCTCTCAGGTTCTCGTCTCATTCAGCGGGTTTCCACAGCGCAGTTCAAGTCCGACAGCTTTATTACCCCTTCAATTTATGCGTGTCATGTCGCCGCAGCCGGGCCTGCGACGTCTGCTTTATCGCAGCCATAAAGAACACTGGTGACAGAAGAACAATTGCTTGAAATTCAGTCAGACAGAAATGAGGAGAGGGCGTATGGAGCTATTATAGAGTTGGTATGTAATGAGTCCCCAGCCACATTCTGTGTCATCCCATCAGTCACGTTTTACAGCACAGGGAACCTGGCAGCTCTGGTAAACCTGCTGGGAGCCCGCAGAGCTCAGGCTGCGATGACATATCTTGACACCTTAAAATTCAACAAGATTAAACTCCGACTGGCAGAGAGGAGCCGTGTCACTCCTCTGCTCTTCCCTCCTCTGTAGCTCTCTTAAACTGTCCTCTGAGATCTGTGTTTTAGCACTGGGAAGAAGAGGTGGTTCTCCTGATTAAAATGGAAAAAATAAAGTTCTGTCTATCTGCATTTCATCCCAACAGAGAGGAGCTGAGTGTGTACGACAATCCCAACGGTAAGTTTGTTTAAACCATTCTTCTCTGGGGGCGGGGGGTCATGGCCAGAGGTGTTTTTCATAGAAAGACTCGTAGAGCAGATGTTGGATTGTTCTTCTTTATAAATATCTCAGGTGTCCAGAGGTGGACAACTCAACAGCAAAATGAAAATCCGAAAATTAAACCTTGTATTTATTCAGGGCCTTTTCTAAACTCTGCTCAACAAAAAGTCTGATACAGTAAAGACAGAGAGAAACAGAGAGCTGTGTCATGGTTACCGTCCACATCATGGAACATTAAATGTTAAAGCGACATTTTCCATCTTTTATTGATAGTTTAACGTCTCTGAATGTTGGAAAGTGTTTTGCATATTCTATTTCTCTTTTTCTATGTATTAACCTGCCAAGTCCCTCTTTTATTATATCTTCTAAAGGCGATGAAAGTGAAAGAAGGTTGTTTTTTTTTTCATACAGCTTAAACAATAACTTTTTAAAACTGGATGATGTAACTCAGCATAATGTATTAAAATCTATTTGTCCCTTTAAGTTATGAAAATGTAATCTTGCTCCCAGAGCAAACCTCTAATTGACTAATGAGATCAATATTCACGATTCAATCCAGCAATAAAGTAGGAACACCCAGATTCCATATCCTCCGTCACCGCTCCGTCCCGCGTACGTACATCGTGCGGAGCACTTGTACAGTCATATTAATAAATGAGAACTGTTCCATATCTACTGCTACGTCACCATCCATGTACGCCTTCTCCGGCCTTCAACGTCAAAATGTGGAGTCACTCTATTTTTTGCTCCGTCCCCGCCCGCTGGAAGTAGCAATCCAAACACCCCAAACAGGGAAAAAAAAACATTGCGAAGATCCAGTTTGTCGAATTAAAATATGATAATGACAGATCGCTAATTAATAATTAGAGCATAATTCCTATAGTACTGGCCATTCTAAATTCCCTCACTTTCCTTGATGGGTCCTTGGCTGGTGCCCAACAATTTCTTTTTAAACATCAATCTTTGCACTAAGATATTCTTTCTGTCATGAGTGTGGACATTAAGATCTAAAGAGAAGTACCAACTCCTGGTCAGACCCTGTAATTTAGGAAAATAGGAATATGTAAAGAAGGCGTCACTCTAGTGGCAGGAAGTCGGAGGGCATTCTGCTGGGAGCTGTAGGGAGGTGAGCTATCATTCAGCTTGCGTTTGACTGGGAAGAGCCATTTTGAATGGCTGCTACTGTATATATTCCCAAAAACTAAGACAGTATAATTAAATAATAGAATACAAACTATAAGTAGGCTACTTCAACCAACCAGCAGATTTCTCATCTCGATCATAAGATTTAATTTATGCTGAGAGGCTTAAACGTTTCATCAAATCCAGTCACATCAACTTCCAAGAGCACATCTCACAATTTCAAAAGAAACTTCTTCTCGCAAGCATGAATGAAGAGATGTAGAGTTTGGAAGTAGAGAAACAAACCAATTTCGGATCCTAGTTATCCCTATCACAGAAACCCAAAGTGAAAAGAAAATGTTTGGACAGAAACATTGTGTGACACTGTGGATGATGATGGTGAGTTTTAATGGTTATATTAAGTAAAGCACTCATTACGAATGTTTTGTTCCCATAAATCAAATTATAATGTCTTGCATGCTCTTCTCGAACTCCAAGGAACAAATGGAGCAAGAAGGGAGGAACCTCGGAGGCTGCAGGTTTCGCACAGAATGGAGCGGGAAGGCTACTGAGGATGTGGGATTTTGGAGATTTCATGCTGACATCGGACTGATTGGAATATCTATGTTTGTTCAGTGGATGTATGCATTTGTGCTTGGTCGTATTTATTTGTTAAAGTAGGGAGAAAGAAAGATGGCCATTGATCCCCAAAGGGAAAATAGAACCTGACTGAAAAAAAGGCCACTCAGTCCCAGGAACCATTAGCATCTACAAACAGTCCAAGGTCTAAATTAAAAACATCCTGCAGTTTTTTGGGCAGTCTGTAAATGTTTTGTTGGTATGCGGAAGCAACCATTCAAAATGGCCCTTCCCAGTCAAACGCCAGCCAAATGAAAACCCACTTCTCTGCAGCTCCCAGCAAAATCTCATCCAACTTCCAGCCACTGGCCTTCTGCTGGGCCTGAATATTTTTTTGCTCTGACTCCACCCTTTCTTGGTCTGACTGGAAGATGACGCTTCTCTTCAGATCTTAATGTCCACAAATCCTGAGAGAAAGAATATTTTAGATGTTTAAAAAGGAATTGTAGGGGACCAGCCAATGACCAGCCGAGGGCCCATCAAGGAAAGTGGGGAAACAGACTCTGTAATTCAGTGAAAGGGAGGAGACAGAGTAACTAAATATGCACATCCAGGAGAAGGCCAGTGGCTGGAATTTGGACGGGATATGGCTGCCATTCAGCTGGCTTTTGACTGGGAAGGGTCATTTTGAATGGCTGCTACTGTACAGCTAAAAAGACAGACAGGTAGTGAGTAGTGACAGTATCCTGCATTGGGGTAGTTGGGTGCATGGACAGGCGCAGGTAAGGAGGCCATGGAAGGCTGAAGGGAAGATATGAAATGTCATTACCCAAGTGAATTGGTGTATTTCACAGACTTTTAACCCAACTTTACTATCATATCTTAGGTTTTATGGATTGGTCAAACCTTCACTGAATTATGTTAGGACATTTTGCTTTTGTTCAAACTTTTGGTAAATTCTATATAATTCTTCTCATTGAAATATTTTCCCATTGTGATTGAACAATAGGCAACTTCGTTTTGGAGGGGAGGGGAGTGGCAGCCTAGTGGTTAGGGCATAGGGCTTTTAATCCTGAGGTTGTGAGATCAATCCCCCCCTCCCACAGACTGCCAGTCTGAGCAAGACCCTTAACCCCACACAGCTCCCCGAGGGGATGGGTTAAATGCAGTGAAGTAAATTCACTCTGTCATTATTAGAGTTTATAAAATACAAAACAAAAGAAAAATTGTACCAGCTAAGCAGACTTAAACACAAAACCTTTTTAGATTACAACCACTCTTAGGTCTTTTCTGGGTTATATACACTACATTTCTCAACAAAGTAAAACTGTAATAAACACACAATTTAGGCAGGCATTAGCAAAAAAAAAATCCTGAGCTTCAACTTTTTCGACATATGCAAAAGAATATATATATATATATAATGGCAAACCAACTGTATGTATAACATGTATGTATGTATGGCAATGTATGTATGTATGTGGGTATGTATGTATGTATGTATGTATGTATGTATGTATGTATAGAAACCCATTTTGGCCGCTTGTATTCGTGATCAGACAGATAGATAGATAGATAGATAGATAGATAGATAGATAGATAGATAGATAGATAGATAGATAGATATGTGTGTGTGTACTTTCAAGCAATGCTAGTTGCTTGAAATACCAGAGTGTGGGGGCATGGGATCAGAGATAGCATGAATGATTAAAAACTAAATTTTACTTTTAAAAATCCATAACCGAAAATGGCCAGAAGATGGCAACAGTGCATCTATAGCTACCACATGCATGAACCACATTTCTTTTCATATCCAGTTTTGCTGCTAAGAGTTCCTGGAGCACAGTGTGCAGAAGCAAGCGCCTGGTTCATCTAACTTCCTGCTAAAAGCTTGCCATCTGGCCCTGTCTCCTCCAGCCATGTCCAGCACCATTTATTTTTGAGACCTTTATCTTTGGTCATGACATCTTCCCTGGAGTTCATGAACTTCATTGTGCTGACTCTATGAAATTCCGTTCTCTCTATCATCCTTCTCTCTAAACACAAAGTTTCATTTATGTATTTTTTGACTTTTAACATGTCTCTCCTAGAATGGAGCCATAGACGTGCAAGGTGACTTTCCTTCTAGAACTTCAGCACTGTACCACAATCTATCTGGTGATTTGATCAAGAAATGAGAGGAGATAAGACCCGACCCCTTCTTCTTCTGATTGGCTAATAGTGTTAGTTTCAGAGTGCTCCTTTGCTACCATTGGCTGACAAACACGAGAACACCATCAGTATCCAGCATATATGCTTTTTCTGCCCAAATATTTTGAGCCGGCGGTCTTGAGCGGAGCGTGGGCGGTGATGGAGGATGTGGAATTTCGGTGTAACACAGGTCAGCTGGCTGTGATGACAAAATTTCTCATTTGTTTTAAATGTTGTGCACTCTGCTCCTCCTCTGTAAGTCAACAGCTGTTTCTGTGCGTGGCATGCTCATGCGCTCTTTCTACGATAATAACAGTTTGCACGCAACATTTCCCCTTTATTCATAAAACACTTAAATCGAGGGCATTTCTGGGGACAGCTTTAGCTGGGGAAAGGTGGTCCAATACCGGGTCTATCCCGGGAAATTGGGGATGTCTGGTCACTCTCCTAGCAATAGGTACGAGCCGTAAATCCGGCCTGGGGCCAGAATACACCAATCTCTACTTAGGACCCAATATTCAAGGTGAGACAAACAGTGGGATAATTTCTAAAGGTCTCTGGATCTGCAGTTCAAGAGCAGCAGAACTATAGAGATAGCTCAGGATAACCTGAGCCACTCTAACCAGAAGCTTTATCAAAAAGGAGAAAGTTTTAAGCCTAGCCTTAAAAGTAGACAGGGTGTCTGTCTCACGGACTAAAACTGGTTGTTGGTTCCAACTAAACCTGCAGATTGAGAGCGAAGTGCTCTGTAAGGAACATAAGGAACAATCATATCTCTGATATCAGATGGAGCTTGACCATTTAAGGCTTTATATGTGAGAAGGAGGAAATGCAGTGGCTGCGGGGGTGAGGCAGAGCACCACCCATCACTGGCAACTCTGGTTTAAGAGAAACACAGGTGTGCTGCAGCCCCAGTGAAAAAGCCTGAATCCAGGTCAGGGAAACCATTCAGAACAGGTAGGCTGAGAGATGCAGACGGGATTACCTTTTAGAGAGTTTATTCTGTTCATTTCTTGGCAATTTCTTTGCAGTGGTCAGACTTTCTGTCGTCACATTAAATTTCAACCCCTGAGGTTTTATAAAGATGATTGAATAACATGAACAGCTTTGGCAGATATTTAACAAATGACAAAGATTAGAAAATTAGTTTACACATCTTCCAAGGCATAGCTCAGTGAATAGGTCATATCGACCACATAAGCAGGAAGCGATGCTGTTTGTCCTCTTTTATCTTTTTATTGATCTGTAGCCCAAAATCAACAGAAAAATTTCCAGCAGACATAATATCAGAGTGCTTCCATCTTTACATGGCAACTACTTACAGGATTTGTCACAGATGGGGAGATATAATGGTCTGTCTTTCAGCATATTCTGGCACCATTAAGCTGCCAATGTCTTTTTTTGCTTTTCACTTAGACACTCTTCTTTGTGAGGTAAAAATTTTATTACATAGTAATTTAAGATATGGTTCGTTCATCTCGAGTGTCGCCGCTGGACATACAGGTTGAAAAGAGACCCACTGATATTTTCATTCCTCATCTTGCAAAGCCCACACATTATCTTTTTCTATTTTATTTGCATTTTTTGTCCCGCAGGTGGGGAAAGGAAACTGGCAATAGGCATGAAAACCCTGCAGCTGTCTGGCTTTATGTGCCATGCTTCACTGGGAGCCAGGGAATTTATCACATCTTTCTGTTACACTGCCTTTTATGACTTACATTGATCATCAAGGTGTATAACCACTATCCCCTGAAGTACATTACTTTTAGTGCTGTTTTCACCTCACCCCAACTGCTGGACAGGAGCTCTGAAACATCTGATTGACATTTTTTTGTTTTTTTGTTTGGTGAAGTCTTTTGCTGTTTCCATACTGTAGCTTGTTGTATTATAATAAAAATGAATCCCAGATTAAAGCTAATGGATACTTGGAGTTTGTTGCCTATAGACATTTTAGAGATGTTTTATTATTGTGTGAATGAAATTTCCTAACATTATCACATTTGTAATATCTGCTGAGCGGTGTGCAAGGTTTTTGTTTGTGTGGTCCCGCTCTCCCTCCTTTTCAGGGTGTGACTTGCAGCTACTGCTTAAATGATGTTCCATACAGTAGTAGCAATTCAAAATTTCCCCACTTTATTTGATGGGTCCTTGGTTGGTCCTTGGCTGGTCCCCCTCAATTCGTTTTTAAACATCAATATTTCTTCTAAGATAATCTTCCTTTCATGATTTGTGGACATTAAGATATCCTTCCTCTTGTGTTAGGTTTCTGCTGCCATCTGTAGTGTTAGCGGGTCATTTTGGACCCGAGTATTAAATCAGCCATAAAATACCCTAAAAACAATCTTTTATCATCCAATGTTTTTCTTAACTCTTGTTTAGCTGATTGGGCTCCCTTATCTATGAAAAGATTGGTTTTAATATTTTTTTGTGGCCCCCTGGGCCTTTGTTTTATCAGCATACCCCTCGTTTTCAACGTCTAAAAAGTGGTCAAATGAACCTTAAGAGAAGAAGGCAACAAAATAATCAGCTCTTCTGTTACCTGAGTGCAACTGAGAGATATTAAAACACATTTCATAAATGTTCAACAAAAAAAAGATTTTAATTTTAATATTATCAAATATAGTAACATCTATGGTGTTTCGGGTCATTTTGGACCCGTATATATTTACTTCAAGAAAAGGGCAAAAACAAGTCTTTTTTTCGTCACACAATAGAACTTGAATACAATATTTATATTTCTGCAGGCTTTATACCTTTGGTAAATTTTTTCGTGATATATTTAGAGCGGTAGGTGAAGACACTTCAGGGAAGTTTATTCTCGTCCGCGTCAAGCGAAAGGTGACCTATTACCTCTTTTCTTTTTGAATTGTGCGGGTTCCATCGGTATTGTTGCTGTGGATGGAGTACTTGAGGCAGGGCTGGCTGCTGAGGGCGATGCTGATGCTGATACTCTTCTTGTTGATTTGGATGTGGATGGCGTGTTTGATGACCACTGCAGCTGCCTAATGTAAGTCTGCAGTAGCATGGGTTCCCCGGCACCCGTGCCCCTTGCTCAGCCTAGCGGCGCCTTTACGGGCGGAATCCCTGCGCTCCTCGCAAAACATTCTCCGCTTAGTGCTCGGGGTTTAATTCCACCCTTGGTGAATATGGGCCCCACAACACAGCAAATGTATCAGCGGTGCATGTACGATTGAGGATGATGCAAAACACAATCACGGCCCATCTCCTGGTCATTAAGCTGGCAAGTGTAGGTGGCAGTCAGCTTGTCCCAGATTGTCCACACTCTGTCCTCTGCTCAGCCATAATTCGGCGGGCAGCTCAGCTTTATTTCTCTTTTTTATGGTGCCCACCATGGTGAGTTTCCTCCTGAGAAGTTCTTGTCCAAGGTCATAGCATGTAAAAAATTGTCACAAGTGATGTTGTGACCCTGCAGTCCAGTAGTCAAATCGAGGACTACCCGTTTTCCTTGTTTTTTTTCAAGGATGCCGCTTGCAGATTTTCCTGTGTAAATCTGTAGGTTCCACGCATAGCTTGTTTTAGCATCACAGGCTGCCCAGATTTTTATGCCATATTTGCCTGGCTTGCTGGGCATGTATTGCCGGAACGGGCATTTTCCTCGAAAAGGGAGAAAACGTTCATCCACTGTCACCTCTGGCCCTGGGTTGAACATCAGTGGAAGGAGTTGCACCCATCTCTCCCAAACATTCCTGATGGGAGCAAGCTTGTCAGATTTTGCTCTGGTGTATCGATTGTCAAATCTGAGGACTCTTGAGATCATCTGAAAGGTCCAAAGAAACATTGTTGCCCGTTCTCAGAGGCCTGCTCATCTCCATAGCTAAAATCCTGTGTGTCCTCTGCCTCATTTGCAGCAAAGATGTGACCCAAAGCTTTATTTACAGTGAATCTTCTCCTTATTATTGCATCCTGTGAATTAGTGATGTGTACTCTTCAAGTCACCACCTCTACACTCAAATGGCTTGACAAGCCTGGAGATGTTTGTTCTCGCAAAAAGGCAAAGACAAAAGGCCCTAAATGAAGCTCAAGTGGTTGGAAGAAGAGGCTGTTGGTTGATTGTGTGTTCATGATTACATTTTAGGCATTTTTAATTGTTTTATAATCAAAAATTTTAACCGGGTCACAAATGACCCAAACACCATAAAAGTCAGTTTTTTCACCAGAGCACTTTATAATTTAGTAAAAAAATAAAATTTGATTTTACTTTGTTTAAATGGAAGTCCTTGACAAAGTCAAAAAGTTTCAACGCAAAAAACAAATGTATGAAGTACTTTTATGCATGCTAAAACTCAAAACTGGTCCATAGGGACCCTAACACCATAGGAAGGATATAAAGAGAAGCCCCATCTCCTGGTCAGACCCTGTAACTCAGTGAAAGGGTGGAGTCAGAGTAAAAAAAATATATGCGCCGAGGAGAAGGAGGTGGTCACTCCAGTGACTGGAAGTTGGCTGCCATTCGGCTGGCGTTTGACTGGGAAGGGCCATTTTAAATGCCTGCTACTGTATCTACATCAGTCAGAAAAGCCATTTGAGGGAGCTGGGACCTGTAGAGAGATGTTAGTTATTCCAGTGTTAACCTGGCAAGCTCCTAGCTTACTGGAGCTTGAGTAGCTTCCCTGTGTGAATTCAGTCCCCTGTGAGCTCACAACGCTTACCCAACTGGAGAAAAACTGGTTGAGAAAATACTGAAAATGCAACATGAATTATGTCCAAACAGCATCTACATTTGGTTGAAAAGTGAAAAACTGTAAGTTTTAGATCGTTGAAATGACTGTCACTGTCTATCATTAGACGAAAGTGGGACAAAATCAGACTGACCAAACACAGCCCCAATTTTCAACAACTATTTCTGGAAAAAAATCCAGGGTATGACGGACTGACCAGATTCAGCCTATAATTAATAGGGGTTTTATTTGTTGTTTTGGCCTTGGAGACCATGAGGCTTTAAATTTCCCAGTGGTTGCTGTCTCCTTTGAATGACGTTTCCCTGAACAGTAAAATAAACTATATTTAGCTACTGACACCTATTTTTCAGGTTACTGATTTCTGTGTTACACCAAGTGCCATACTCTACCCATAGTGGTCAAAGTGCAAAGTTAAAAATAAGAGAAGAAAACAAGAAAACTTCCCAACAGCCAAGGCAACCCCTTAACTAAAGAGCTTCAACCCAAAGGGAATGATGAGACCACGTCCACACACCACAAAACCGCCCATACTCCCAGCAACCCTCTGCAAACTCAGCAGTGGTGAAAGCACAATTGACCCTCCAACCCCACACATCACTGCCCTTTCCCAGGTAGGCATCCTTCCATATCAATGTGAATCTGCCATTTGTGTTATGATCTGGCATGTATGCTCTTCCTTAATTGGTTATTTCTTTCACCTGTCGTTTTCCCTCCCTGCTGCAATTATCATTTATTTCTCTGTTTTCAACAACAAAGCAGGGACAGATTTGTTCTCTATTCCACCTGTTTCCTATGGTTTATATTCTCTTCAGCCTGAACATTCAAGGCCAGATCATTATTTGTTTTCTGTTAGTTTGTGCAGTTCTGTTCATTCCAAGGTTCATGTCCTGGATCCTGGCGGCCAGTGGAAAGAGGGTTTCTGTGTCTGTCTTGTCTTCTGCTCATCCACTGTTCCTCCCCGGCTGAGTCCTCTGGGTTTTTGGCTCTGTACGTGGGAAGGTTCAGTTTTTATTCCAGTAAGCCTGGCTCCAAGGTCGAGACCAGTTTAAAGTTCCTGCATCAAGTTCTGGTTCCATGCCTTATCTCGGCTACCCTCTTCCAGTGAGCCTGCTCGTTTGCACCTGATCCTGTCTGCTCCTGTGTGTGACCGCCTGGTCATGCTTCTGGACTCAGTAAGACTTTGAACCTGCGTGGGAGCTGGTAGATTACCTGGAAGCCTGGATCCTGTCACCTATCTTTTCCTGCCTGATCTGGATCCTGTCTCCTGTCTGTTCCTGCCTGATCTGTAACCCTGTCCAGGATCGGCTTCCTTCGGGTCCTCAGGGACTGCTACCCTGGGGACACTCTGGGTGACTGGGTGTCTTCAGGCAGGGGCTGGATTGCACCCCTTTCCAGGGAGATGGATTGGACTGTTAAACCAGGTAATTGACCAACTCAGATAATCATCTTCTGTCAGATGATCATGGTCATTTACCTGTGTTTCTCCCTTGAACAGAGTGTCTGAGAATGGAAGGTGCCCCGCCCCCCACCTGCAGTCGCCGCAAGCCACAGTTCCCACAGCTCCACTTATGTTTCCCTTTGTTTATGTTTTTGTTTCAATAAACGTTCTGAACTTTCCTACTGGCTGTCTCTCCTTGAGTACTGGGTCCACCTGTCCCGCTTCATGACAATTTGCCCTTCCTCCAGCAACAAGTCTTAGATAATCTTGTGAATTAGCTCAATAATCTGGACTCAAGTTGACCTCCATCCCAGGATCATAACACTTGTTCTGCTCTTGAAGTCAGATAAATTCCTTTTCTTTGACATGGAACATTTGTACTGTTCTCCATAGTAACTGATTAGTTGTATGTCTCAGTGCATCTCGGTTTTGCCCTGTGACAGACTGGTGACCTGTCTACCAGGTCACCAGTCTGTCACAACAAATATCCCCCCCAAATAAAATAAAAAGAACACTTTCTAGAGAAGAGCTGAAAAAAGTACAAAACCTGAACTCCTTGGCTAACCACAACACAGCAGAAAACAGTTCACAAACAAAATGGCAGAGAACCACTAAGGGCTTCCAATGTGAATAGAAACACTACTTTAGTTAGACTTCTGCACCTGTGGCAGCAAGGTAGAACTGAAACACAAAGAGAGGGTTCTCTGTCGTTGTGAGGAGGAGTAGTAGCTGGTGGACTGGTGCAGACACAACAACCAGACCCTGAGTGTGGGCAAAATGAAGGAGATCATCTTGGACTTCAGGAAGAACCGGCCTAACCACGCTCCACTGCTCATCAACAGCTCAGCTGTAGAGGTGGTCAGCAGCAAAAATTCCTGGGAGTGCACATCCGGACACCCTCACCTGGACTGTCAACACCACCTCACTGGTCAAAAGGGCACACAATTACATGTAGTTCCTGCGGAGGATGAGGAGAGCCCACCTGCCCCCACCTATCCTCCCTACCTTCTACAGAAGCACCATAGAGTTCTCTGTTCTGACTCTTGAAGGAGGCGGTCACACTTTCCTGCTGCTCTGCAACTCCCAGATCTGTCCCTGCTTTGTTGTTGTGACCTGTTAATTTATCCCTGAATTATCTCAATATGAATGCATTTTCTATTGAAATTCGAAAAATCAAGTGCAAATCCAATTTTCGCCACTGTGTGGCAGCCTATGAAGACATCTAGGTTGTACATTTTTTCCCCCCTGACTTCCTGGTCAAACATGGAGCATTTAGAACACAGCAGAAAACTGGAAACTATAGAGAGATTCAGATCATAATTTATAACTTTTCTGCAGATAAACCTGACTGGTTAACGTTGTTGAACTGCGTTGGAAATTGAATTAGAATCTCAATCAAGTTGTCTCTGTAAGCTACCATTATGTGTATTTAGCACCTGATGTAGTAAGTGAAACACGGTGTAAAATGCTGTTAAATTATATTTAGTCCTTCTTTTGCTATAAACCAGCCGGGATGACCGGAAATTAACTGTGATAGCAATTCAAGGTGTATAAATGTTTTACTGACTGAATTGTGTTCTCTAAAAGATGTCAATTAGCCACAAATTACTGGCTGGTGTTTGCTTTTTCTTTGTATAATTGTGTGATTAGGTAGCTTTGTTTTATGCTGTTTATTCCAATTGTGATGGTTGTTTCTTCATCTCATCAGCGCTTTAGGTCGCCCAAGTGTCTGGCTCCTTGGTCCACCTTCTCTACTTAACAGCACCACAGAGGCTCCTATGAGAATCTTTGGTTTGGATAGTATTAAGGGGTGGTAGGACAACTTTAATTTTTAGTGCACTCAAGGGTAGTTTTCATTTTAGACATTGGACCAAGTTAGTTTAATTTTCCCTGAGATCTCAGAGGTACATTGTACTTTTTTCATTTCCCTGTCCCTTTTGCAATTGATATTGTTGATAATCATTATTCTAATACAAATTTCAACTTTAACTTGTGTGGTGTTTTATTGGGGTGAAAGCTATAATTGCCATAGGATTTGGTTTTAAACAACCTCTCCTGCGAATCTAGATCTAAATAGCCCTATATCTTGACTCTTAGTGCTTTTATAAGCAGTACAACGACTGTAGAGGGTTAACCGTGCTCTGTCTTTTCTGAGCCCTCTCTTCATATCATTTGAATTCAAACAATGGATCTGGTCAGGTGGTCTCTCAAAGCAATTGATCAAATTTTCTGAACTGGAAGATGGGGAAATGAGGACCCGTCCTGTCCTGCCTGGACATACTTAGTTGGATAAACCATGGACTCATGGAGCTTGGAGGAATGCTATGTTTCCCACCAATGTTGTTAGTGGAGGAAATATCACGAGCATGTATGGATTTTCAGATTTTTGATACTCTGATTTTTTCCTGTTTTGGATTTGGAGGATACCTGATTTATCTCAAATTACAGAGGATGTTGGTGGCAATTTGGGCGTTGATCGGGCTGCCGGCAGCGGTTGAGGCGCTCACAAAGGCTGTAAACGAGCAGGACTGTGAGCTGAGCCATATGGGTTCGACTGAACGCAGGCTGGCTGCGGTGGTTGAACTCAAAGGTGAGAGATAATATATTGGAAGTGTGCGCTCGCTTAAAGGTGGAAAAGCCCAAAAAAATTTAGAATATTGGATTCGTTATGTTAAGCCAGCAAGAAAAGACTCAAAGGCTGACAGAAAACTACCGTGTAACCTGCTCACAAAACAAAAAGTGCTATTTTGGATCCGGCCCTCCCCATATAATACCTCCCCTGGATGTTACGGCGAAAGATCCCAGAACTGCCGTCTCCCCCCCCCATCTACCCTACACACGAACACCTGTGGATGCGTGCAGAACCGTAGCGCTGGTTGATAAACTTTAATCTTATCAAAGACAATGGCCTGTGCTTCATGAACAAAGTGAACACACTCAACATACATACACAACTGATGCTGGAATGTCAGATTGACCTTCACGGGGCTCCAGCCTGCGATGTTTTCCTTCTGCTGAAATGTTTATCTGATGTTACATGTGCTTTTTTGTGCTGAGGTGATTTTTGGATATCTAAAAGGAAAAACAGTGAAATATGTTTTTTCCCCGCCCCTTCCCCAATGTGGCTCTTATATTTTCACAAAAACAAAGGCACCACATAAGGGAACTGCCTCACGGTGGGGCCCTTGGCAGCTGTAAGAATGCAACAGCAGCGTTCTGCGGCACGCATGGCCCCACCCCCCACTGTATGTGAGGTATATGATGAACGGTTTTTACTGTACGGAAATCTCAATTACAATGCACATTGTAGTTGACAATGTCATGTACTTCTGCCTTTATCAAATGCTAATATTCTTTTTGAATAATCATACAATTTTTACTCAAGTAAATTGAAAATTTTCCTTGAAGTAAAGTAAAATATTTGTATATTAGAACACAGTATCAATGTCATCTGAAATCTTCACTTTTTTAACAATGTCTCAAGTACATTTCAGAATGTCACAGGTCGCCAGGTCAGTTTCTGTAAGTGCAGCATAGACATTAAAATAGAAGTCCAAAACAAAAACTGAAAAACAAAGTATGTGATGCTGGACTATATGTTATCCAGCAACATATAGTCAATTAAGCACACACCATGAGTGTCTTGTAAAACCTGACCTTGACCAATTGCACCTGAAATAGAATAGTACCACAAATGCTTGGTTATGTACTCATACACTGATGTTTTCCATGGGCATAATTATGATGAACTAGAGGAGTTAAAACATTGAAAGGAACAGGGACTAACAGGTAAAACATCAGATCAGCTCTTCATTTGCAGTGGACATCACTAACATATCTCTGAAACGACTGCATGATTGAAACTCACATATATAGTCAACAACAGATTCCTCTGACTAAGAAAAAAATAAAATAAAATTGAGATTTATAATGACGATTTTTCTTCTTTACCTTCATGTTGTCCAACCATTTCAAAATGAGAGTGTTTTAACTGTTCCTTCTTCCTCCCATCCTTTCTTTACTTTTTCCACCCTCTCTCCTACATATTTTCCTTTCTTCCTTTCCAGTTGAAACAGAGGCAAAGATTCTTTCTCTTTTTTTTCAAACATACTTTTGTTTTACTTGAACAATAATGATTTAACAGTTTTTACACAAAATATGCAACTCTTGTCAACTGGTGAATGATTCAGTCAGAGGCAAAGTGTTGGGATCCAGTGGCTTACCCACCAGAGGGCCTGCCAGTTGTTGATCTTCTGGTAGGATCTGGGGTGCTGTCTACGTTCCTCCACCAGAGGGCGTACTGGATCTCCTGAAACTGGAGCTGCCTTCACCAGCTGACTCTCATCTGCTCATCAGGGGACCAGTACTTAAGGAGAGGCTGTGGACGCAGCTGGACAGCACCCAACGCCAGAGTGTTTTTGTTAATCACGGTACAGCAACCCTGAGCCAACCAGCCTGTCTGATTCTCTGACTCCTCTTTAACCAGAACCAGAACCTGATCAGTTGCGTCTTCTCTGCTTCTAGGAAGAAACCTGACTGAACCCTGGGACTCTGGAGGAGTCTCCATTGCCGAACTCAGCCTGCCGCATCTCTGGAGCTCTGGAGGAGCTCATCGTCTGAAGCCTGCCAACCTGCTCTTGACTGAACCCTGGAAACTCTGGAAGAGTCTCCCTTGCTGAAATCTGCCTGCCACATCTCAGGAGCTCTGGAGGAGCTCATCATCAGAAACCTCCCTACCTGCTCCTAGAAATCAAACCTGAAGAGCCACTGTTTGAATCTGCCTGCCTGTTCTCAAGGAGAGAACTTAGAGAGACTCAAGGTCTGAATCTCAGCTAGTCAGGAGCCTAGCCTTGGAGCTACCTAGCCCTCTGTTCATCCCTCTGCCTCTGGTCTCTTCTGGTTTCCTCTCTCAGCCTGTTCCACAGACCAGAGTATCCTGTGGTTTAGCTCCAATAACCCAACATGACACAAAGGGGTTTAACTGCTGTTTTTTTTTTTTTTTTATATTACTTAATTACAATGCATTTTTTTTTTACAGTGTCCTGTCTGGCAATGTGGCAATAAGAATAACTGTCTTGATGCCAAAAAGACCCCAACAGATTTTACTTTCACAAGTGTAGCAGTATGGCTATCGCCATAATGTTGTGCTTCATTTATAGGATGGGGGCAACAGACCCCAGGGCTAGACCCGCCAGGCACCCTGCTCCGAGCGCCCCCCTGAGCCCTCCAGGACCCAAGGACCCCCTAACCAGCCCCCGCGCCCCATAGGACGCGCCCCACAGCCCCCCACTACACTAAGTGATGGAGCCGATCAAATGAGCCCAGAGAGATCGGTCTGTTGGGGATGCAGATGCTGTCTCAAGATTAATGTGATCCAACAACAGATCTCTGTACTGATTGATGCTGAGTTTATCCTTACTTTTCCATTTCATGAGGATAGTTTTCTCTGTAATACATAATAAATTCAAGACCATGTAAACTAATACTTTTTCCAAGGAAATTACCCTCAAAGTCACCCAGCAAGCAAATTGAAGGGGAAAGTGAGATTTTACAACCCAGGCACAGTGATAGATCCTTACATACCTGTACCCAGAATCTCTGAACCGGCGTGCATAACCATAACACCTGAATAATGAAAATAATTATCAAGTTGATTGCCTGTGCACTGTGGACAGATATTAGATTGTGCAAACCCCATCTTGAATAATCTTTGACCTGTATAGTGCACTCTGTGGAGGATTTTGTATTGTATTAATTGTAAATTGGGGTTTCTAGTCATGTTAAAAGTTCTTAGACATATCTGAGCCCAGATGTTTTTGTTCAAAGCTGGCTGATAAATCCTCCTCCCATTTAATAATAGGAAGAGATATTGTATCATCCAGTTTAGTCAGTGTCCTGTATGATTTAGACAGTAGTTTGGGGGTTAACTCCAGGAACTCTGATATATTAGTTGGAATTTTTAAACCTCCATCAATATGCTTAAATTTATTTCTAATTATAGATTTAATTTGCTCATATTCTAAGAATTTATTTTTGTTAATGTCATATTGCAAATTGAATCTAGCAAATGTGATAAACTCCGTACCTTCAAACAAATGATCCAGATAGTTAGCACCTTTATTCTTCCAGTACGGAAAGTTTATCACATTATTGTTTTGTAGAATGTCAGGGTTATTCCAGATGGGTGTACGACTGCACGGGATAAGTGATGACTTTGTTATTTTTAGAAATTCCCACCATGCTGTCAGGGAAGAGCTGATGTTAATATTTTTAAAACATGGGTGCCGCTTGATATTAGAGCTAATAAACGGCAAATCTGAAATTATGATATTACTGCATATTTCCTGTTCTGTGTCTATCCAGGGCTCATCTAAGGCATTATGTTTTATCTATTTACAGATGTATTGTAATCTATTTGCTAAGTAGTAGTTTTGGAAGTTAGGTAAATCTAGTCCCCCTCTGTCTTTAGTTTTCTGTAGTGTCTTTAAGCTGATACGAGGGGGTTTGTCCTTCCAAAGAAATTTAGAGATAGAAGAATCTAGAGATTTAAACCATTTGGGTGATGGTTTATTTGGGATAATTGAAAATAGGTAGTTAATTCTGGGTAAGACCATCATTTTAATTGAGGCTATCCTACCTATAAGGGAGATCGGAATTGATTTCTATCTTTCTAGGTCCTCTTCTATCTTTTTTAAAGAGGGATGTGGTTGAGTTTTTTTGGTAACTCAGCTAGTTTAGATGACACAGTAATTCCCAAATATTTGATATTTCCTGATTGCAATTGTAGACCTGAGGGATTCTGTAGAGAGCAATTAATTGGTAGTATTACAGATTTAGACCAATTTATAGAGTATTCTGAGACTTTTGAGAAAGATTCTAGTAAACTAATCACTTGAGAGAGGCAAGTGTTTGAGTGCTGGAGATAAAGTAATACATCATCTGCGTAAAGACTAATGTTATGCTCCATTTTCATGCATTTTATACCATTAACCACATTAGTTTTTCTGATTGTAGCAGCTAGAGGCTCAATGAAAATAGCAAAAAGTGAGGGGGAGAGCGGGCATCCCTGTCTGGTGTCCCTCTGGAGACAAATTACAATGCATTTTAACAGGCTAAATAGCACAAGTTAAAGGCATGTCTGCTTTACCCATTAACAATCACAGCAAAAGCTTTGTTTTCAGACACCTGTATGCTGACATTGAAAAGACAGCTGACATTTAGTTTTGCTGACACATGTCCACTAATGTTTTTTTGCTGGTTACAACATATTTTTCTATTTCTCTTATGAGAAAAGTATATTCATATTGATTTAAAAATCTCAGGCAAGGGAGCACTTCACTCACAGGTTAATCAAGTTGATTCAAGAGGTCTTGTGAACTTGCAAATTCTGCACTGCATGAAATCCATCCCTGAAATACAATAGACATATTGGACACAATCGGTTTTGTTAAAACTTTTGCAACAGTCCTTATAATTTGTGAATATAAAATAGAGTTCTATTTCCCCTAATGGTAATGCCTCATGACTGAACAGGCAATATCCAGGGTTAAATTGTCATGCAGGGAGAAGAGGATATATGTAAAATCGCTGTTATCTTTTATTTTATAAATATGTAAAAGCAAACATGCAAGTTCCTTACTTCACTATCAAATAACTGATGCACATGGTCTGAAATTAAATCTTATTGTAGAAGTGGGCAAAGGGGTGAATATTAGTCGCTTGTAGAAAAACGTAATAATAGCAATAATGAAAATAATAATAATATATTTAATTTTATAACATCTTTTCAATCCTTTCATTAAAATAAAAACTCAAACACCCTGAGTTAGCTCACCTGCTAGGGGAAAACGGTTGCCAGCTCCCTTGTGTCCAGAAAATATCCAAACAGAAGAGGGGGGGGGCAACTGTTTGGCCAAGTTTGGTGGTTTTTTGGGGGAGTTTCATAACAAAAAAAAAGCTATGGACAGCGATCATAATCACAAGTGTGCTCAAGTTCAGAGGGTCTGTCTAGATGAGTTCAAACCTATTTAGACACTGATACACAAATGGTGTCTCCCAATGGTTCCCAAATTAACGCATAATATCTATTCAATGGTTGATAATCCTTGCTGTGTTTAGAAACTTTTAGTAAGGAAAACAATTACAGAAATTTGTAGGACAGACAAGTTCTTCTGGGTTGCAAATAGAAAGATTTATTTCTGAATTTGTTTCATGTGAAAACCTAACTGAAATCAGCAATAACTAGGTATCGTTTTTACAGTGTGGCATGTTCAACCAAGGGAAGTTGGCCCACTTGGTTGGATCAGACTCGCACAGAATGAGTATCTAATTCTTTATTTCCTGCTTGGCCATCTCTGTCTGACCGTTTGGGGGTGAAAACCTGATTACAGACTGACAGAGATCCCCAACAGAGAGCAGGATTGTCTCCAGAACTGGGACACATACAGTACTGGGGATCAGCCAGTCCTTGTCCTCTGATTGTGGGATTGATTGTGGGATTGAGGGGACATTAGAGTCAAAGTAAAAGTTTCACATTTTATTCTTGTGAACCAATGAGGCAATCAATGTTTTTCTTTGATTTTCAGTATATGTACAAATACTGCAATGGTCAAACCAGTTACACCCAAAAAACAGTTCAGAGATTCCTGCCTAATGCCAGGAACATTAAAAACACTAAATCAAACCCCATGTATAAAGAATATCATATTCTGCAATGACTTCCCAAGCATTTGGAATAAGTTCAATAATAGACTTTATTATTGGCTAATTTATGTTACAGAAATGTTTAACAGGAAAATTGTTTAAATTTATTTTTGGTTTCTCTGGTATTGGTTCCTGACTTCGGTGTTCCCAAATCTTTGCAATTGCTGCGGTATTGCCAAATAAAACGTTTCAATTTTTATCTCTTCAGCAATTTAGGTAGATGCTATGTTAGCGGAATCAGGGCCTGGAAGCTTCTTTGAAATCCAGCCTCCATCGCAGTGTGACTACCCATAGGGGATCTGGGGCAATCACCTCCCTGATAAGAAGAGAGAAATGTAAAATATATATTTTTAGAAATTAACTCATAAATGTCAGTTTTACTCTCTAGAGTGTGTACCTATAAGCAAAACAAATTATATAAACTACATTTCCCTATCTACTGTCATTCATTTGTGTATTTCCACAGACACACTCCTACAGAGTCTCTGTCTTGGGGCGCTGATCAGACAGCCCCACATTTGCAGAGAATATGTCAATCATGTACTATTGCTTAGGTGTATTTAATGGCCAATCAGCGTCTCCAGAATTTTATGGTCTTGGGGCTCTGAAAATACTGCCCTTTAACAGGCTATTAGAGAGATGGCGCTTTATGGCGTGTAATGACCGAGATGCAACTTCAAATCAAATTGGTGAGATCCTTATTTATCTACCCGTTTGCCAGAAGAACATCCCTGTTGTAGGGTAGGAAAATTTCATGTCATGGTTATTGTGACTGTGACGAATCCACCTCGTCACTTAAAATAACCTCTCTAACTTTGCGTGCCAGCCACACACACATTCCTGTTATACTGTGCTTGTAAGGAGGACCAATACACTCGCGCGCTGAGCCCAGTAGCTCCATTAACTTAAAACACACAAGCTGTTCCTGGTTACCTGCTGGGCTGTATTGAGGGTGCACACTTAATATTTCAGTGGGGTTAGCTGTGTGTAAAGACCCCAGTGCTAGCTCCCTCCAGAGGGCGCCGAGGACTTCTTCTCCTTTGTGTTTTTCCCTTAGGGTTGAGTTACTGTGGGGATCTGGAGACTACTCTCTGCCTCCAGCAGAGTAGTGCGCCATGGGTCTTCTGGAGCTGGAACCTTCCTGCACACCTGTTGCTAATCCTCTCATCAGAAGACCTCTCCTATATAAGCTGCCTTCAAACCTTGATTCCACGCCGCAGTGTTGATCTTAGTTGGTTAGCTAACCTGAGCCTCTGTTACTGGAAGAATCTTGGTTACATCTCTAGTGTGAGATCAGATTCTAACTCTTCCTTGTTTCTGCCTCACAGGAGATCCTGTCTCTTTCTGCAGAAGCTCTGGATGAGTTTAACCTCCTGTCTCCTTGTGAAGCTCTGGATGAGCTTAACCTCCGTCTCCTCGTGAAGCTCTGGAAGAGCTGCCTCACTGGAACCCTGTCTCTGGCCTGCAGCTCTGGGAGAGCTGCATCACAGGAAACCTGTCTCCAGCCAGAAGCTCTAGGTGAGCTTAACCTGCTATCTGCCCTGGTGAGCCAACCCGAAGATTCCTACGTGGATGAAGCCTGATGACTTCTCTGTGGAGTTTCCCTAGAGGTTCCCATGTGGATTTTCCCCTGTTGTTCCCTGCAGTGAGCTGGAAGTTCAATCGGAAGAATCCTTTGTATAATTCCCCTGTTGGTCTCTGCAGTGAGCTGGAAGCTCAGATTCTGAGGCCAGCCTTGCTAAAGCGATTTAGCTAGATGCTTAGCCTCACATGAACTCAGCTAACCAGCCATCTCCCGTTCCCTGCACAGACCCCAGTGAACCAGCCCCCCGCCTGAACTGTTCCAGTTAATATCCATGTGCTTGTGTCCTTTAATAAACTCTTTTGGACTTTTACAGTGTGTCTCGTGGTAGTGTTCTGCATCTTGGAAAACGCCTAAGGAACCCCCCATCATGACAGCCTAAGGACTTAGTCATCTCAGGTGGCTGCGTCTTTATGGTGAATAAGTCCAATGAATCTGTGTAAAATAGATTAAGTTGTAAAAATTATTTGTTTTGTGTACATCAATTGTTTGTGGGTAATATATGGACAAAACTGATTAATGAGAAGAAATCAGAAATAAGAGAGCCTGAGGGGAGGCGCTTAAACTATTTAATGAGGGCTGTGGGAAGAAGAGCGGCCATTTTTGTTTTCTGTTTCTTTGTTACATTGCTGGCAGACTGGAGGGAGGCTGAGGCCCAGAGTATCTTGTACATGTTTAGTTTTTTTTGCACCCTGTTTTGAGTTTTTTAACACACCAACACTGGTAACCCGACTGAGCCTGGATTCTTGGAGGCCAAAGAACCCCGTCACAGTGACCAAAATCATCACTGTGACTGTTATATAGTAAATTAAATCATTACTGTTAAATTGTATGTATTGTCCAATTGTTTATTTGAATTCTTATTCCGGATTAGTTGGAGACATACACTAGGCTATATCAACCCCACCAAAAATATTTTTCACCAGCCGCCACTGCTCCATCGCCTTTTCTGTGCCATGCCTGCATCGCTGGGTCCATGGCCGGTTGAGTACAGGGGAGAGACTGACAGCGGTGTGCATGTGTACATGATGTCTTAATTAAAGCAGAAGCTTCACATCACACCCACACACTCTTCGGAGGTGGGTAAAAAGAAAATATAAAAACAAGACATTTAAAAATGTATTTCACAGTATTAAACTGACTTTTATCTACATGCAGAATTAACTTCGGCCCCCACAACCTATTTTTAATATTATTATTTTTATGTGAAAGGTTTTTCTCTTCTCTCTTGACATAAAATCCCCAGTATTGCAATAAAATAGACCATGAGACTTCCTCCTTTTTCCTTCATCTTTATTTCTTCTCAGAGTTAATTTCTTTCAATTAGACCAATTGCCTTGCCAGCAGGTAGTGCAGTGATAGGTGTTAACATTCACAGCTTATTGAGCTACTAATATTCATCTTTTACTGCATATGAAAAGTCTGTGAATAAATGTAGAAAGACAACTTCTGGTAAATTAGCAATTCACAATTTAAAAAATATCTGGATCTTCATGTTTGCAGAGAGGAACACCAGGTATCTGCTGGCAGCCATCAGAATGGATACAGACCAGGACGTTAAATCCATTCTGATGTTACTGACCACTGGCCCAAGTAAGTTAATGGCCGGGCTGGAAAAATAAAAGTAGAGTACTCATCTGTGTTTGTTTTGAAGGGACTCTGAAGTGTCATAATTAGAGCTGGAACTGAAATCCAGGTAACAATTACAGACCAAAAGAAGGTTCAAAAAATGCATTGAATATAAGGGAGAGGAGACAGATGATCGGGGTAAGGACTATATTTCACAGTAGAAGAGTGGAAGAATTAGTGCTTAGAGGGGATCTGGTAACAGAAGATTAATGAGTTGGTTTAGATGAGGCAGCTTACATGGAGAGCCGCACAGGTAGCTGACAGATCTGAGGAGCCTTCAGGTGAGGGTTTGCAGATGGAGGAGCAGAGACACAGTAGCCAGCTAGAACTTCCAGCACAAGACTCAGGTACAGTGGCTTATCGGAAATGGACACTTCACCTCACACGCCCGCCATGTGTTTCACAAATTGCGTGAAAAACATGTGAATACTATAGCCACTGGGTGGCAGTCTGAGTCCATTACAACCCCGGCGCATGAAGTAGATAGGCCGGATTTAGCAACCGGGATGGGCTTTCACATGTTCTGGGCTGTTGGCACAGAGGTTGGGAGGGAGTAATGTGCAGCTTTGAAGGTTGAGGGTTCGATTCCAGCTATGGACGAATATTTTCTCAAATTTTTTTTTAAAATCACTTTTTTTATCACATTAGACCATAGGGATTATCATTCTACATTTTTATCTTTTACTGTATATATAGGTATATTATATTGCATGCCTTATAGCCACAGTGTTTAGATATTTTTTTATAATTGTATTTACCCTATTCCATATTATATGTGTCATGGTCTGGCGGTGTTTGTGAATGAGAGATGGTGTGGCTCGGCTCATGTTACACGTGAAGCAGCAGATATGCAGCCCAGATGAGGAATTACTCGCGAGAGTGAGTTTAAGACTTTATTATTCTGCCACGCTGGAGTTTGGTCACATGATCGCGTTGCTGCGCGCTTCCAAAGGCGGCAGTAAACAAGTTTCCTTGTGACCGAGAGTCTGAGACGGATATGGATTACCTCTGTCCCATCCGCATCCGAAGCAGTGATGGTTTTTGGGTCGTGGTAGTTTTGACCGGCATTACAGGTAGGCTTCCGCTGAAAAAACTACAAAATGGCGGGCACCGCCAGTACTGGAATTTTTTTTCTTCTCTATTTAATTTTATTTTTTTGGCATCGCATCCTAAGCTTTTTTTGTTATTATTGGCTTGCTCCCCGCCTCCCGCTCGTTCTCAAGTTAGTAGTTTAATACTGTACCGCCCCAATCACGTGATACGTTATTAATACTGACTCTCATCCCACAATACTTCAATGTCTTTTTAAAATTTTTTGACAATATGATCATTAGACGGGTAAAACTTATGAATTATTTTTTTTAAATGATATTGCTTTTTAATTTTGGTGGTCAAGCAAACATCGGTTGGGTAAGAGCCAGAACCTTCTTCCAGTCAATGCTTTTATATCAAATGTATTCCAGCATGCAGGGGTCGATTTAGGAGGATGGGGGCCCCTGGGCTGGAGTCAGGATGGGGGCCCCTGGGCTAGAGTTAAAAATAATATATATATATATATATATATATATATTGTATGTGTGTGTTTGTTTTGTTTTAGAGGATAAATAACGTGCAAATACTGTGAAGAAATTGCTCCAAAGCATACTTAGGCATAATCTATAGGAGACATAGGAATTTTTTGTATTCTTTCTAGAAACTCTTTATAAGAGTAAAGAAGCACCCTCTTTGTTAAATAATTGGTCAAACCGTAAAAATAATGTTATTATTAAAACCAATCACAAAATAAGGATTTCTATGTTTAAACAATATGTCTTTATTGTTAGATTTGTTAGAACAGACTTCTTCACTCCCCTGCTCCACTCTCCCCATGCTCACAATAATACGTCACGCTAAATCAGGAACAATAAAAGGCTGGAACCTTTTTTATGCAAATGTTAAGGATGCATACACCTCTGCCCCCCTCCCCCCGCTGGGTCGTTCAGATCACACAACTTTGTTCACCTGCCCCCCATTACATTCCACTGGTGAGAAGGACAATTGCACAGTCAGTGAAAGTTTGGTCGGATGACGCCACTGAGGAGCTGAGGGATTGTTTCAGCACCAGCTAGACTGGAGCATGTTCAACAGCCTGACTGAATGCATCACTGACTACATGACCTTTCTGTGAGGAGAGCATTGTGCCTACACCCAAGTTTGCAGATGAGTTAAACAGCTTCTTCACCCGGTTTGACTCCCTCCCACTGCTCTCAACCCTCCACACACTTTCAACTCACCAGCCCCCAGAGCATCTTTCTTTCCCCTTCACCGCCGCCACTCCCACCAACCCCCGACCCATCCACACACCTCTAGTCGTGCCTTCCTCCCCCCTCACAGTAACACCAATGCTAGAGGAAACTTATTTGGAAAAATTTCTGAAATGTTTGCATTTCTGGCCTCTAATAGTATCTTTGATTCCAATTATCTCTAAAAGTAATAAAGCCAAACACTGTAAACTTGGTAGATCTATGGAGGGTCCTAAAAATATTCAATCCCTCAAAATATCGGCCGGATTGGAGCAGTGGTTCAAACTTATTTGGAAAATTCCTGAAATTTTTGGCCTCCAATACTAGCATCTCTTAACTTCAATTATCTCAATAAAGCTAAACACTTCAATCTTTCACAATCGATACAAACATTCCCACATATGTCCAATGTGAAAGATTATGAGGATATGAGCAATTGTTGTGAAGAAATCTTTATTTAAAAATCTAAAGCAGCTTTGTTTCCAACACAGTGCTACTTAAACAAGTACACAGCGGGATCTAATTTGTCATATTGATAACATGTCAGGTTTAGATTATGAACAAAATTAAAAACAAATATGTTGCATATACTCTATATTATCCTAATTATGTACAGCATTATAAAACAAAATTACAAGCAGGTTTATCAATACAGAAGATCCAACAATAACTGCCTTGCTCTTTCTCCGACATTGTATAGTGAGAGAAGTGGTTTTCACAAGTCTCACCATGCTCACTGCACTAAATATTAATATTAAGAAAATATTTACAAATTCTACAATGTCTAATAAGGCATCATTATGAATGTCAATGATGGTTACAATGGCTGCGTCTCAATTCGCAGGCTGCCTACTTCGGAGTGTATGTATGTATGTGTGTTTAGGGAAATAACATCTTTCATTTATTATATTCATGTTAATTTACACTTTGAGTAAGCTTGAAAAAGTAATCTCCAGGTTACCATTCCAAAGTCTTTTTCTGTAGAATTTCATCAATCCATCCAAATCATCAAACATTCCTTTTTTTCTAGCTTTAAAGAAACACTACAGAAAATATCATTTAAATTGTTTTCCTCTACTTTAGAAATGCAAAGATCCAGGGGAGGGGGAAGCCCACTGCAGTCACCTGGCCCTGGTTTGTCCTCATGGATGAGGTATTAGGACAGAGGCCGTCTTTTGCCCCACCTGTCCTAATTGCCTCCATCCCTGAGGACAAACCAGAGCTAGATGATGCAGAGGCTGAGCAGCACACAGATGAGCTTGGAGTCTTCTGACTGCGAGTGGGACATCATCTGGGGGGTCGGGGTGCCTCTCTCCACTGTTCACCACATCGTCCATCAGCGTTTGCAGGGCTGACCCAATCGACGGCTGCCATGTTACTAAAAAAGTTTAAAAAGACGCAGAACATAATGACTTTACTAAAACTGTTTTCCATAACCCTGAAATAAGAACAGCTGAAATGTGATTCTACTTGCCATCTAAATGTAAAAGTGGTCGGGTAGACCCTCTCCTCCAGGGGCAGACAGCTGGTCCCTCCATGGAGCACCACTGACTGCTTTCAACACACGTTCTCCCCCTCCTCATCCCTCTGGTGCCGTGATGTCACCGGCTCCCAGGAAGCTAATGCCGTTATGACCTGTAGAAAAAAATAGACAAAAACATTTACTTTTATTCAGACCATCTATCTCTTTTTTTTTTTCATTATCTTTATTACATGTTTTTATTAGAATATAAATTGTACTTGATCTAGATCCACTATTTAACTTATTTTTTTTTTTTTCAGCATATTTAGATTTTTTACCTGTATTATGTTTTGTTATATATATAAAATTACAAATAAAATCAGGCAGTAAAGAGGATAACGAATTTAGACAAAAAATGATTTGTTTATTTCTCAACAGTTTACGGCTTCTCCAACACAACACGTAGTGATGAGTGAAGTAGTAGTGATTTAAGTCAGTTATTTACAGGGGTTTGTACACATTTAACTATTCAATTCAAATGACTAAAGTTACACAAAACAAATAAATTTACAAACCTACAAATAAATATAAAATTTGATATTTAAACATATTCATCAATCTGCTGACAAACGTTTATTTAATAACTGGTATACAGTGATGGGCGGTAGCTCCGCTACATGTAGCGATGCTAATTAGTTTAAACTACATTTTCCAGAAAGCTTGACCGTAGCGTGCGCTGCTTTATTTATCCAGAAGTAACTTTCCAGTAGTGCACGTTATTATTTTTATCAGAAGTAGCGGCGTACTTAGCGTCCACAAACACTACAAAATCCAGGGCATAACTAAGAAATGAAACCAGGTTTTTTATTTTTGAAACAACAATGGCGAGGTTATTGGGTTGGACATTCACGCATGGGCCTCTATTATTCACTCTCCTGTCTGGCCATCCTACAAAAGGCATCTTTGCCGCATGCGCACTGCGAGTGGAACTCAATGAATGACAACCGCAGACACAGGATGCAGGAGGAGAGACAGGAGCAGAGATTACCCTTATCTCCAGAGATTTTGAAACTTGTTGAACCCTCTGATAAAAAGTACGTGTTCAAATTTCGGTTCTTGGCCATAGAGAGCTCATGTGAAAGCCAAGACTAAGCCATTTGTTTTACATAGCCAAAACACTCATAAAACACAAAACAACTGCAGTCAATTTTTTGAAATAAAAATGAGAAAAATATATATCAGCTTTAACTTTAATTATTGGCGCCTTTAATTTCCAGATAGTTCAATCTGATGAGGGCCACTAAGATATTCTCATTAGAGAGCAGTAGCCAAAACAGATTAGATATTGTATTTTCATGGCCCTAATTTACCAGACAAGGATGTTTACATATATCTGTTTTAAGGCTTATTTTGGTAGGGAGCCATATTTTTTAGGTAGCGGATGGAACAGATCTCCCGCCAATATAAAATAAATACGAAATAAAAATACATGCTCACTGTAAATAAATAAGCATTTTGAATTACCTTTACCCCAAAATACAATATGAATAAAATATATGCTAGGTAGAAATTAAATTTGAGTACAGTGAGACATAAATGTATTAGAGGGCTGCAACAACGAATCGATAAAATTCGATAAAAATCGACTTTATAAAAGCGTTGGCAACGAATTTAATCATCGATTAGCGTGTCAGCCATTAATCGCGTCATCCGCGCCGCACGCCCGTCATCCTGGGAAGGAATAAGCCCGAGGACGTTTGGGCGACGCAGTCCAGCTCTTAGTTGCAGTGTTGCTAACTCACAGCTTACTTTTTCAGAGACCCTCCAAAGCGACTTATTTTGCAACAAAGCGTACCAGCTGTACAAATCTGGCTTAATTTTTACGTGTGTCACTGGCGCTTTTGCCTGCCGCTGAAGCTTCCCCAATCCCAAGCCCCCTTTCTCCCTCTCCCACAGGAATCCCTCTCAGCGGCGCTGTCCGCCTCTCAGCACGCCCGGGGTCAGAGCCGCAGGATGTTTACCCTCAGCGTCCAGACTGCAAATGAAGCGCACATGCCCTGGACACTTTGAGCACCAGTCGCCACAATTATAAAAATAGCCTGCGTGCTGTAAAAGCGAAAAAAGTCGTGAACAGCGGCGCAACTTTTGTAAAAAACAAATAAACATGGTACGGAGCCACCACCGTTAAGTGACGCGGCACCTGTAAGAAAACTTTCGCACGTTGGAGCCCCTGCATTAGCCAGGAGAGAGAGAGCTGATCAGCGCGGATGAGCGGCCATGTTTGTTTGGTTTTAAAGTGCTGGGGAAAGCGTAGAATTTTCGTTAGTTTCTCCAGGTAGCTCATCTGATGCTTTCCTTACACGTGTTAGTAAGGTTACAGCGGAGCAGTGATAAGGTTGGCTACTTATTTTTACTTTTAATTTCATTCTGGAAATTAGCTTAAGCAGCGTTTATATTTTCTTTATAAATAAATTAACTTGCAAATTACGAGGAGCAGCGAGCTTTTAAGAAGTTAAAAAATCTTTGCAACTGAAAAGATAAAGAAGTAAAGAAGATACTGCAATTTATGGAGGAAGTAAAGGATAAAAATCCCGCGCTTAAGATCAGTAATATGTCAATTAATTATCTGCCACATTTAAATGTAAAACCCTCTGTTTGAAGGACCTGTTTTTAGCACCCCTAGTTTCTCTCATTTTTATTCCAAATACAAATTTATAATTTGAATCACAGAGCTATTTTTATCTCTATGGTTCCGAAGAGTAGTATTTTCTCAGAAGTAGCAACTTTTAACCGCTATACTTTCCCGTTCTAAAAAGGCAGAACTCTTCTAGTCTAAAAAACTCATTTGATTTGAAATGGGGGGAAAGCAATAGAACCCCTTAGAGGCTTTTAAACAAAAGGAAATACCTGCTTTTTTTGCACCTTATGAAACAAAGTACCCTATATTTTTGGTGGATGTATAGCTACATTTCTCCTATGTTTAATACTGTGGCAATATTTTTAACACACAAACATTTATTTTCATATTGCGCAGGACAGTTATTGAGGCGCGAAGCCTGTGCTGCTGGTGCTTATTTGTTGTTTGTTCTGTCTAAAATGTTTTTATTTTGGAATAAAGAGGTTAATATAAAATATTTTTGTCCGATTCATCGATTAATCGAAAAAATAATCGGCCAATTCATCGATAAAAAAATAATCTTTAGTTGCAGCCCCTAAATATATATATATCTCTTTTAATTAGCTTCTTTTATTTTTTCACCTTCTTTGTTAAAATATTTATTAAAGATCAGCCAATGACATAACACAGTGTAAAAATTGTTTTATGATCAGCATAATAAAAACAACAAAAGTATTTACTAGTAGATAAACAATCTGATGTTATTAGAGCCAAATTAAAGGTGCTGTGTTGTGTTCTACACATGGAGACATGGCTATGAGTTTGCATTCAATGGACATCTCTAGGGAAAACAAAACCCTACAAAAGGCATCTTATTTCTTTAGGGTCTCCCTTAGAGAAAACTTCTTCAGACCTCAATTAAACAGTCGATTCGTTCAAGTAAAAAAGTAGAAACTGTTTACAAAAAAGGTGAAAAAATAAAGAAGCTAATTAAGAGATATATACATTTATGTCTCACTGTATAATTTAATTTCTACCTACATTTTTATTCATTGTATTTTGGGGGACAATTAATAGAATGTTCTATTTATTTATTTAACATTTATTGTATTTATGTATTTATTTTTATACATGGGAGAGCTTATTCCTCCATACCTAAAAAAATCTTATCTGTGCAAATAAGCCGTAAAACATCTGAACACGTACTTTTTATCAGAGGATTCAACAAGTTTCAAAATCTCTGAAGATAAGGCCACTCTGCTCCTAGTCTCCACCCTGTGTGCTGTGGCTGCGCTCTGCTCATGTCATTGAGTTCCACTGCAGTACGCATGCGCTCTGTGTGTCATAGTGTGTCAGACAGGAGAGGCATTCATAGAGAGCTCATGCGTGAATGTCCAGCAAATAACTCCGTTAAACTATGTAGTTAAACTAATAGCTTAGCTACATGTAGCGGCGCTACTGCCCATCACTGACTGCCAACTGCATTCAGTAACCGCACATGCTTTACATATAACGCTACAGCGATACATTGCTGACAAGCATATGAAAGCCAGACATCTTTTGCTTCGCGGTAAAAGTAAGAAATTAACTTACCATTGTTGTGGAGTCTCGCGTTTTCAACAACCTTCTTCTCCGTCTAGAAGGTGATGTCGGTTGGGGGGAGGTGGGCGTGGCTAAATTTGTTTATTTCCGGCTCTATTCGGTGGAGGTGGCCTCATACAGGCGCCTGCAGCGGAATCTGGTCTGATTAGCTGCGGTGCTGCAGCCAGACCGTCTTGATAAATAGTGGTGTTTCAATGCTGTTGTCAGAGATGGCTTTGATCAACGGGCAAGTCAGTGAGCTGATTGGATACCGAGATACCGGTGATGGAATGACGTTGCATGAACCCCCCTCCCTCCCGAATGGACGGATGATCCACGGACCTTTATTGATTCAGTTATTTGTTTTGCCAAAAGATTAATTATAATAATTTTTCATTAAATAATAGAGATAAATAGAAATAAACAGTTCTCAGATAAGATCGGAGGGTGCCTATAACTGCTCCCATACAGTATGCAACAATTTTCATGAAATAAGATAATGCAGTCACTATGTTAAATTAATTAATTCATTAACTTTATTTTTAATCAAAAACAAAATAAAATAGAACAATATCACACCAAGATCCCCAATAAACCTGCTTTTCAGTTGACTGCAGGGCCACAAACGTACAGAACACGGGGTGTCTGCAAGTCTCTGACTAAAGGAGCTGGTCCAGCTCCTCTTTTTATACGAGCTCATGCATGAATGTCCAGAACAGCGAATAACTCCAATTGTTGTTTCAAAAATAGAAAACCTGGATTTACATTCTAACTTCATTACTTTATAAAAAAAAAAGCATTTATTTAAGGCATTTCCGGCCACGCAGTTGGGATTGAACCCACAAGCTGTTAGTCTACACACCACTCAGCTAGCTTAACCACTGCGCTATAAGTTCACAACATGTGACCCAGTCTGCTGTCGACCTTAGACTGGGAGGGGTGTCACGTATTGCCGCGGCAAGAAGCGTAACACACAAAACAAAAGAAGCTTTCAACGGCACTTATATTTTACAAAACTAAAGAAGATATATTTTCTTACATACCCTTTTGAATAACTTTGGCTTATCTTAATGAGGAATCAACTTTGGATATGATTTTAATTTCAACATCACCAGCCGCAGCACTGTCTCTGTCGCCTTTCTCTGGTTGCGCTACAGTGCGTATCCCCGGCTCCCAGCAATTAATTTTATTTTTCATTTAAATAATAGCGATGCAGATAAATAGAAATAACAGTTCTGGAGATAAAAGATCGGAGGTGTATCTATAACTACGCAACCATTTTCATAAAATAAGATTATGCAGTCACTTGACTGCATAATCTTATGTTAAATTAATTCATTAACTTTATTTTTAATCAAAAACAAAATAAAAATAGCACAGTATCACACCAAGATCCCCAATAAACCTGCTTTTCAGTTGACTGCAGGCGGGCACAAAGCGTCACCCACTCAGCCGCGGCAGAGGTCCCAAAGCGCCACCTGGTGGTTGTCCGAGGGTTACAATGCAGTTCTTTTGAAATAAAAACTGGCCTCAGGAAATACAACGTGATTCACGTGGGAATCACACACAGGAATCACGCAGGAAACCGTCCATTTCCAACCAGTCCCCACTGTAGGCTTTACTGGGCTAAGAGATCAGGGAGCAATCAACTAGGAGGGAACTGTAGGTGATCAAAGGTTAGTATTCAAGGCCTGTGTCGAGTAGCCAAGGGGTGGTTGGAAAACAACTTCCATGTAACTAGTTGGTTACAACAATTTTGGTTAAATTAAACTATAAAATGATCAGAACCTGACCAAGATACTGGTTTCAGTTGTATTATTAGTATTTACATTTATTGCTTTCTAAGAGACAGTTGCTATTGCATGTGGTGTCAGCTTTAAGATGCTACATTCCAATTCAAATGGTTTGTTGGTTCAAGACTTGGTTTAAGCTTTTTAAAGTTGCTGTACTACTTAGCCAGTATTTTGGTCAATGTGACCAATTTGTATTGGTTTTCCCTTTTAACAACATAGTTTGGGTCAAAACACTGTCAAGTTAGATTGATTGGTTTACCCAAAAGATTGGTTGGACACATGGCGAGATCTCGCAAAAGTATTGCGAGATCTCGCAAACGTTTTGCGAGATCTCGCAAAGTAAAACAGATGTCCTGATTCACACTCCTTGCTGGTTAGTGGCGGTATTGCACCACATAGTTGTTTGCCAACCGCCATTAAATAGAAGAAGAAGAAGAAGAAGTAAACAGACACAAAACAATGGAGGCGCAAACAGATCATCCATGGGAGAAGTTTATTCATTTCTATTTTAGTATTGGCCTGACATATAAAGACATCAAATCCGTACTTGGATGTAGACATGGATTCGACATTAGTGAGAGACATTTGAAAAGATTACTCAGGGCGAGGGGACTTTCTCGTCGTAAAGAATACAGTGATCTTGCGGTCCTGGTGGAATTCATCAGTAACGAGCTACAGTTCTCTGGTCAGCTTCATGGGTACCGGTGGATGTACGCAAAGTGCAGAGAGCATGGACTACTCGTTAAGAAGGAGGATGTGAGGTTGGTGCTGAAGGAGCTAGATCCTAGAGGAGTTTCTTTAAGGCAAGCAAGACGCCTAAGACGACGGAGCTACTTTTCGAGAGGGCCTAACTTCATTTGGCACATGGACAGCTATGACAAGCTGAAGCCATATGGCTTTTGTATCAACGGAAGCATTGACGGTTTTTCGAGAAAAATCATCTGGCTTAATGTCTATACCACGAGTAGTGACCCCAAGTTGATTGGGGGTTATTACGTTGATGCAGTCCAACGTTTAGGGGGCTGCCCTAGGATTGTGAGAGGCGATTTAGGGACTGAAAACGGCCATGTTAGAGGCTTTCAGCGGTTCCTCGTCCCGTTTCATCCAGACGGCACTGTTGATAGCTACCTGGAGGGAGCAAGCACCGCCAATCAGAGGATCGAGTGTTGGTGGGGTTTTCTGCGAAACCAGTGCGTGGAGTTCTGGATATCCTTGTTTGCAGACATCAGAGACACTGGATATTTTGACGGCGGGTTTCTGGACAAGGCTATCCTTCAGTTTTGTTGCATGGGACTGATCCAGGTGAGTTTTGTGTTTTGACGTAAATGTGTGTGAGACTGAGGAGAGAGAAAGCTGGAGGGAGCAGGGGAGAGGAGAGAAAGAAAGGCCAATTTTGGATACGTTTTTGAACTATTTTAAGTTTACATGTATGTACAGTTCCTCCTAAATGTATTTTGTGTATTTTTAACAGGATGAACTGGAGGACACTGTCCAAGTTTGGAATGCACACACCATCAGACCATCGAAAAACATCAGTGTCCCCAGTGGTAGACCGAATGTGATGTATGCCTTGCCTCAACTCTATGGGACCAGAGACTTTCTATCCCTTGTTGAAGATGAACATATTCAGTTGTGCAAAGACGAATGTGTTTTTCGGCAGCTGATACCATGTGATCCAGATGTGTATGGACTATGCAACATCTTAATGTCGGAGTCACATCTGACTCTACCAAGAGATCCTTATCAGGCTGTGAACCTGTACAGGCACCTAAGAGAGGCCATCACTGCAGCTATTTAAGTCAGGAATATTTAAAATGCCCTGTAGGGGAACAATTAATACCAAACCATTTTAATAGCTGATTATTCATTTAAATTATTTTTTGTTAACATTTCACAAAATGTTTTCTATGTCTTAGATGTAAATAACCATCAGTATCAGCCTGTGTGCAGTGACAAATTAATAGTGAAGATACAGTATCTGTGAATGAAGCCACACATTTTAATGTTAGTGTAGCAGAATTCTTTTTTAATTTTTCTGTATGTAAAACATTTACAAACATTTGAAACCCTGAGGTAATGTAAACTTTGCCAAATCTGACTAGTTTGTCAATAAAAAAAGTTATACAAACATTCAAGGTCACTTCTTGGGCAAATGCACTCACATAAAAAAATACATGTGATAGCATGAAGTTACAGTAGTACATTAGATCAATATGATGGAAACATTGTAATAATTCAGAAGGGCATATTACACAGACAAACTCAGCTTATACATTTTGTAAACAGGAACACTGGATAGGTATCTTAGTATTGAGTTTTAAACTGCTTCTGAATAAGCAACTAACTGGCATGACTTCAAAAGGAACAATCACTAATTCTACCAGTGATTAACAATTCTGTAAATAACAGAATATCACCCTTATATGCTTTTAAGAAAAGAAGTCCAGCATAGAAACTGGGTTAGATTTAAAATAATGAAACAGAAAGCTGCAGTCATTTTCAAAGTATAATTTAAAATATAAAATCTGTTAAAAAATGGAGGTGTATTATTGCACCAGTAAAACAAATAAAGTGCATGCTGAAAAGGAAATGAGACTGCTTATACATTTTGTAAACAGGAACACTGGATAGGTATCTTAGTATTGAGTTTTAAACTGCTTCTGAATAAGCAACTAACTGGCATGACTTCAAAAGGAACAATCACTAATTCTACCAGTGATTAACAATTCTGTAAATAACAGAATATCACCCTTATATGCTTTTAAGAAAAGAAGTCCAGCATAGAAACTGGGTTAGATTTAAAATAATGAAACAGAAAGCTGCAGTCATTTTCAAAGTATAATTTAAAATATAAAATCTGTTAAAAAATGGAGGTGTATTATTGCACCAGTAAAACAAATAAAGTGCATGCTGAAAAGGAAATGAGACTGCTTATCATGATGTCAGTGCATCAGATGTTTAAATGACAAAACATAAATACATAAATAAATGATTATCAACCATACCATGAGGCCAGTTACTTCTTGGCCTAGTTAAACCTGGTCCCACATTTAAATGATGTCCATTTCTAAGTAATTGCTGGACAGGATATTGTCAAACTCTGTCCGAAATTCTGGGTAAGAACTGTATGTACATGGCACATCAATTGTAGCTCCACAGGTATGAGCAACAGGCCTTCTGTTGAGGCCAGTTTCAGCATTAAAGCTAACCATAATCTTCTCAACACATATAACTGAGGAACCTGTGCAGAAGCGTAGGATTTTCTCAGCTTTTGCTTGATCAGCATTTTTCACATAACGTTGGAGATGGTTTAAGGTTGTTTGTTCTCTTTGAGACAGCACCACCTTATTAGTTTCAAGCAATTGCATTACTCTTTTGCCCGTAGGCTTCTTTAACTCATAAACACTCAACACACTTTCCTTATCTGGTAGTTTAAACCTCACAAGTGACATGGGTGTGGAGAGGCAATCTACAATAAATTTGGGCTCTTGGAGAATTGCTTTGTGTGCCATTAGTTCTATGGCAGGCTTCATGTTGTTCTCTGGAGGTAGGAAATGGGAACCCATCCGTGTGAAAAGGTCAAGCAAGTCCTCTTGATCACTTTCATCCAGTGTTCCCTGAAGAGCCTTCTCAACAGCTGATCTCTCAATGGGAGGGAGGTAGTTGAGAAATGATGACATCAGGATGTCTGTATCAACATGGTCAATTCCATTGATGCATGCTAAAATAAAAGCCATTGATAGCTTTACTGGCATAACACCATGATCTACAAATCCTTTAACCCAAATCCGTCCAACTGCTTGCCATTCAGCCTCAGAAAAATCTGGCCTAAGCCTTGGAACTCGCTCTGTTTCTCCTTCACACTGTTCAAGAAATTGCTCCCAGAAGGCTGTGTACACCTCCCTAGACACTCCGGCATCATCAATAGCTTTTTCGTTGACAAAGTCCATCTTTAAAGTCATATTCATGATGCTGCTGTCAGTAAATACAGGCAAAAGATCATCAACAACCTTTATCCTGCAAACTGAAGCACGCCGTGTGGTCTGGGGACTTCCTGGGTTGCTGTCTGTTGGCATGTGGCTGCTTGAATGAGAGGGCAAATTGAAATTTAGCCCACTGTCCAGCTAGAAGAACAAAACACACAATTAAAAATCAGAATTGTCAAAGAATAAAGCAGAGGCCAAAGTATCCTAAATTTTGGCATGTTTGTTAGAAGGTTACTGATTACCAACTAGGTTATCTATGCGCCTAAGATGTCATAATGTAAAAACAATGTTATTCATGTGAAGATACCTGGCAGTGGAGTCACACCAGAGTATGGTGTTTTCAGACGTCAACTAGAGCGCACCAGAGTTCGGCTAGAGCTAAACTGAGACCATCTCTTCAGGCGGCACTAGTTTATTAAGCATTAGAGTGCAATTGTGCTATCATACTGTGTCAAACTGGACCATATTTAAGTCAATCTAAATTTAGATTGACCTAAAGATCGAGGTGAGAAAAAACACCCTAAGATAAGAATTCCTTTAATATCCCAAAGTAGCAAAATTTGGGTTCTAACAAAGCTTAAAACTACAGCCTATTTCTTCAAAAAATGCTTTATTGGATTTATATCACATTTGTAATTAAAGTGAGAATGCATCAAACATTAGAAGATATTGGGAGATATATTGGAAGATATTAATTTATTTTATTTACTTCTCTGATTTCTTTTTCACCGACGATTTTTATTTCTCCCCACTAGGGGGTTCTGTAGCACCCTCAGCCCCCTGGGGCCTTCATCTCAAGCATATTTTTATGAGACCATGTTACAAACTGCACCCCTTCTCACACTGGTTTCTGTTCAAAATTTGTGATCTCCTACCACAATAATAGTTAACACTGATGACATCAATTTGTTTGAAGTGGTGTGTCTTACCTGGGCAGCTTGCACTGCTTCCTCGTGTATGGACTGCTGCTCATCCAGGTTAAGCAGGCCATCACCTGAAGGGAGTAGAAGCTCTATCACCTGTGTAGGAGCACCACCCAACTCTGTCCTCTGAAGAATACAATAAAAGACAGCAGATACATTAACCCTAAAATCAGATTTATTTTCAAAAAAGTTTTTCATAATTACTTTTGTACATGAGCATAACTTCCAGTCAACATCAGGAACACTCCAGACAATGTTAAGAAGTCCACTTAGGTTTTAGGATAAAAATTAAAATATTTTACATATTAGAGACATAACAGTACAATAAAGTTATAAGTCAAAGATAAAATTGCTGCACAATTCTAGTAATTAGACGAAAGGACTTAACTGACTCCCAATTTCATTAAATATAAAAATTAGTATTTGTTTTTAATACCCCATCAAACATGTGATATTAAAATTCAAAACATCCATCCATCCAACCATTTTCTGACCCGCTAAATCCTTCATGGGGTCGCTGGGCTCTATCTCCAGCATTCACTGGGTGAGAGGCGGGGGTTCACCCTGGACAGGTCGCCAGTCTGTCGCAGGGCAACACATAGACACAGGACAAACAACCATTCACGCACACACTCACACCTAAGGACAATTTAGAGGAGCCAGTTAACAGTCATGTTTATGGACTGTGGGAGGAAGCCAGAGTACCCGGAGACAACCCATGCATGCACAGGGAGAAAATGCAAACTCCATGCAGAAAGACCCAGGATTGGATTTGAGCCCAGAACCTTCTTGCTGCAAGGCAACAGCGCTACCCACTGTGCAACCCCAAAATTTATATCTTTATTAAGAAATTGTAAACAAAATATTACCTGTGTGTCATCCTCATCAACATGTTTTAAATTGATAACCACCACATCATCGTCCGAATCCCACACAAGTGTATCTGCCTCGTCAAACAAGGGGCCCGGTTCCGGTAAAGTGACGTCACTCGTGTTTTCTCTTCCGTCAATGCTGCTATTTTTTATGTCTGTTGGGGTTGACTGAAAGGGATGTGATGGACCTGGACTTTGTGCTGTCTCATCCTCAGATATTTTCCTTAACCTTTTTGATCTTTGTTGCATCTGAAAACAAATCAAAGACACAGTGCTTTAATTTCTTCAGTAGTAATCAAAAAAATAAATGCTGTGTAACAATACATGTTAAAACACAAAATCTATTAAAGGGGTGGTTGAACATACTGACAAATTGACCTATGTAATAATACTTAGTCATATGAATATGACTATTCCCTTCATTCAGCAGCACCTGACGTTTTTTGAACCATGAAGCAGCTCAGTAAACACAATGGAGGTGAACGCACGTTCCTCAAAACTTAAACACATCATCCAACAACTACAATACTTACCTCACTGTATATATAGATGGACAATTGTAATAAAGTTAGGGACAAGAGTCACTAACTTTATTAGTGACTCTTGTCCCCTTAACATCTGTCCATGTCAGTATCGTTATATTATTTATTACAAATATATGTGCATATACCTGGGCGCTTCCGTCACTATCAGTTGAATATGAACTATCCTGCAGATCTGTGATGACTGACTGAGATCCATCTTCAAACTGACCATTTTCCTCAGATGAGTGATCTTTTGGAGCTCCCTCTTTAGTACAGATGTAAAATCTGAGAAGTTTTAGTTTAGTTTGTTCATACATTTGGCCAACAGTGTGATTAAAGGGAATCTTGTTCCTTTTAAAATCGCAGATGTCAAACGTGAAGTCTTCAGCTCGCCCTTTTGTGGACTGCCCATCAGGAAAAAATAGTTCTTTTCCTAATTCCATGATCTGAGCAACAGTAGCTGTTTTTGCCATTGTAGAATGTCTCGTGCCTCCCCCACTGTTGGTCCGTACTTGACTGTATCCATTAATGCCAAAATGAAGCCATCCAATTTCAACCTTTCTTGAAGCCTTCTCTCCTGCCCTATTTCTTTCTCTGGCCATGGTATTTTGGAGTTCGTCTGGGGTTCCACTCGGTGATCCTCTTGTCTTTGATTTCATTTTGCGTGCCCCTATTTTATATTTCAATCTCTCTAAAAGAGTGTCTTTACTGATGCTTTGGCACTGTGTTTGTTCACAGAAAGATAGCACAGCTACTCTATCACCATATGTGTTTATGTATTTTGACATTTGCTCATCACTCATGATGCGCAACACTGCTTTGTCAACCTGCAAACAGAAGAGAGAAACACTAGTGTCAGTACAGTGCATTGTATCTATTTTGATGAATCAGAAATTTTTTTTATACTTTGCTTATTAAGATGCATCAAGACAATCAGAAATCTAGTTTAGTGCAAATTACATGCCATTTATGTATTCCCATGTATTAACTTATTCAGTGTAGTTGCAGATTGTTCTAGAAAAAGTTTTAAAAGCCCTATAAAATATACTGTGTTAGCATTCGTTCTGACACAAGTCAACTTTTGTGCATTAAATAATTTCATTAATCACTGCAATTAATGCACCATTTAATTTGGAAGATGAGGATTCCTTGATTCAGCATGGAAAAATTAAAAACTTCTGTGGTTGACGTTCTCCATTTCATGGCACAAAAACATTGTGCGTCCAGGTTATCTCAACCTGAAAAAAGCGAAAACCTGACCCTGTGTGAGTTAAGCTATATAACTAAAACTCCACCTATAACCAAGTATCTTATAGACAGGTATAGATTTATCTATGAATTTGCATACACAACCCATTTATGAATGAATGCATTTAATCAATTTATCCTTATGGTTAATCATTTAAAATAAATATTTAATTTGCTAACTTGAATATCAATTATTCAAATTTATTTGAAATGTACTCTACATTAATTAATGTATGTTTCAGAAAGGTAGTCATCCTAATAAAGTAAAAAAAAAAGTGTCACAGACCTTTATATAGTCGTTAGTTGTTATTTATTTTATAGTTTTACTCTGATGCTTGATAAAATAGTCAAGAAATGCAGATTGGAAAGGATTCCAACTGCTTGCAAGGTGTACTTTGCTAAATAAATTCAATTCGATTAAATTTTATTTATATAGTGCCAATTCATTAAAACATGTCATCTTAAAGGAATAGTACACCCAAAACATGATTAGCCTTCATTTTCTACTCACTCCCATGCTGAACAACACCCTGGAGTACTTTTTGATATCTCAAATGCATCTGGAGATCTGGGAGGCTTCTTGCTGTCTGCTGACATTCAAATAATGGAGGTCTATGGTGCCGAGACAGAAAGGTCCATAAAAGTCCACAAAAAACGTGTCAATATTCCTCCATACTGCTTTGGCGTCCAATGTATTCCAAGTTTCCTGAGTGGGTAGCATCCAGAATTTACTCTAAAGCGAAAGTCATTTAGAATGTTTTTTCTACAATTCTAGAGCATAAACAGTAGTGGCTTTGCAGCAATCCCGCATACTGAGCAAGCATGAAGCGACATTACACTGTAAATAAAGCTCACCAGGACAAGCTTTGCTCTTTAAACCACCCGTGCCTGAAAACATGTCGGCTCTATTAATTTCACAAATTTTATACTATGATAAATCACTGGCAAGGAACGTTAACAAGCTGGTAATGACGATACAGGTTTTCGGAAATAAAAATCAACCAGACTTGACAGTCAACAGTATGCTCGACCAGCCAGGGAGTTCAAAGTTACCAGTTTTATCCTCTACTCAAGTTTCATGATATCATGTTAACATTGTTATTAGGCTATCAAGTATGCATTCACTATAATTGCAAGAAAACAATTATGCATTTCTACAATTCTACGAATAATACCAATATTAGCTAACGATAGCATGCTATTCACGAAGCTATTCACTCTACTTTCGTCACGAATGCCTTGTTGCTAAATTTACGTCAGGTTATTTAATGGATTGTTTACTGACCTTGTCTCTCTTCATTCGTGTAATGTCGTCTTTTGGGACTTCTCTAGAAATTAAGAACCTCTCCAAATCGTCCTCCATGGTTGTAGCTGACAGATGGGCGTTTTATCCTTTTCGCTTTGCGCCTCCGCTGTTGTGTGTCTGGTTTACTTCCGGTTCGCCCCCGTATGTTCAATTTCCGGTTTGCCGACGTAGAAAACCTTTTTTTAATCTTTTCAAATGTCTCTCACTAATGTCAAATCCATGTCTGCAGCCGAGTGTGGATTTAATGTCTTTATATGTCAGGCCAATACTAAAATAGAAATGAATAAACTTCTCCGATTGATGGTCTGTTAACTTCTTCTTCTTCTTCTTCTTCTTCTTCTATTTAATGGCGGTTGGCAAACAACTATGTGGTGCAATACCGCCACTAACCAGCAAGGAGTGTGGATCAGCCTGCTTTTTCTGCACATTTCCTTCACTTGCAATTTTATCCAGGATTGGGGATTTGATATGAATGTTTCCATGAACGGCGGTTCATCTTATTATTGATTCTGAGGCCAACTGGAAACATTTCCAAAATGTATTAATGTACTTCTCTCCCATTTACTGTACTGGACGTATAGGCATCATGTTTCAGTCACTATTAACAACATAAAAGGGATGGTTTGTTTTTCATGTCAGCATAGGTGATACTAGCACTAACACGAACCAGTAACACTAAGCAGGACTTACATACCGCAAAAATGACCTATAAATAAGTAAATATTGTCTTTAATTTAGATGGTACATAAGATGATTTGCATATGAGATTTTTTTATCTAAAAATAAGATAATTAGATTATACGCACTCGAAATGAGACAATAAAATGTTTTCTTTCTTATTTTAAATGCAAATTGTCTTGTTCCATTGGGAAAGTGTTTCAGTTTCCTCCTCAATTCATGTAAAAATGTTATTATTTTAGAAACAATTCCTTACGATTTCTATTTTTTGCAGTGCAGGTGCTCATTTTGACATTCTGTATTTATTATATACTCTGATACTCCTCTTGACATTTTCAGCTCAGACATGTAAATGAAGCGCCATTAATTCTATTATGTTTATTAATGTTAATTCTATACATAATTCTATACAAAATGTTGTTGCCCATTCCTGATCATCTCCATGTGTCCTCTATGATTCTACTGCAAACACTGTGTGTTTATAAGGGAAACTACATGTGATTACAGTAGGGTCAGCAGCAAGTGGACAGCAAGTAGCATGTACGTAAATGACAGCAGGACTCAGTTGGTGATTCTAATTTTTTTCAATTCAGTTTTTTTCTATAGCACTAATTTACTAACCTGACAACAGCCAGATGCATGTCTCGCTCCGCCTAGCTCCACTCACATACATCTGGGAACCCGCCATAGGAATTGCCTTTACTGAAGGCTGGGCCTTATCAAAACTCCTTGCATATGATTGGATAAGCCACTTGTCTGTCATCTTTATCGACGTGCTATTTCAACCACTCACACCGAAGCTAACCTCCGCGGACGCTGTGAGAGCTACGCAGGAAAAAACAAAACAGAACAGCCAACATCTTGGATATAGCAACAGTGGAATCAGCGCAATGTCGGTAAATGATCAGTGTCGTTTGTGCCATGAAAATGTGCGGATAAAAGGCAACATTGTGCACAGCAGACTTATTTTTAAAAAAAAGCCAACCAAAAAAGTATAGACCCGAATAGACTTACAGAACTCGCTTCTCCACTACGTCACATCCAGGAAACACCCGCCCTGTGTCCTGATTGGCCAGACCATAAATTTGGTTGGGGAAATCACTTTCAATGAGCGGTGTCCCAGATGTATGTGAGAGGAGCTAGACGGAGCGAGACATGCATCTGGCTGTTGTCAGGTTACTAATTCACACGTCATCTCAAATCACTTTACAGTTCAACCAGATCATCCAGTTTAAAGTTTTCTATCTAAGGAAAACCAGTTGATTGCATCGACTCATTGACTCTTCAGCAATCCCTCACACTAAACATGCATGTAGCTTACAGTGGAGAGGAAAACTCCCTTTGAACAGGAAGAAACCTCCAGCAGAACCAGGCTCAGTGTGAGCGGCCATCTGCTGAGGTGTGTGTTAATCAGTGAAGAAATTAGTGGCGATCTTAGCATAAATGCAATCATTCTTTACCTTCAGCTATATATTTGGAACAAAAAACAACTTTCTTGTAATGTTATTATTATTTCAGAGCTTGGTAAATGCACAGGTCACAACTTATTTATTAAGAGTGTTTTGCAGTTGTTGTATAATGTATTTTGTTTTGAGTTTGAACTGTTGATGAGTGTGTATTTACCTCCATTGTGCTCACTGAGCTGCTTCATGGTTCTAAAAACATTTGGTACAGTACTGATGAATAACGGGAATAGTCATATTCATATGACTATAAGGATTATTATAACAGGTTAATTTTTCAGCATGTTCAACCATCCCTTTAATAGATTTTGTGTTTTAACATGTACTGTTACACAGCATTTATTTTTTTATGTGGATGATGTGTTCCAATATTATAGCACTCTGTGTTTGATTTGTTTTCAAAGGCAACAAAGATCAAAAAGGTTAAGGTGTCATGAACGGGGCAGATGGACTCAGTATTCAAGATGAGACAGGCAGTCGGAAAGTTCAAAACCTTTATTTAAACAAAAACATAACGACTACAATACATCTCTAAATGGATAAAACTTAATCCCTTAGATGAGCCCTTAGACGGAGAACAGGAAATATGCAGTAATATCATAATTTCAGATTTGCCGTTTATTAACTCTAATATCAAACGGCACCCATGTTTTTAAAAAGGAAAGCATGGTGGGAGTTTCTTAAAATGACGAAATAAGCAATAAAGCCAGCCACCACTGCCAGGATCATGACATGGACAGGATATTTCTCTCTTTTTTTTCAATATTCCGAAAAAGAAAATTACAAAAGACCCTCTGAAACTTCAGTGAGGACATATTTGAATTGAGATTTTGAGGAGATTTTATTTGGCTTTTGATTTGGAGCCTTGTTGCTTTGTATTCTGCTTACTATGCTGTCTTTTTTGTTTTTTGTTTTTTATCTGCTTTGTTATTCCAAGAATCTTTGTTTAGTTATAGCCATGCCACCTAGTTTGCTTTATTATCAGTTGTCTATTTCACTTTCTTCTTTATTTTCACGTACTTCACATCCTGTTATTTGGTTCTATTTGATTCATTCCTCACAAAACATATTTTCTCACAGAGCTGCCTCTGTCTGCCTGTCCACACTTTCTTTCTGCTCCAATGAACTCCTGCTGACAACTTTGGATCACGTTAAACTTCAAAGTAAATTCTTTTTCTTGGGAGTAATGTAAGATCTGAATGATGCTCAGGGTGGTTATCCAGAAAGTGGAGACATATATATTTGATTTAAATCACAGACTTTTACATAAAATATCTTGGAATAAAATGGTCGTTAAACAACTCCTAAACTAATCGGCTGAGGTGTGCGTGCTGCACTGAGAGTAAGCAGGATGAGTGAAGCATGGAGCAACAGTAGCCTCCAGCAGTGCTCAGCGGATGCTAAGGTATTTGGTTGAGTTTTCTCCTGCAGCTTTTCCTATTGGCTCAGGGTCATTGACTCCAAGCACTGACTGCAGCTCTTTCCACACTACATTTGTCAGTTCCAATCCACAAAGCCTGCTATCTTTCTCTCCATGTTCTTGCAAACACACACGTATGCTTGTATTTTTCTGATAAACACATCCATAAAAGAAGAAGAAAACATTCAAAACTATAAAACAGCAAGAGTTTGAGATCCACACACTAGGAAAGAGGCACACTGTGGTACTTTGTTTGCCCTCAAGGAATCCACGTATAAAGCATATATAACTTTCATTATTTTTATTAGTGAAGTGAATAATATATTTGTTGTGAATGCTTTTATATATATCCCACACAATAATGTAAAAAATAAAAAGGTTTTCTGTGCTCCTTAAAATAACAGTACTGCAGGAACAGTAACATGTCATTTTAGTTTAAATGCAAAAATAGACTACATTAGATTTTCATTAGATTAGATTTACATTAGATAAGATTTTCTAAAAAACATAAAAAATAATTTATAGGATTAAAGGAATAGTACACCCAAAACATGATTAGCCTTCATTTTCTACT
>JAGKQL010000066.1:7041540-7068297 GCA_018398635.1 Cyprinodon brontotheroides | reverse complement strand
AGAACTCTGGTAACAAATGAATGGACTAGTTTCTCAGCATCAGCCCAATACACTTGAAACCAGTGGCTTAGGCGGTTTGTAATTATTACATTGTTTAATTTAACTAAAATAGTTTTAACCAACTAGATGGTTTGTTGTTCCAACCAGTCTATTCTTAGAATCTGTCCAAACTGAATCCAACTGACAGCAACCCTACAAACTCCCGCATCTTGATGAAACACTGAGGCTGTTTAAATGCCTGTCGAAGTTTGTGGGCAATCTGAACCACTTTCCCCAGAAGTCATGTGGTGTGGCTGTAGCGACGACATCATTGATTTTGAACCCTCCCCTAAATAAAACAAGCCTGGATATGCGCTCTGCAGAAAGGCCCTATTCACTACTTGTTACATGCCTCAAAGCCTCAACTCATCTCATAACATCACTAGTTATTCCAGGATTTATGCTTCTGCTGCCTCCTCTTTATATTAAATCTGAAACCACCTCAGCTTCAAGCTCTGCATTTGGGTCCTCTGCAAACCTCCACAAAACCAGACACTAAGTTTGTTTGTTCTTTTTTTTTTTCTGGAAGATGAAGCAGCATCTGAGGTACCTATAGAATCTGAACTGGGTTTTTGAAGCATCCAAAGGGCGCTTCTGGGTTCCCTTTCCATTCATTGACTATCTTATCAGGGATTTTTTAGCATCTCCTTCCTCTGGTTCAGGGAGGGTCCCCTTGGAAAGGGACTCATTTTCCACCATAATTTACAAATAAATTCTTAAAAAATCCTACAATGTGATTTCATGTATTTTGTTTCTCATCTTGTCTTTGATAACTGATGTTTAACTATAATGAAAGCTACAGACCTCTCTCATTATTCTAAGTAGGACAACTAGCATAGCCAGTGGCTGACTAAGTACTTTTTGGCCCCATTGCATATATATATATTTATATATATATATTTTTTTTTGTGTGTGTGTGAATATTGGATAACAAACATAGAAGTTTAACAGGAAGGTTACTTTACTTTAAGTGCAATTAGAGGGAGAGGGGGAAAAATAAATTTTATTTCTTCATACCCCTTTTCAGAGAATTTCTGTTAATCGATGTGATTTCTCTGGCTGTATATGCTGACAGGTTTATTTGGTGGAGGGTTTCGTTTTTATTTATGTTCAGATGAATTAGGTTAGTTTGAAAATTGGTGTTTGGTGTTGGAAAATTTGGTTTGATGTTAAAAAGTCTCTTTTTGTGTTTGGTTGATCTATTGTTTGTCAAAATTGTCTGAAATTGTCTGAAATAAATTCCTTTTCATTTCATTTAAATATGGGTTAGAGCTGTTATAGAAGTATTTATGAGAATATAGCTCCATTTTATTGATTTTGTTTACTCATTTCCTTTTGCTGCCAAGCTCTCTTTCAAAATGCAAAGCTCTGTGCTTGTGTGATGTTTATTCAGGCTGTGGCCATCAACCAAACTCACAAATTCACATTTCTAGATAGCATTGGGTTATTATTACGTATTCCATTTATGTTTTCATTTGAAGGACAAGTATACACAAACAGACACTTTCACCAACACAGAGAGCTTCAGAAAACTACCTGGAAGCTTTCTGTCAGTTATAATTCTAAGAGGTCATGGTTTCCCTTGAATGGTACCCAGTACTTTGTATCATTATGTTAACCTTTCACTGTGATTATTTGTCCTGACTTTTAGTCCTCAATAAGACGGTGTACCCAGGCTATTCTACATTAATGTGTCTATGTTTTCATGTGACTCTCAGCTGAAGGAATATTGAAGTAGATTTTTTTTTCAAAGCAACATCCCTGGTATTGAATCAAAAAAGGTATTTTACACATTTATTATTTTCATGGAAAACATAATTTCAGTCAGTATTAAAAAAATTATTTGAGCAGTAGAAGCCAAATGTAAATGCCATTAAAAAATAAAAAATAAATAATGAATAGATTTTATTCCATTTAAAATAATTTTACAAATCCCAGAGGGAAATGAAATGTTGACTGAGGACTGTTGGCTGAGTCTTCTTTGGTCCTGAAACAAGGCAGGAGGTCTTCCACATCACTGGAACTGTCTGCAGGGTCAGACTAAGGTTGAAGAGGTGCTGTAGAATCCCACAGAGCTGCTCTGCTCACGCCTACAGGACTCTGGACATGACACCATCAGGGCCTAGTGATTTAGTCTAAGGAGGGCAGGATGTCCATGTGACTGTGAGCAGGAGAGAAAGATGCTGAGCTTGTTCCTGAACTGAATCCGTTGAAGAAAGGATTCGGTTCATTTGCTCTGTCCAGACTCCCATCAGTCTGATCATCCTTCTGCTTGAAGCCTGTGATCTTCTTCATCCCTGACCACACATCTCTTATATTGCTTTGCTTGAGTTTGCTTTCCTGCCTTTTCCTGTATGTCTCCTTGCTTTCTCTCTTTATCTTGACCCTTCTGTACTCCTCATTAATTCCCTGTCTCTCTTCTTAAAGGTTTATTTTTGTTGTTGAGTAGTTCCTTCTGATCACTCGTGATGCAAGGTTTATTTGTAAGCATTTCACTGTTTTGCTAGGGATAGTTTTATCTGCACAGAGATTATGCGTTGATGTCCTCTCCATGAGACTGACACAGTGCATCAAAACAACCTTGCAGAGCTTCTTTAGATTCCTGTGCCCATCTTCTTACATTTTTCTAAAGCAGGTTGTCTTTTATATAGAGGCTTATACTCTAAGCGAAGATAAAATTGTATTGAATACCACAAGTGAATAATATTGAATTTCACATTAAAAATTGTGATTACATAATTACCAAGTCAAAAATACTAAAGAACTTATTTTCAGGGCTTTCACCTCTTATGTACTGAAACATTAATTTTTTCATTTCTACCTGCTCACATGACGTACTTCCTATTTTTAACACATGCACAAATCAATAAGGAAATAGTGTGTGGTGCAATGTTTCTGCTACGGAAGGCATGGCTGCCAGTGGCAGTTAACATTTGGCTGCATGTTTTTTAAATACTCAAAAGCGACGCCACGTTGTTGGTCAGTTGGCAATTGCCCCCAGGTACAATATGGCTCGATCTATCTAAGGAAAACCAGTTGATAGCATTGACTCATTGACTCAAATACAATCCCTCACACTAAAAGCATGCTTGTAGCGGCAACAGTGGAAGGGAAAAACTCCTTTGAACAGGAAGAAACCTCCAGCAGAACCAGGCTCAGTGTGAGCTGGGCCCATCTGCTGAGGCCCACTGGGGTTCAAAAGGAGACAGAAGCAGAAATACAAAAAAGCAGCTGTAAAAGGCGGCCGTCCAGGAAACACACAGCCAGAGTGGCAGGATGTAGACAAAAATCTTCCTGCTGCAACATTTTGTAAAAAAGAAACTACCCTTCTGCCTTTACCCCCTTTAAAGTGGAAACTTGTTTTTCCATTAAGCAAACAATCAGATACCAAAATAAAAAAAATAACAAATTGTATTTAAGCAGCATGGAGGTCCATCACTCCTAAGCACATCCCAAGCCATATGTAGGTTAAATAGATACACCTGCATTTGACTTTTGTTGTGTTGTTTATGTTGTGCATATATACATATATTAGATGTTGGAGATGCGGCCTGTTTTCCAGTGTGGTCCTGTTTCTCTGACGTGACTGAGGTGGATGTGCTCTCTTAGATCACTCTGGCATAGGAGCTGCCTTGGAGCTCTCGTCTGCCCACGGCTGTGGCTGTTTCCTGTGGACGGGGCCACCTTTTTACAGCTGCTTTTGGCTATCTCTGCTTCTGTCTCATTGAACCCCAGTGGGGCCTCGGCAGATGGCAGCGCTCACACTGAGCCTGGGTCTGCTGGAGGTTTCTTCCTGTTAAAAGAGAGTTTTTCCTCTCCACTGTCGTTACAAGCATGCTTAGTGTGAGGGATTGCATTCTGAGTCAATGAGTCGATGCAATCAACTGGTTTTCCATAGATAGAAAACTTTGTATCAATTTGACTGTATGATCTGGTTGAACTGTAAAGTGCCTTGAGATGACATGTGTTTGGAATTATGGCGCTATATATAAATAAACTGAATTGGTGAATTGAATTGAATATAATATTGCCATGTGCAACATGCAATATATTTTTTGTAATACATTACAATAATTATATTCATGTGGTAATTAATAGTTATAATCATACTTGATAATATAATCAAAATAATATTCACCATGAGTAGCCCACATCTTACTGAATAGGGGGCACAAAAAGAGATCTGGATAATTGATTGGAGGGAAATTGCTCAAAAAAGGCTGTGAATCTTACTTAGGAATATGGTAAGTAGTAGTAGAAGTAGCATATTACTCATGACAGTATGTGTGCTTGTCTCCCCTTAAACCCTAGTCAGGCCTGACAGACGCTGCTCACACTGAGCCTGGTTCTGCTGGAGGCTTCTTTATGTAAATGGGGATTTTCCTCTCCCATGTTGCTGCATCTATGCTCAGTTAACTTTCAAGGGATTTTTTTGAGTTAATGATTTGATGCAATCACTTGGTTTTGCTTAGATAGAAAACTTTGAACCAAGCTGGCTGTATAATCTGGTTGAATTGTCTCTGTAAATTGACATGTTTTTTGTTGAATTGAAATGTCTGAATTGAATGTAACCTAAATATAATGTAACTAAGTAAGATTTGGACTTAATGGTTTACTTTCTGCAAAGGTGAATGCTATGAACAGATTTACAGCTCTCCACCATTGGCCAACGTCACAATAACTAAGACAGACTAAGCAGCATCTAAAGCAGGAAGTTCACCAGTTAAAGGAGAAGTCCTGTCATATTCAGAATTCAAACTTCTGAAATTACTTTAAATATGAAATTGTTACATACTATTCAATAAATGTGTTTTTAAATCAGAGTAATTTTCATCTGAATGTGCTTTACTGGAGGCATCCATGTTTGTCAAAAGAACACTACTGCCACCTACTGGTTAGTGACATTGTCACGGTGCGGTATCGGCTGTTGATCAAGTCCCAGTGCTGTATCTGGTGTTTGTCTACCGGCTGCTATCCAAGTCATTTTGAAAACATTCTTCTTCCAAATGTTGGCTACATAATGCGAGGTTTTACTCTGGCCAGAAGTTACGATGGCAAATCCTCCCTCTTCAAGTTGAACGATCCAACGACCAACCGATCCGTGGAGGATCAGGAATCCAGAAAAGATGACGCCAACTCTTTTTTTCACTTTTATCCGATGTATTCCAGCATCGCAGCTGCCATGCGCGTGGGCATTGTCAGTTTCACTATAGCTCTGGTGAAACTGACAATGCCCATGTGCATTTTATGTTTAAATGTTTATCTAACAATCTACCAATATTCCAAAAAAAGTTCAAACCAAAACCACTGGACTTTTTTTCCCCCCAAGTTTGAAGACCTTTCACTTTCCATCCAGAAAGCTTAGTCAATTCTAAATATCTGGAGCAATGCTACTGCAGACATTTTGAATTGAGAATTGAAAATACATGTCATAAAAATAATCAAACCAACAGTCATATTTATTTTAACAATTTTGGATTTCAAAATATATAATAATAAATGTTTGAAACATAATATGTGAAAAATAATGAAAGTTTCAAAATGAAAGGATTGGTTTATGGGAGGAACGGATTATATCAGGTGTCTAAAATATTTGATTTCCCTCTCATAACTTTGGCAAATAATGATCAAATGTCACCAAATCCACAGGGTTTTTATTGGTGAAGAGACAAATAAACACAATTAAAGAGTTGCAGGTGAATTAATTTCTTCCCATGTTATGGAGGCGGAGCTCATTATTTCAGGCAGCAGAATTATCTATTCCCTCCTCTCCCCCTCCCATACCTTGGGAAATAAAGGGCAACTGTGTGCAAATTGTCAAAATATTATGTGTGATAGCATGTAGTATACTGCGAATTTCCTTAATCTAGTAATCTGTCATATTTTACATTACAATGGGATTTACCAGAAAGTTTACACTCTAATCTTCACCCTCAGGGCTAAGCCCCTGATCTCCTAGAATCCTAGAGCCTCCCCATGTTATCAGGCCCCCCTCCAGTGGAACCAACTACCAGTTTTAAGCCCATGAGGCAGACACCCTGTCTACTTTTCAGGCTAGAGGCTTAAAACTTTCCTTTTTGATAAAGCTTATACTTAAAAACAGAGTGATGAGTTCTTAGTAGCTGGGTAAGTAGAGAGGTAGGTGGAGAAAGAGGGTTAACAGCCTGGCGGGGGAGAATTTGAGTGCTGATAAACGTTTCTCCCAGGCTCTTCCTTGGTCACAGTGTGGCTCTACCTTTCTCTAACATTATCCAAAATACTTAGGTTATCCTGACCTATTTTCTGCATTTGTGTTGCAATAGGCTTAGACTGCTAAAGGACATAGAGACCCTTTTTCATCATTCATTCTATCTAGATTCTCCCCTTCTGCAGTATTTGTTAATTCAATCTCTAACATAATGCTCTCTCTGCTTTTTCTAATCATAGTAGCTTCAGCTGGTCTGTACCTGCTTGGCTGTAAGACCATGTCACACTGAGCCTGGTTCTGCTAGGGGTTTCTTCTTGTTAAAGGGAAGTTTTCCTTTCCACTGTTGCTACAAGCATGCTTGGTGTGAGGGATTGCCTTTGAGTCAATCAGGCGATGCAATCAGCTGGTTTGCATTCTATAGAAAACGTTGGAACAATCTGACTGTAGGATCTGGTTGAATTGTAAAGTGCTTTGAGATGACATGTTGTAAAATGGTGCTATATAAATAAAATAAATTGAACTGAATTAAGACAAGCTACCAGATCTACATAGTACACCATGCTGACATATATGAGTTGTTGTTTATAGAGCTAAAACAAGCTTTATTTCAGTGGGAGTTTAAATGCTGTTATGTCAACACTCATTACATTTTGTTCACCAGATTATGACCAAAACTTCATTTCTTGGGAGTCCTCATGTCTACTAGCTACTAGCTTAATCAGAGAAGGTTAAGAATCAATTCACAAAAAGTTATTTGGTTTTTGATAAAGCGAATTATTTAATACAACGGCCATGGCTCAGAACTTTGGACCCAGAATTTTAGGTTTGATTACAACAGTGTTTATTGACAATACATGGAATCTGCGTCTTGGGAGCTCTGACAAAAAGGCAGACATCTCTGTAGAGTGGAAAACTTAGGTTAGTGACCCCGTAAATCTGTGTGTGAGCCGCTAACCTGGTTACAAATTTCAGTCCGAGCCCAGAGGAAGGAGTGGAATCCAGCCGGATGATATTCCACAGCACGCGGCAGACGCCACCCAAAGAGTTCCTGGAGCCAAAAACCAGAAGGCTGCTAAACTGGCTGACAAGCACAAGAAGGCAGAAGTGGGAAAGCAGTTTCCAGAGGGCAAAGACAATGCCAGTGTTCATGAGGTATACTGGAGCCCAGGCCAGAAGATTAGAGTTCCGAATAGGTGCTGAAAGGAAATCCAAGTCGGGGTCAGCAGACAGATCCATGGTCGTAAGCAGGCACAGTCCAGCAGGAATCCAAAGACAGGTCAGGCAAACAGGTCAGAAAAGGGGCAGGCATGCTTAGAGTTTCAAAGGCAGAAACTAGTCAGGATCAAGCAATCAGAATAATGCACAGGGTGAGCTACTGTAGATAACTCTCACCAAAGGTTTGAATAATCTGGCACTGATGACTAGAGGCAAGCAGCTTAAATAGAGGCAGGAGCAGGTGAATGAGATGAACAGTAATGACAAATAGACTGGAGCTAGGCAGGTGAATAGAATGAACCATTAAGCCAGTCATCATTGCTATGGTCATGAGAAAAACATTATTTTGCCAAATAGTGTTTTATTCACCCTCTTGGATTTGCATTTCAAATTGGTTTTACGAACACATTTAAATGGCTCTAAATTGGTCAAAAGCACGATCCTGGGAAATTCTTCAAGAAAAACTTTGGTTCTCAAACAGTAATTCCAAGATAAAACTGTTTTATATATATATATATATATATATATATATTATACTGCTATATATATATATATATATATATATATATATATATATATATATATATATGACATATGTGACCATGTTTTTCACCTACATTGTGTACATAGCAGCTTAATTTAGTTGAATTTCACCAGTGTAGTCAAGAGTTTTCAACTATACTTGACTTGGAGCTGAATGATTTTTGCTCATAAACTCATATTTTGAATGGAGGTTGTGGTGAATTTATTCCATATATGTGTAGAGTTTTCTTTTTGACTATGATTTGAGCTTGATTCACACTTTCATTTCTGGTTCTAACACTCAGCCTGTTAGGCGTGTTCAGAGGATATATGACAGTCAGAATATTATTAGATTAAGATTATATTTGCTAACCCTGAGAAGTAATACATATATCATAATTGCACCACATCGGGCAAAGGGTGGACATTCTGTAAACTCTTTCAGGTAGAATGGACAAAGCTACAACTGGTGCTCACCTACCAAATTTCGTTTTGGCCAAACCAACAAAATATTAACCAACAAAATATCAGCAGATGCCATAAGTAACTACAACTGGCACTATTTCTATTTTTCAGGGAAGAAATAGCAGGTTCAGAGCTGGAAACTGCTCTTGATAGAATTACACATTGCATTATAACATTAAATTGCATTATGTATTGCATCATAGGTTTCTTCCCCTGTCTCTTTCTATTGATACTTCCTCTTTAATATTTAATTTTCCAGGACTGCACAGGGCTTTTCTTTCTCTTGCTTTGTGGAAACAAAAATGCTCCCTTTGAAATGACTTATTGTGTTGAGCTTTAAAGACAATGTCATCATTTGTTTTAATAGAGAGCAGCTCCTTATAACATGCCCCAAAGAAAAGGTCAATATTATCTCTCTGGCAAGGGCTATATGAGCTAGGACCCAGGAGGCAGACTGGAAAACAAGATTGAGAGAGAGAGAGACTGTGAGTAGACAAGAAAGAGAGAGAGCTAGAGCCCATTAACATTTATGAATAATTTAATCTTGCATAGTTGGCCAAAGTCCAAGTGCATAACTGACTAATTGCAGAGAGGGGAAACTGGGAAAGCAGAAAGCCTGGAATTAGTACAAATGTGTATCTGGTTTGGTTTATGTGTCTATGTGGCTCCACTGATGCGGGGGAATTGGTTTTGTGAATGTCGGAACAAGAAGCTAACATTATCCATGCATGGAGAAGTTTTTCTCAGCAGACTGTCTTGGCATTACCACATCCAATAGACTGTGTGTGTGTGTGGTGGGTGGGTGGCGGTCATGTGTGTTTGTGAACATTTGCATCTAACACTGACACAGAAAAGCTTTAAAGAGGAAATGGATGGATGGATGGATGGATGGATGGATGGATGGATGGATGGATGGATGGATGGATGGATGGATGGATGGATGGATGGATGGATGGATGGATGGATGGATGGATGGATGGATGGATGGATGGATTGAATTCAATTCGAATTTAATTCAGTTTATTTCTATAGAGGCAAAACAGAACAAACGCGTCATCTCAAGGCACTTTCAGTTCACCAGATCATCCAGTCAGATTGATTCAAAGTTTTCTATCTAAGGAAAACCAGCTGATTGCATCGACTCATTAACTCTTTCAGCAATCCCTCACACTAAGCATGCTTGTAGCGACAGTGGAGAGGAAAAACTCCCTTTGAACAGGAAGAAACCTCCCACAGCAGAACCAGGCTCAGTGTGGCGGTGGTTGGGAAGTTAATGTGAGATTGATAGTTAAATCAGTTATTTTCAACCTTTTTTTGAGCCACGGCACAATTTTTACATTTTCAAAATCATCTGGCACACCACCAACCAAAACACAGTACATATATAAATATAGATAATGATACAGTTTCTGAATGTATATATACTCAGTGTGAAACCTGGGCCTGTTTTGATGAACACAAAATGGATATCCTTGCAGGAATGGTAGAAAGAAACATACAAAGCACACAGCAATAGTTCTCAGTCTCTCTTTTTTATCGCAGTCAAGAAGCTCAGCTCACATAGATATGTGGTTGAAATGGGGAGCAATGCCAATATAGCTTTTTTGGCAAGAATTGGGAACTCCTTGGCCACAAATAACCAAAAACTGTCCAAAGGAAGATCAGCAAAGTTTAGCTTTAAACCACAATCTTGTTTCAGTTCAATCAGTTCCTCTTGCTCCTTTAAAGTCACGTCCTTCTCAGCAATGGATACTGAGCTGTGCGGGTCCCTAACCCAGTCAAGGCATTCTGTGAGAGCTGAGGAGAAATAAAATGAAAACTTCTCCTCAAGAGTTTTCAAATTTGTGCCAACCACCTTGCACATTGCAGCAGTGTTGCCATCTTGCAGTTTCTCTGTGAACGGGAACCACGCCGCACATGTTGTTGCCAGAGCTATCCCTTTAAATGGAACCCGCTCATTTTATCAGTGTCAATGTATCAGTTCATACAGATAATAAAATATATCAGGCAGGTAGGCCAGCTTTGCACTCATCACTTGCCTCTCAATCCGGTGAGTTCAAGTCTCTGCAGAACCTAGCTTCTTGCTTTACCTCCTTGGTAATTCCTAAAAAGCCACTGCACTACTAGACACTGAAGTTAGGAACTTGTTGCATCAGAGACTTATAGCTCTCTGATGCAACAAGCTAGCATAACCCCATAGGAAATCTATTAAGGTATTGGGAAGAGGAGGATAAGATACTTCACAACTAAAAATGCAGAAGAACTGAAGGCCACTATCAGATAAACCTGGGCTCTTGTGACACCTGAGCAAAACCACAGACTGATCAACTCCTTGCTACACTGCAAAACTGCAGCAATCCCGACTAAAGGGGCCCCAACTAAGGATTGACAACTATACATGTTCATAAATTTCATGTTCAAACTTTTCAGTTTGTCAACATTTCTGGAAATCCTTTCTGTGTATTGGTTTCCTGAAATAGTGACCTTGGGGATTTCATTAGTTTTCAGTTATAGTCACTTAAATTCAAAGAAGGAAACCCAGTTATCCCTCCTTAAGGGCAGGTTATCCTCCAGCAGCAGTGTGTTGCAGTGAGCTTGACACAGCTATTTTTGATTTATGCCCAATATTGATGTGTGTTCTGCGCCACAACTCCAGAGGGACAATCAGGAACTAGCTAGGATTGTGGGTGTCCATGTGTCGGTTTGACGACCCCTCGTCCAATGCCGGACCACACACAGTTCACCCCTCAGTGTTCCGCAAAGAGACAGGCCGCGGCGCTGCGTGTTTTGGCTTCGGGTGCAAACCAACAGACCGTCGCACAGAGCTACAAACTAGCGTCTTGTACGGTGTCTGGGATAATGTCTGAGGAGTGCCAGGCGTTGTGGACGGCACTACAGCCAGAGGTTCTGCCATTAGGTACCAAACAGGAAATACACCTACAGTAGTATAGAGCGGATGTAGAATTGACCAATCAGAGGCCTCCTTTCTATCCTAGGCTGATCAGGTCACGTTTGAGCAAATGCATAACTCACTGTTAGACATGGTTGTCTCAAATGGAAATTAATCCAAAACAATCTTTATGCATTTCTCTATCACCCAGCAAACCACCCAGCAAGTGACCCTATGAATGAGTTTAGGTTTAGCTAAATAGTCTAAAAGATTGAACCGTTTTCTATAACTAGAGAGAGATTTTCTTTCTTTTTTTTTTTTTTTTTACATTTTCATGTCTGTGGATATTTTGTTGAAGACTGAAGCTGCAGAGTCACAGGGCCCTAATGAGCCTCTACAACTCAGGGGCTTCCAGAGTCAACATCTGGGATCAAATGCACATTTTTATTCATGTGAAAATGTTTGCTGCAGTTGCTTGGAATTTTTAACATAAAACAATGTTATGCCTTTACATGTATGAACCTCACTGCATTGCTTTGTTTGACAACAGCTACAAAATGAAGGTTTAATATTTGATTGAACAATGGACAAAGAGCTCGATCCTGTTGCCTTTAGGGCGCTGGTGTCTAGCAAGGGGAGAAGAAGCAGAGAAGGGAAACAGGGGAGACAGCGATGGTTTCTGCTTTGCTCTTGGTAATGGTTGTCTTTACTGAAGAGCAGTGTCACTTATTAAATCTCAGACAGATGGACACTCATTGTGTAGCGAGAGCCTTTCAGTCCACACTCCAATGACAGATATTTGACACTTTAACTAGCCTGCTAATGTGACCTCCTGAATTCCCCTGCATAGCTGTAGCCATGAGTTTTTGTCAGGGGTCAGATGCATATTAGTGAAAAGCACCAAAGGATCCAATAGTTTATCCGCCTCCAGTTCCACAGACACTAACAGCAATGCTGATGAGCATGTGTGCGGCCCCAAGACTGATGCCATGTTGATATTTAACAATGAGCATCTGGAACAAAAACACTGGAGCTGCACAACCCTTAAAAAAGCTATGGGCTATGCTAAATGTCAATCTAATCATCTGGCTTGTTATTTGGCAAGGACTTTAGTAGTAAATATCTTCCCATTCCTTGCTCTAACAAAGAAATTAAATAGCACTATGTTTGTCCTACATTTTAGGTTGTTTTTATGCTTGACTTTTCTATACAATTTATATCATAATCTTAGGGAATCATTTTCTCTAATAAAATTTAAAACTGGTCTTCTAAGGAAAATATTTGCTGGGGAAAAAAGCTTTTTTCCTAAGATATTGTTATTTCAATTTACATTTTCTCTCTCTATGAGATGTTTAACCATTTATGACTAAGAGCCATTTTCTGAAGCATTTCTGTATGCAAGACTTCATTACAACCATTTCATCACAAATGGTAATAGTATGTATGAAATAGGTCGATTTTACTAAATAAAATCCTAAAAAAAAGCAATTAACTAACAGAAAATGTGTCCATAACTTAATTTTTAAAGTACACTAACTTTTGTAAACAGTGAAAAAAATGGAACAATATGTACATTGTGAACCATCTACCGGTAAGTAAAATATTGTACTTCAATGTACTTCATTGCGTAAGCCCAGAACGGTCGTGTCCCTCAGATACTTTTTAACGGTGGTTTTCTTGAGGAACAGAGTTAATTTTCTCATTATCTAGAGATAACCAGAGTTTTTTTCTTGTGATAACAAGATGATTGGTGTGTGTTAAAACTGATTCTATCCTTCAATTCCACAACAGCGGGAGAGGATTTAGAAGTCATGGCAGCCTATGTGTCATTCTGCATGTAATCCTGTGTTTACTGTTAGGTAACGACACAACATTGTTGGTTTAATGATTTGCTTCCACTCCTGATTCATAAGCAATGAGACCTATGTGTTGGCGCAGCCATCGCCACAAGAGCTGATCAGCCGGCTTAAGACAGAGGCAAGATACGACACAGAGACATGAGATTTCGTTTGGCCTGCATGCGATCATTTCAGTGAATGAGCTGCTGCCATTTATTGATGATTGCACACCGGTGTGGAAACCACGCCCACATCCACAAGTGGATACCAGGATCAATTAGGGACACAGATGTCAACACCCACACTTGTTCCTTAATTGACACAAATACACATACAGTGTACATTCAACTTCATTTCGACAAAAGTACAGTCCATTGTTCACCTGCCAAATAGAAAACATCTAAATTTGTCCATCCTGACTTTTGCTGCAGGTTTAGAGGAAACATCGACCACCATATCTTCCATGGGACAATAACAATCTTTCCATCAGATACAACAGAGCAGATAAAATTTTACCTTATGTCAATGTGCTTACATCTCTGACGGGTCACAGGGTTTTTGGATAGGGCAATAGCACCCTGGTTGTCCTCAAAAACATTCACAGGTGTAAAGTTCAAAGTGTCCATTCCTTTCAATAGATTTACAAGATACATGCTCTCCTGTAGCAGATAGAGCCATGTATTCGGCTTCATATGTCGATAAAGCAACTGTGGGTTGTTTCTTAGATTTCCATGAAACAACAGGCCCAGTCTCAGACAAACTAAAGCAGTAACCAGTAACACTGCGCCTGTCATTCTGGTCAGCCGCCCAGTCAGCATCACTATAGGCCACAAGCTTCAAATCTACATCTTGCTTTCTAAAACACAACTCCTGATCCACAGTGCATCTCAAATATCTCAAAACATGTTCAGCTGCCACCCAGTGTTGCTTTTTAGGTTCAGACAAGTACTGAGATAATTTACTAACAACAAAACTTAGATCTGGTCTAGTAGATGTCATTAGATAAATCAAACTTCCAATTACTTCACGGTATTTCTTAGGATCAGCAGGTTCGACCTCATTGTCAAATGTCATTGTCATTTCACATGGTGTTGTCACGTGGTTCAATAGTGAGTCATGTTAAATAATGTCATTTAATTTTTGCGAACATATTTCTTTTTTTTGTAGTTTATGTTGAATTTGGTCCCCAACATTTCCTTCTCTTCAATGAGCATTTCAACATCACTCGCTGCAAGATCATCAACCCAAATAATCAGCACGATTCTTTCATTTATCAACTGTCTTACAATAAACACAATAGTCTGCAGTATTCTGAACAAAACCATTTTCAATAAGGAAGTCATGTAGCATCTTATTCCAGTTTCGTCCTGACTGCTTCAAACCATATAGTGATTTATTCAGTTTACACACCAGTTTTTCTCCTCTTTCAGATTTTACCTCAAACCCTTCAAGCAGCTCTATGTAAATCTCACAGTCTATAGGGGCATGGAAATATGCTGTTTTAACATCCATCTGATGTAGCTCCAAACTGTACTGTACTGCAAGCTGCATCAGAACATGAACCGAGGTCATATCAGCAGTAGGTGAAAAGGTTTCGTTATAGTGTAAACCAGCCAGTTCACTATAACTGTTTGCTACATATCTGGCTTTGTAAATAGTTTCCAGTGGTATAAACCCATCTACCCCCCCACTGCATGTTTACCCTCTGGTAAGGTTGTCAAAGTAAAAGTATCATTTTCTTTCTATTAAAGAGTCAATTTCCTCTCTCTTGGCTTTGGCCCACTCTTCTGACTCAGAAGAGCTCAAAGCTTCTTTTAAAGTCTGGGGAACATCGCAAGTCACACGATAACAATAATCATTATTTATATCTTTATGGATAAGGAGTACAGCTCTCACTGTCACAGTCCACGTTTGTCTCACACACCTCTACTTTCACTTCACTTCAGGTGGGATTACTTTTGTCTTATTCAGTTCTGGTTGTGGAATATCCACTTTCTTTTCGGTTTCATAATGTTCATACATAAATGTCATCATCTGACTGTAACATTCAATAGAATTTCTTATAAGAAACTTCACAAGCCTATTTTTGTTACTTTTCTCATCTCCAGATATAAAACCAAATAAGCTGGACTGTATTTATCCAAAAAATATTCCTTTTTCACAGCGTGTCCAACTTTTTCTTGTCATATTTGTAAGCATAACACTCTCATTTTGGATAAGCCCGGCTTTTTCCAATGTTAGGTTTATGTTTTATGCATCATTTGAACTGTTACTTTGTTAGCCAGATTAGACAGAGCAGAAGGCCTTCCTTCACATTGTGGATGTCACTGTGTGTATGCGGAGGTCATCTAATCAGGACAGCCTTTGTGTCTTTAAAAATACACAGGATATGGGCACATCTTGGAGCCGGTCTGATAGAGGAGAACATATCTGTAACCCTGAGGCATAGAGGCAAGCTGCATATAGGTCAGGGCATTGATGGCATGTCAGTTTCTGGATAATGACAGCTAAGCATCCACCTGATACAACACATAGAACTCATGAGGTATAAGAAGCAGGAGATGACGCGTTTGTTCGGGAGCTCAATATTTGCCGGACGCTCGCGCGACGTGATTTTGAGCCCACAGCTGTGTAAGCTCCAAGCATTTTTCTCTGTCCTGTAACAACCTGATTCTGGAATAAACTCTGTTACTTTTTTACTTTCCTGTTTTTATAGTCCTTTTTCATGGTTTTACCCAGTTGTGAGTTAAGAGTAGTAAGTAGCTTGCTTCCAGGAAAAGAACCGTGAGGAAGCCCCGAGGCGCTAACAGCCTTTTTTAGGGGACATTACTTCCACATTTAACAATTGGTGTTTCCGCCCGTGGCCTGGAAGCGTAAACAACAGAGCCACCGACGCGAAAAGGCTCTCGGAAAACAGCCTGCGGCCGCAACAACTAGGAGGTGAGGAGATTCCTTATTACAAAATATCTCCAGTGTTTTTAATGTTAAAAAACACTGGCTGTGTTGTGATTTTCTGAAGTGAGCTGAAGCTTTTTATACATCTGAGACAGAGAAATTGTTCAGAGTGATTTCGTTTTTGTTGTTGTTTTGTTTTTGTTGTTTTTTTTTACCTTCTTGCGAACGTGTACACCAGAAAATAAGAAAAAGACAAAAGAAAGTAAGTTGTGCGGATTCTGCTATGGTGTAACGGTTTAAAAGTCTGATTGAAGGCCCTGCACAAACACCTTCAAAAATTGTACTGCTCCACTAGGATAAGTTGGTTGGAGAGCCCAACGGTTTCTGCATGCAGAAAGGAACGGTGATTTCATTCCCGGTCTGCCTGCAGACACGAAAGATGCATTTCCGAAAACAGACGTACGCAGTGGATACCAGTCAACATACGGTTAGAGTTTTTTCCAGTATACTTCCCTTAAGGATTCTACGAAAAACCGAGACTGAAGAGACGATCCATATTGGGTTGCGCTTTTCCCGTACCGTCCCTTTAGGACATTACAAAAGAAGCAGTATCATCTGAAGTGGCAGCAATTATTGATGTGAGAGCAAGGCTGCGGAGAAAAAGTGAGGGGATACGAATTGAAACAGACTAGGGGTGTTTTTCTTTTTCCTTTTCTTCTCTTATAAGAGGAAAAAAGAGAAACTATAAAATAATCCCCTTAAAAGAGGAGAGACCTATCTCGGTTAGGCAAATTGTTTGTCTAATATAAAAGTTGTTGGCGAGCGACTGGCCAGTGTATATGTTTACATATACGTATTTGAGTGAATTAAGGGGTACCAATTTTTTTCTTTCTCTCAATTTCATTTCTTTCTTTTTCTTTCTTTTTCCTTGACAAACACATTTCTTTGAAGGACACACTTCCTTAACGGAAGGCGGTTCACTGTAGCTTATAGTAAAATAGTCTAAAGCACCAAGGGATCTCACGTTAGACGTCGTAAACACAAGATATGGGGTTTGGCCAAGACGTTTATTGTAGCTTCTATATCTGATAATGGCAGCTGCTTGTACTGCATAAGTCCACATATTTTTTGGCAAGTTACTCTCAATAAGCATGAATCTAACCATCTCAAATAGAGTTCTCAATCTCGGTCAGTCTCATCTCAATTGTCCCATTCTGCTGTGGTGAATAAGGAGCTGAAGTTTCATGTCGAATGCCAGTTTTACAGAGCAAAGACTCAAACACATTGGAGCTAAATTCAGTTGTCTGCCCTTATACATTTAATTTTGCCATAACGGGCCAGATCAGCAATGAACTTCTCTGTAGCTGTAACAGTGTCACTCTTAGCTTTTAGAAAATAAGTGAACACCGCTCCAAAATAATCATCATTGAATGCTAGAGCAAGTTTGAAACCATCTTTTCCTGCTGGTTCTATAGGGCCAGCCAGGTCTGCGTGCACAAACTCTAGAATGCCCTTTGCCTTCTCATCTGGATCTCTATTTTGGCTCTGAACAAATTTGCCTTTGATGCACACTTCACATGTCATTTTGGGCTTCTCACTTTTCTTTTTAATTTTCATCCCTTCTGTTACATTTTCCAACTTTAAGACATCATCATAATTACAGTTTCCCAAAATGTCATGCCATGTCTGAATATCATAACACGCATTGCATTTATCAGCATGATCCATAGTACTCAAAAAGAACAGTCTGTCATGTGTGTGAATATCAAAACTCGTACCGTTCTTATGGATCAGTCGATTCTGTCCTTCTTTGAAGATAACAGTGGCTCGCTGTGCTGTAGCCGCTTTAACAGAAAAGATGTCTTAGGAGAATGATGGCACATAGAGCGCCTTCATCAGCGATACATCCACGACACGGCCTTTACTGTCTCTTAGACGCACTTTGGCAGTGCCTTTCCTTTCCGCAACACCAGTGGCGTTGTGCAAAGGAACGATGGTGTAAGCAGCCATCTCAGGCGATGGCTGCTTACACTGATGTTATTTATGAAAAGTCCTGATCAAAGAAAACACCAAGATTTTTTACTTTATTATCTGAGATCAATTTAATCCCATCGAAATTAAGTGACTGACTAATCAGCTTCTTTTTCAAAGACTCCGGTCCAAAGACTATAACTTCTGTTTTGTCTGCATTCAGGAGCAGAAAGTTACGAGGAATTGAGTTTGAAATTCACTCCCACAGACTGCCCCTCAGGGTCCCTGAGCAAAAGACCCTTAAACTCATACTGCTCCCTGGCAGCCGGCAAATGGCAGCCCACTGCTCCCCAAGGGCAATGGGACTGTAGAAATTGAATGTTGTTGTGGCTATTTATGACAGTGTAATGACAGAAAAAAAACAAAACAAACAAAGACATTCCTGTAATTTATGTAATGGGTTTGCTTAATTTTGATTTATGGACAGATATAGCTGGGTATCATCAGCATAACAGTGGACATTAATCCCATGCTGTCTAATAACCAACTCTACCGATTGGGTTGCATATATAAAGTAAAGAGAATTGGTCCTCGCGCACACTGATCCCTGTGGTACTCCACATGTAACCCTGTAGCATGAGGAAGATCTGTCATACAGGTCAACAAATTGAAATTGGTCAGATAGATACAATGTAAACCACCCCGGGGCTGTTCCTTTAATTTCTACAAAATAATCAAGTCTTTCTGTAAGAATATTATGATCAACTGGATCAAATGCAGCACTGAGATCTAACAGGACAAGTAAAAATACAAATACATTATTTGAGGCCATGAGAATATCATTAGCGATTTCGCCAGAGCTGTTTCAGTGCTATGATGAGCTCTAAGGCCAGACTGAAGCTCTTAAAAAAGTTTACTTTGTTGTAAGTGGTTGCAAACTTGTTTAATTTGACTGTATGATCAGATTGATCAGGCTGTGTAAAGTGCCTTGGGATGACCTGTGTTATGAATAAATTGAATTTAATTGAATGAGTGTCTACATGTATTTTTGTAGCTTTGGAGGCCGGGGTGCAGAGTTAGATTCCTGGTTTTGGGCTGTTGTACATCCAGGAGTTAGAGTAGGCCCTCTTTTTAAGTGCCATGAGCCACCAAGACGTAGGACCCTTCACGTAGTGGTCCTCCAACAGTGGCTGAGCAACCACGCATTAGGGTAACGGTAATCAGAAAGCATAGTTGAGGATCTTTGCCTACTGGTCACCACCATTTCTAACCGATTTTCCCGGCTCAGTGACGCACCTACTGAGAAACCAACTGTGGTAATTGGCAGCTACAATGTCAGAAATGTGGCATTAGTGGGTCCAGGGACCATAGTCAAATGTTGTCCAGAAGCCAGAACAGGTGGATTCTACCTGACAGCTTCTGGTCTCCGGACCTTTACTGGTTGATGATTTTCTTTTATTTGGACCCCGGCTATTTTCAATTGGTTACCCCTGGTATAATGTTTATGAATATTTATTTCACATCATGTGCTCCATCCAATGCAGATCATTGGCTCCATCCACATCTAGTGAAAAATAGTGTGATTGGATGAGTCATAGAGCATGCAAACACTCATTGGTTAGCTAAAGGAAACCATCAGAAGCAAGCAGGTGTTCTTCAAACTGCTAACGTGAATTGTCTATGCCATGCTACAATGTGGGATTCAGAAAAGATGTTAGAAATGTCTGAAAGGTCGGACACAGGCGAGGCGTATCGGGAGGCGGGAGACCAACAAGACCTCCCTCATCCTTGGCCCTATCTCAGAGAATCTTGCGAAAATAGTCAAAAAATTGAGGCTTTCAATTCATATAGTGGCATCTGACTGTTGTTTTTTTTTATTTTACTTTATATTTTTATACTTTAAGTAGTTTTTGGAGCACATACTTTTTTCATTCTTATTTGAGTAAAAAAGAGGGTCAAGTTGATACAGTTTTTAAACTGCAGTATCTTTACTTCTACTTAAGTAGCAAATGTGCAGAGGTGTCAAGTACACCAGAAGTACAAATACTTCGTTACTGTACTTAAGTACACTTTTTAGGTATCTATACTTTACTCCATTACTTATTTTTCCTCCTACTTTTGACTTCTACTCATTACATTTTCACACAAGTATCTTTACTTTCTATTCCTTACATTTTTAAAACAAGCGTTACTCGTTACTCTTGGCTTCGGTTTAAAGCACAGGTCACGGATTAGCGGACTGCGATGTTATGAACAACATTAAATCCAAAGATTTTTGTCCGAGGTAAAGCTGATTTATTTGTTGTAATCTCTTGTTATTCACACACAACAATAAACAGCGATTAGCCGACGTGGGTTTTAAAACTGCAAAGCTTTGTCTTCAGCTGAAAATCAAACGGGCATCTACACAGACCAGTGTACCAGTGATGCATTCGCGAGCGTCAGACAGCTATGGTGCATTCAGGAGCATGGGACATTTCATACTTACAAGGAAAGAGACAAAAACGGAACTTAACTCATACAATAATGTATTTATTCAGAAACAGTGTGGGCTTTCTTATAATACTGAATGCTCTATAATTGTGTTTCTGTTATTTTTTGATTATTCACATCTGCTAGCTTTTTATTCTAAAAAAATCTGTAATATTAGCAGCAAATTATCAAAGTTTTTCAAAAGCCTGTTTAAAAGCTCCAAATGAGGCTTCAGATCATACAGCGACAATTACGCTGTCATTGTTTTACAGGCAGAATTTGCATTTGCTGTATCTTGTCTTTTAACTAGTGATGGATATACAGGAATACAGTCATACAAGAGTAAACTCCTCTCAGATAGAACAGGATGCAATATTTGGCAATTTCTATTTTTATTTTTTCATCTTTTTTTTTTAATTCAGTGTAACATGAATGCATAAATACGTCATTTTATTTGAGTGTTAAATTCTGTTTAAAGTAACAGAGATCATTAAAAATGTCTCCTGACATTTACTGGTTGATTTTCTTTATTCAGACCCGCTGATTTTTTATTAGTTACCCCTGGTTTTAATGTTTCTAAATATATATTTCCGTCATGTGCTCCATCAATGCAGATCATTGGCTCCACCCACATCTAGTGAAAACTGAGTTAATGATTGGATGAGTCATAGAGCGCCAATACTCATTGGTTAGCTAAAGGGGAAATCATCAGAAGCAAGCAGGTGTTCTTCAAACTGCCCAAATTGAATTATCTATGCCATGCTAAAATGTCGGGTTCAGAAAAACATGTCTAAATGTCTGACACAGGCGAGAGCGTATCGGGAGGGCGGAGTCGGAGAGCCAACAAGACCTCCCTCATCCCTCAAATTGAGCTTTTAATTCATATAGTGGCATCTGGCCTTTTTCTTAAAGGTCACTTTTATACTTTTATACTTTAAGTAGTTTTTGGAGCACATACTTTTCACTTTTACTTGAGTAAAAGAGCTCAAGTTGATACTTCGACTTTTACCAGTGTTTTTAAATTGCAGTATCTATACTTCTACTTAAGAAACAAATGTGTGTACTTTTGACACCACTGCAAATGTGTTTTACACCACGGCTAATCTGACTTTACAATTTTTGTTTAGGACTATGAAGCCAGGTTCACTGAACATTTTGCCTGACCTCTCCCTAAAACTGCTTGTTAGCACAAAAAGTAAAGGGAAAACCAGTTGGACTGAAGTTGTGGTACTGCGTCTTTCAGGATGAATGCCCCGGGGCTTTCAGAATAAATGGGGACAGAAACCCAAAAAATTACCAGGCATTACTAATACCCTGCTAATACAAAACTTGGGGCTTTAAATCCTTCGGCTTGAAATGGAAAATTGGCTATAGTTACTTCTATTTTGAAGAATCTTAGTACATTTTACCACTATAGTTTAATGGTATTTTTGTCCACAATAACACTGTGAGATAGCTGATAGGGCTGTCTTTTCCAAAATTAAGATTCGTTTGAACTGATTAAATTCACTATTTTTGGAAAGTCTTTTAAGAAGAATTTAAGCCGTAATTACTACCAAGATTGACCCAGCGTCATATGCCTATAAACCTGCTGCTTTATACAAGAGAACATCTCTGTGAGACATTTTAGTGTGTAGTATTTGAAGCCAGACAACATTCCCTGCAGTGGATCCAGGAAATGGCCAAACTCTTAATTTGCAAGCTTCATCTGACTCTTGATCAAAAGACATAACATTCTTTTATTCCTTCAAATGGTTCTATTTCAGCAATTATTAGGTCTAGAATGCCTAAAAGAATCACATTTATAGTCCTGATGTGTGAATTGGGTTATCTGCTAATGCATGCATATGAGAGTAGTAAACATGCGCAGACTGACAGCAACATACATCAGCTGATGACTGCCTGTCTGTATTAGAAACCATTAATAAGGTAAGACTCCTCTCACTACCCCATCTTCCACACGACAATATGTGTCAACATGACCAATTACAAGCCTGATAAAACACATCTGCTTCAACTCCAGGCCTGTGATATATTACATGGGATTTTTATTTAGGTACACAGAAGCCATTAATTCCTTGCTATATCTGATGACCTGTGATCCTCACAGTCAGCTTCTTACACTGTTATGTTGTTTTTGTTTTCCTTATTTCTGAGGTGTAGGAGATCTCATGAAGTTTTTCAAACAGACTCATGAGAGCATTGCAAAACTAATGCAGGAACATTTTAAACACAATCGTCTCTTTATATTTTGCTATCATAGTTCCAGTAATGTCATGCTGTCTAGGAATATTAGAAAATATGCAAAGAATTATGCAAACGGCAAAGTAAAAGCCTCTACAAATAAAAGGCTTAATCAACTGCAGGTTAATTTAGGGAATCTGTTAAATTTTAATTTATACCATCTCTAACTTTACATTGGTTTAGCATGAATTATTGATTCTACAATGGGGATACATTAAGTTAAACAATTATATCTTTGTTCACTATTTCACTAAATTACAACCTAAACAATATTTAACTTTTTCCATCAACATATAGTCTATATGATCTGAAAAGCTAATTGCAAAAGGGAAGGAAAATCACCATTATGTAAGAGACATGGCTAACCCTGGACATGGTGAAGTTTCCTAGCATGTCATCTCAAGGCACTATGTAGGGTCTACTTAAATTAAATTGTAAATAGAGTGTTTTCTTTTCTTTTTTTAAACAGTGTCCTGTCTGGCAATGTAGCAATAAGAATAATTGTCTTGATGCTTGTTTCATGCATATAAATTGCTTTATTATAATTATGCAGGAAGTTTTACAGATTACATGAACACTGCAATGAAGAGGATGTAGAACAGAAGAGGAAAAACTGAAAAAGAGAAAAGATGAAAGAAAGAGGAGATAAAAGGGAGATAATGATAAAACATTTTCAGCCTGCTTCATCACCTGCAAAGAGATGTTAAAAAATAACAGCACAAATAACTGACATGGTACGAGACATACAATAAAGTAACACCTAGATACTATCACTGAAGTAGTATTATTTAATCTGACATGTACTCTGTGATACCTGAAGATAAGAATATGGGCTTTCTGTATGGAAGTGAATCTCTGACATACCTGGAGAACCAAGTACTTTTAGTTGTTTGTGAGAGTGCATTTGTGTGCATGTAAAGTTTATCCAAAGAAAACAAGCAGATCAACAGTGGTTGTGGAGAGCCGGTAATAGCCCCCCCAGAGCACTGAGTACAGCACCGGGGAGACCCAAAGCCCCAGGCGTCCAAAGGGACCCCAAGAGTGAAAGCACCTAGGAGGGGCCAACCCCCAGCCACCGTAACACCCTGAGCTCCTGGGAGCCGCGGGGACAAGTCTGCGGGCTCCGTCGGCAGCCAGCCACCCCGTAGTGGTCCGGCCCTGGGCCCTAGGGATCCGAGACGCCAGGGGCGCCCCATCCCCGGCAGGAGCCCAAACACTCTAACCCATCTAGTTCCTGCTTTGAGCCCGGCACCCCACCGTGCCCCCAGACCAGACCACCCCCAGTAAAAGCTCCCCTGGGATCGGGGCCCACACACGGTGCACAGGCCACCGAACCAGAGCCCCCCACCCCTAACTAATGCACCCATACACTACACGCCCCTCCCTCCACCCTCCTTAGGAAGAAATGACAGCCCCGCCACCGGCAGGCCCACCCAGGCCCCCCAGCAGCCCCCTGCCAAGACCCCGGACCAGGCGTGCTCGCTCTTCCTCCAGGCCCCAGAGACTCCAGGTGGCAGCCAGGGACCAGGGGTGTGAGAAGACCCCGATCCTCCCTGCACCTGCTCAAATGTGGTGTTGTTGGTGTTGCTCTCAGATGTGATTAAAACTGGTAGTACCAAAAGGGGTTTCCCAGCACAGTCCGCCCCCCCTTCTGGAGACAGGCGATGCCAGGGCATCCCCCCAATGCGACAAGCAAGAACCCTCAGTGTCTAAATCTGAGAGGGGATGGGGAGCCGACCGTGGTGAGACCCATGAAATAAATCCCCCCCGGGTGCCCTTGACCCCCACACCCCCAGAAAATGCCCTACATAGATGTGTGTTGTGAAAATGTTGTAGATGTAAGTGTCTGAAATGCCAAAATAAAATTGTGATGGGGGACGTCATCAGGACGTGGGGCCCTCCACTAACGACCCCCTCCCCAAAAACGTATGTGTGTGGCAGTGTGATGGAGTAGGCAGAGGGAGGATTCCGGGGATTTTCCTCCCCTCTGCCTGTCCATCCAAAAAAACAGGAGGGGAGACAACTCTGGCCGGCCAGCCCACACGCACCATGCAGAACCCCCACACCCGGATGAAGCCCCACCAGAGGACTGGCACAGACCAGGACCGAGAGGAGGAGCCAAACCCGAAGCCCTTCAGCACAGCAGAGGCCCCGGCAGTGCCGGGAAAGCTGGTCGTATACCGGCCGAGCCCCCGGCAGCATCCCCCACAGAATCCGAACCCCCAACGCCCCGCCGGGGCGCCCGCCCAAGGGCAACACACCCCAGGGACCCCAGACCCCTGGACTCACCCCGGACCCACCCAGCAGCAGCACAGCTACCAGGCCAGTAGCCCACGTCCGCCACCACGGAACCCCCTGAGAGCACCGCAAGCCCCTGCCGTAGGACGCCTTGAGGCATCCCGAGCCCCACCCTGAAGGGGGGAACAGACCCCTGGGCCAGATCGGCCAAGCACCCCACTCCGAGCGTCCCCGGGCCCCAGGACCCAAGGACCCCTGAAGCCCCACAGGATGCGCCCCACAGCCCCCCACTACTGGGCTCCTTAGATCAAAGGAGCCCAGATCGTTCTGATGGGGATGCAGATGCTGTCTCAAGATTAATATGATCCAACAACAGATCTCTGTACTGATTTGATGCTGAGTTTATCCTTACTTTTCCATTTCATGAGGATAGTTTTCTCTGTAATACATAATAAATTTAAGACCATGCTAAACTAATACAGAGTATGCAAGACCCGATTACCCTCACAGTCAGTAAGATCGATAATTGCTGGGGAAAGTGAGATTTGATAGATCGCCCGCACACTGATACACCCTTACATGCCTGTAGGGGGCACACTCTAGACAGTAGTGCATAACCACCATAGCGTACGAATATAGGTATCAGGAGTTGATTGCCTGTGCACTGTGGACAGATGTTAGATTGTGCAAAACCCATCCCAAAATAATCTCCTTTGACCTGTATACAGGTGCACTCTGTGAAGGATTTTGTATTGTATTAATTGGGGTTTCCTACTCAGATATGTAATACTGCTTTATTGTGGCTATTCCTTCAAGTGCGGAAGAAGTTTATCATACATGGAACTTTGTAGAATGTCGGAGTTATTCCAGATAGATTAATGCGAATGCATGGGACCATTGATGACTTGGGTGGCCTACAGAATTCCCACCATGCCTGCTGTCAGGGAAGGCTGCTGGTTGCCAGGAGGGTTACCGAAACCAGCATTTACGAAAATCTAAAAAAAACTTCCGAAACTTAATTATCATTTCCAGCCAAGTTTGCATTAAAAACAGGTTACGTTTCGCAAAGTCACCAGCCAGAATAACTTCCCTTCGATATCAGGGGCTCAGCGGAACTTCCGGGGCACCCGGGATGTCTGCATTAACCCGGTTTTGTTTCTCGTTTTTAAATGTACAGATGGAAGGACCAGGTGTGCTGGAGTATTGTAAACAGTATTTTAATGAGGGACACTCATACGCTGTAATTGTAGACATGATGTCCTGTTTACATGGTGTGAACATGAGCTTGAGATCTTTGAAAAGCAAACTGAAAGATGCTGGTTTATTTTGTAGAAAGGCGTTTTCCTCTACTGACTTCATAATAAAGCCAATACAACACGAACTTCGTGGACCTGGACAGCTATTTGGCTACCGCATGATATGTGGCAGGTACTCAGACAAAGTGTATAACCTCAGAGTGAGGAGGGAGCATGTGATGATTTTGCTCTGGGAGCTTAATCGCCACGGATGTGAGAGGAGAGCACGCAGAAGATTTATAAGAAGAACATACCATTCCATGGGACCGAACTATATGTGGCACGTGGATGGTTATGATAAACTGAAACCATTCAGGTTAGCTATTTCAGGGTGTATTGATGGAATTTCCCGTCAAGTGTAATTGTGGGTTCAATGTGGAGCAGAAAACAATGACCCATCTGTAGACGCTTCTCACTATTTACTGTCATGTGTGCAAAACCTCTGTCTCATCCCTCCTATTAGATTTAGAACAATATATATACACT
>JAGKQL010000066.1:6962476-7031554 GCA_018398635.1 Cyprinodon brontotheroides | reverse complement strand
ATATATATATATATATATATATATATATATATATATATATATGAATAAATATATATATGTAAATTTATATGTAAATATATATATATACCAACCAATCCGGCGACTTTACTTGTTTAAAAAGTGGTTCCGTCAATACTCAGTAGAAAAATTAAAGCCTGGTATTGTACGTGTGGTTTTGCTGCCAATCACGGCGATTTTACTTGTTTGAGAATAGTGGTTTCAGCCAATACTGAGCAGGTTATTCAAGCGAGACTTGGCCAGCCAGCGGGTTTGCTGTATTCATATGCTAATTAGGGCCATTGATATGTCGCGATGCGTTTTTAGACAATTTGTTGCCGCGACAAGCCTTGGACAAGCCGTTTACCAAATTGTCAGAAACTAGCCCGAAAATCGAACAGATCTGCGGGGAGTTTTCACGGGGGCGAAAAATCTCACTTTTCATGCAGTGTGTGTTGGTGTATGAGCCTGTTACGCTGAACATTTTCATTGTGGTCCATAGCGGCAAGCTGGGTGCGAGCTTATATTGTTGGAAGTAGTGGAAGTGCAGTCTCTTCTCTGTGTATTTCAGCATAGATGCATGGAATACTTCAAGCTTCCCTGAAAAACATAATAATGACAAGTTCACTAAATATTTTAAAATTTTGAATTTCTCATTATTATTGTGCTTTCCTTATATTTACCAGTATGTTTGAAAAGGGCCATTTGCCTAAGGTCTTTCATGGGTCCACTTTTGTCTAGGGCAATAGCTGTCAGAGCACAGCGTAAAGTCTCTCCTTAACCACCTCTTTGCATACTCTGTTCCTCCTGGCGTAAGGTCAGCATGCACACATTTAATCTGCAATCCATCTTCCTCCCAGCGGTGCACACCACAGATGTGATGAAGTAGTGCTCACTTCCTTATCAAATCCTGAGGATATTAGAAAATTACAATTCAGTATCAAAGAGAGTAAAAAGGATTGTGTCAAAGACATGAGTTATTATTATCATAACTTTTATATTTGCCTATAAATGTGAAGAAGAATGTGATGTTTTCACATCAGGGTCCTGCCTCCACAAGTGGAACGTGCACCTAGGGGAAGTGATTGCAGATGGATTTTATCCATGGTTGCAGATCTCGGTTATACTTTTTGTTGGATGCTGACAGCAATTTTTTCGTGCTCCCTACCAAAAACAGAACAATAGATCAATGAGTCTCAAGCAAGCATAAAAATATGGCAACTGGAGTAAACGATGTGAGTAGAAGATGTTTTTGTCTCTCATCAAGAAACTTATTCCTTTATAAAATAGTCTGGTTGGGGAGTACAAAAGAGTATCCACCAGGTGTATGGTGGCAACGTCACTGAGGGTGGCACTAAGCGTTAGACAGGACATGTTGTTCATACAAGGTGGATCAAGAGTTTGGGAAAGGATCAAAGGGAACCAGGTGTTAGAGACAATATTGCTTTGTTGTTTGAAAAAAGAAAAGGAGTGTGAGCTTTTTAAAATATTTAATTTACCTTCTGGGATAAATAAAGTATTTTTCATTTAATTTAATTTTAGCGACAATGGGAGCTCAGGGCTCAGAGGTGTGTAGGTGATTGGAGATGTACAGTCCCAACAGGTGCACTTCCTGCACATGGGTGGCGATCAACATAGTCTTGGTGGGTATGAAGTAAAGGTGGGAGAAGGTAATAGAGGTGTGGGATCACAATGGGGCTGTATAACCTAGGCGGGTCATGGCCCTTTGGCAAGGGAGGGGGTAAATTATGTAAAAGTTTATGTGGCTGTACAAATGCTATCAAGTATATTGTAAAAACATTTTCCTCATTATAGTAATTCCTTTACCATTGTACATTTACAAAATTACAATTTGTCAACTTACCCTTGACAACATGCAGATGTCAAACTCATGGTGGATTTCGGATACTCTTCAGCGCATAATTTTTAGGTATAGATGGTGATCGGTCAGTGGTTACCACCTCCACTTCAAGACCTTACTCAAGGATAATCAAGTCCTCTCCTGACCCCCACTGGCTCCATGGCAGCAGAGCTGGATGCCTCTGTCACCTGTTACCACAAAACAAAAAATTTATGTTTAAAATCATTTTCATACATCTTTGATGGGACAGTGCTTGTCATAATCCGATAGCAACAATGATTTTGTAATATGTTCCACATATTACACATACATTTATTTACTTCTTTAATTTCATTCCACTTTTATGATGAAAATGAAAACATTACCCCCAAAAAGGAAAAAAACAATATAATAAATGCACCAAAATTATTAATAAATACAATAGATAATAATAATATAAAAAAAGAATAAAAAAAAAACTGAAAATAGATAAATATAGAAATTTAAAAAAATAATGCTTGGGGCTACATTTATCAAATTGAAGAGCAACGAGTGGGATTAAGTACAAAACCAAATTCAATCCCACCCTTTAAAAAAAAGAATACATAGATCACAGTCTTCAAGCTTCACAATTATTATTTGCCAATTAGAATGACCAAATCCAATAAAACTACAAAATATATGCATATATATCTTTGTGCAGTCAATTTGTAAACACACAATTGACAATTTTTTACTCATATTATTTGTAATATGAAATATGAAATAATAATTTCCCTTACCTGCTTTAACTGAAAAAGGGATTATTTCCTTTGTTGTGTCCCTCCCATGAAGCTGTAGGTGTTTTGTATTTCGCGAAGCCTGGGCTGTAGAAACAAAAAGATAAATAGGCTATCAAATCCAATATTACATCAATTACTCTAACGATGTCATTCATTTCACTTTTTTATTTATTTATTTATTTATTTATGTATGTATTTTAAATCATGGATCACATTAGTATTTCCCTGGGTGCTAAAAGTTGAGTTATTATCATCCAGATTTTTATTTTTTATTAACTCCTAAACACTAACAACTTGCAGGCCATCAATGATCACATTGATTGATCACAAAATTAATATAATGTCACACTGAGCTGTGGAGCGGGTGTTTGTCAATAGGTGGGTTGTACATACATACAGTGTAAAAAAAATCCGTCTGATAACAAAGCAACTAAAATAACATGACTTGTAAAAAATTCCATGATTGTCCAAATTGATGTGGAAGTTAACATTTTTACTCAAGTAATATTAGCGTGTTTTAACATTTTAACGTTTTTAAAAAAAGTACCGGTAAAAATACAGATCATATACAAACGTGTAAGTTACATAAATGGTTTATAAAGTACATACCTCTGTCCTTAGTTGTGACACCATCGGCACAGCTGTACTCTTTAATAAAGCTCTTCCTTTACAGGTTCAGAAATCATCCGCTGAAAAGTGTTCACTACAGACACGGAGAGAATCCACGTTAGCTGTCCTTAGATCTTTTTGTAGAGCTATTAGCCACAGTTTTAGCCTTTCAGGGGTCCGAAGAAGGTAATTTTGTGGAAAGTTACGGAATGGGTTATTCCACACTTGCGCTTCATCTGATTGGAAGCATCCAGGATAAGAACACACTCGAACCATCTTCTTAATTTTAGGACTAAAATCACAGCCGTCAACAACTTTTTCAAATACTGAGAGGGACTGACCTCGTTCTCACCTACGCTCAGGGCAGAAAATAAACAGGTGAAAAGCGGAACTTCTTCTTCTACGCTTGCATTGCTCGGCCAGAGCAGGCGCTGAATATACGTTCTTCGGTTTTGGTCTGCCAGCGGTTTCCGTGGCGAATGCGAGGCGCGCTAGAGCGCTACGTAAGGGAAATCGCCACACCACTGTTTATGCTCTAAAAACATTCTAATGGCCCCGTTTGAGTAAATTCTGGGTAGCTACCCACTCAGGACACTTGGATTACATTGGGCCGAGAGCAGTATGGAGGGAATATTGACTTAGCATTTTTCAATGGACTTTTGTGGACCTTTCTGTCTCCAGGCGCCTTGGAACTCCATTATTTGAATGTCAGCAGACCCAGCCCAAAGAAGCCTCCCCAGATCTCCAGGATGCATTTTGAGATATCAAAAAAAGTACTCCAGTTTTTGTTCAGCATGGAGGGTGGAGTAGAAAAGTATAGAGCTAATCATGTTTTGGATTTGTACTATTCCTTTAATTAAGTGATCCTGGCTGTGTCTATCTACTGATGTGTCTGTCTCCATGGCTAGCTCCCAGGGTTTGATTAATACTTTGTAATAAATACATGAATAAAGCACAATCATACTCAGTTTTGCCCCCGCTGTATTTTTAAATAATTTTCGGAGGTAGTTAAAGGTAGTAGAGGACATGTAACTGTACCTGTATAAGCCCTACCAGTCCGATTAAGCCTTATGTAGTAATGTTAAATAGTAGAAGTGGCTTTACATAGCACAGAGCCTAACATACTTGCGGTACGGTCAAGCGTATAGTGTACGTCGAAAATACGGTATTTTGAATTCCAAAAGTCCATTTGTGACTTAAACACGATGTATGAATCCAGAAGTGGTAATTTCAAAAAGTTTGAAAATTTGAAATGGAGAGTCATCCAGGAACTCCTATCTGTGACAGAGATTCCAAGCCAGATGGAGGAAGGGACGTCAGCCCAGTTGCAAACATCAAAATATTTTCCACAGAAACAGCGGCTTCGCCTTCTGCAAGTGAAAGAAAAAGCAGAAAAAGCAGAAATCAGGAATAACCCAAGCTTTGGTATTCCCAACAGTAGTAAACTTCCTGTGAGAGATAAGACAGGCTATCTAAGCAGAAAAGCGCCAGTATCAGTTCACAAAACCGATGTTGCTGCAGAGTCTGACATATTCTCAAAGCAGGCTTAGAAGCCTGGCAAGAACTGTCCAATTCATCCATGGGATATGCTACAGATGCTACACATATACTTCCCATCTGGCCAAAGAATGTAAAGTCACCCTAAAATGATTGTTAAAGTGACCGCCATGTTGCAGCCATGCACCCTGGTCCGGTACCTCAGACACCCAAGGTTCCAGCTTCTACGGCAGAGGAAAAACAGGAAGGTGAAGAACTTGGGTGTGTGCCTAGAGTCACGTCACACTGCACTGAGATTTGCAGTGAAGGGAAACCACCAATGTCCTATTCTAAGATATGCTTGGTCCGCGTATTTCCTAAGGGGCAGCACGACAAGGCCTTCAACATGTATGCCATACATGACGACCAGAGCAACCGCTCCTTGGTAAGGCCTGAATTCTTCGACCTATTTAATGTCAAAAGCAACTCCTCTCTCTATTCATTGAAAACATGTGCTGGCATCATGGGAATGTCCGTCCGCAAGGCAGAAGGCTTCAAGATAGAGTCTGTGAATGATTGAGTTAGAGTCGCTTTGCCGCTGCTGATAGAATACAACCAAGTACCCACCAATAGGTCAGAAATTCCGACACCAAAGGTAGCTCTGCTACATCCCCACCGAAAGTCCGTGGCAAAGCACATCCCTGAGCTTGATCCAAACGCACAAATCCTTCTCTTGTTAGGGAGAGACATCATAAGACCACACAAGGTGGGCCAGCAGATAAATGGCCCCCATGATTCCCCCTTCGCTCAGAGGCTGGATTTAGGCTGGACGGTGGTTGGGGAAGTGTGCCTTGGACACGCCCATAAGCCAAGGGTGGGCGCCTTCAAGACCCATGTTTTGGAGAATGGACATCCTTCCTTCTTGTCACCTTGCAACAACTTCATCGATCTGAAAGAGAAGGTGTGCCACAGCAGGGAGCAATTAAGCAGTCTCATGCCAAGTGAGACTGCTTAATTAAGCCAAGTGGATATGTCCCCCACAAAAAATTGTACCGCCAAAATATTAGATTTTGACATTCTTTTAACTAGCGGCGCAGCATAGCGTTACGTCACTGTACTCCCCCTCCCCTCTCTGAACTGTTGAGTGTTTGAGCACTCGGGAGGGAACACAGAAGTCAGAAACTTGTGAAAGAGGTAAAATAAGCCCCATTTACACTACCCTTGAAAAACCGATCCAGGCCGAGACCGGTCCGAGCTTGGATCGATCGGTAACCAGGCCAAGCTCAGTTTTGCATCTTGCATCGCTCACCGCCACACACTTATCTCGGTTATCTCGACGCCTCGGACTCCTCGCTGCCTCCTAGTGACGATGTGCGGTATTACTGCTAGGGATTGAAGGAGGGACTCCTAAGCAGCTGGTGGCGGTAATGCACCAAACGCCGTTTGTCAACCGCCGTAAAACCCAAGAAGAAGAAGACAAGCAAGAAGAGGAGGGAATCAAGCAAAATCAAAAATGGCGCGCCGCCACATTCAGAAAGTTATGCTTGATTATTATTGCTGTACTTCCGTGTTTTGCGGTGGGTCAGGCTTAAGACGGCAACCTTGGCGCTGATGTACTTGATGAGTAAGTCGGCTTTTGGGAAGCCGACTTTCTGAAATGGAGTGTGAATCGGCATGTTCAGCCAGTCGGCGATGACGACGCTTCTGCCATGCGCGCCTTGTTATCAGAGAACCGAGCCAGGGAAAAAAAGCCGAAAGCCCGAACCTCACCTCTCGAACTGGTCTGCAGTTAGCGCGGTCCGGGTTATGTTTATCTCGGTTCAGTTCAGGTTGTTTCCGTTCACACACGACAAGTTATCTCAGTTACTGAGCTCGGACCGTCTCGGCTCAGTTTTTTAAGGGTAGTGTAAACGGGGTAAATGTCTGTCAGGAATGCTGCTATGAATATTGCTTATTTATAATGTCTTGTTGTCAGCTCACTTTCATATATAGAAATTGAATCTTTTTGGTTTAGTCATCTTAGTCTTGTAAGGAAGAGGATTAGGGCCACTGGAAAAAAGTTAACTGACTTTTTACATTTTTTTCTAGTTTAAATATAGAAGAAAAGTCAGAATTCTGACTTTTAACTTCAGATTTCTGACTTTTTTTCTCAAAAATTTTCTGATTCTAATCTCAGAATTCTGACTTTTAATCTCAGAATCACCTCTGACACAGATAACAAAACATGCAGCAGCATCAAGCCATAGCCATGTTCTTTTAGAGATTCAGCTTCCTCTTGTTTTTAATGACCTTCTGCTCCTCACTGCATGAAAAGTGAGATTTTCGCCCCCGTAAACCCCCGTGCAAACCCCTCTCGAGATTCGCCTGATTTTCGCTGCTTCCCGACAATTTGCAAACCCGCGGCGTTGTCCGCTGCTTTGTCGCGCTGGCCAAATTGTCGGAAACGGCTCCTGACGTGATGTGGAGAGCGCCATCAGCTGTACTAATGGCCCTACTTAGCATATGAATGCAGCAAACCGCCGCTGCTGGCCGGGTCTGGCTTGAATAACCTTCTCAGTATTGGCTGAAACCACTATTCTCAAACAAATGAAATCGCCGTGATTGGCAGCAAAACCACACGCGGCCACGCCAGGCTTTAATTTTCTTCTTACTGAGTATTGGACGGAACCACTTTTAAACAACAAGTAAAAGTCGCCGCGTGATTGGTTGGCATATATATATATATACATATATTCTGGCATATATATATATATATCTCATATATATATATATATATTTATTCATTCATATTTTTATATTCATATATTTATTCATTCTTCATATGGTGTGTATTTATGTTATCCTTCACTACTACACAATTATTATGCTACCATCAAGGACACATGAATGAATTTATACAGGAAATTAACATTTGCCAGGAAGCTGTTTATGCAAAGAAAGAGCTTTATTGAAACACACACAATCTATATACAACGCGATATCCAAACACACATGTTTAAAAAAATTAAAAGTCCGCGGAAGGGTCCGCTTTGCTTCCTCGGGGTTGAGAGGTAACTGGCAGCATTCCCTCTGAGGAGGCAGGTTCGATGTGCAGACGCCTACTGTTCCTGGCTCTGTACTTCGGCATCGCTTCTAACCGGGACTGCAGCTTAACACAGAGTTCGAGAGAGATCCGCCTACGAAATGGCGGGCGACGGCATACAATCCATCCAGGAGGCACCGCGAGACGCACGGGCGGACTTCCAGAGTCCATCTTCACTTCCCTCATCTGCTGCTTAGCAGCACACCGCTTTCAGCAGCTGAAAAAACTATGAATCAGCGCGAGCACTGGCGCATGGACACACAACACCATCTATTAATGCACCTGAAAATAGTCACCAAATAAAGTCTTTACCCTCTTCTGGCCCGACTCCGGAGCAGACAAGCGCGCCTCCCGCGCAGCGCGCGCGGTGGCTGGCTGGCGCGATGATATTCCGAAGCTCCTAGCGCACCGCCTGAAAATAAAAATACGCTTACAGGCAGCTGGAAAACAATTAAATGAGAGTGGTATAAATAAAAAATCAAACGCAAGTCACAGTAACAAGGAAGGAGAAAAACATTAAAACAAGTCACTTACACACAATGTCGCCTTTATCAACATCGCAAGCAAATCTGGACTTGCTGATATGGCTCCGAGCAAATAGGAGGTCTGTGAAAACAAAATGTAAAGCTATGATCGGTATCTATCCGTATCCATTGCCTTTTACCGCAGAATGAAAGCATATTCTTTAAATCTTACCCTTGCTCCCGGTTCATAGCTCCTGCAATTAGTCTCCGAGTTGTGAAGACGGCGTACTGCTTCCTGTGAATCACAAAAATACACTTTAATAAAGCTTTGTTCTTTTGCAAGGCTACTATTAGCCGTAGCTTTAGGCTAGGCTGTTATTAGCCGTAGCTTTAGGCTAGGCTGCTTATTAGCCGTAGCTTAGGCTAGGCTGCTATTAGCCGTAGCTTAGGCTAGGCTGCTTTTAGCCTAGCAAGCAGTAATCGAACATATATTTACCGCTAGCATCTCTTCTTTGAGTTCGCCTTGTTCGATGCAGAGTCGCCATCAAGGCCCAAGAGGAGTTTTACCCCAGAAATCCCACATACTCCGCCTCAGACCGCCTGCACAAAGCAAAGCATACATTCTCCACTGTGGCTGCACACCGCGCGCTTCTGAGTTTCTTGGAGATCGTAAGCATGCGCGAGATGAACCAGGGTTTCCCAGCGGATCAATAAAAATAATAAAAAATCATTCATTTTTTTAAATCAAGGCCTTAATTGGCACTAAAATTATTTAAATATGTTTATCGAAGTATTTATAATTCTTTAATAAAAATGCTTATAAAAACAATTTCGTCAGATATATTATATCGCTGCAGGCGGAGAAAAAGCTAGAGGATATATATATATATTATATATGTGTGTTTGTGTGTGTTTACATACATACAGGAGTCATGGAACTCTGCTTACAGCTCCTTCATATTTCATGTACACTCAGGGGCGGATTTAGGAAATTTGGGGCCCTAGGCAAAGACAGGCAGGGGGCCCCCTGAAAAGAAAACCCATAAAACAGACCCATTCTGCAGATAGAAAATGTTAATAGAATAGACATCCATTATTTGTTCTAGGTTTTGTCCCTCTCTTCTTGTCCCCTTTTTCCTCTCTATTTATCCAGCGTTCTGATGGCATTTTTTCAGCCAAAGGATTTTATCAAAAAACATAATTAATGTGCACAAATAAGGATTAGTTGTATTAACCATACATGGAAACAGAGTTTTATGGGGCCCCCAGAACTTGGGGCCCTAGGCAACTGCCTAGTATTGCCTAATGGTAAATCCCCTGTGTACACTAATAACTTGTGTACATGGTTCTTGTTGATGGCATTAAAATTATTTCAAATAGCATCTAAATTAGAGTCACTCATTCCTGTATGAACCCTGTGAGCGCTTAATTTAATGTGACATATAAAAAAATCCCACCATCATCCAGCATATGTTCAGTTTCTGCCCAAATATATATATATATATTTTGTAGATTTTGTAACGGGATAAGGATAATTCAAAACTGCTTTTTTTTAATAAACTTGTTCTCTTCTCCCAAACTCAGCATCTCTTTTCATTCCTGTAATAAGAAGTTTCTTTTGAATGGATTTTGATTAAAGTTTAAGTCCCTCGGTATAAAATAAATATTTTGATGGAGATGAGAAATCTGCTTCCTCGTTGGTGAATAACCAATAGTTTGGATCCAATCATTTAAATAAACAGTGTTAGTTTTTTTTTTAGATATATATAAGAATTGTGCTATAATTTCTAGTCACCGATCTGTTGCTGCTATATTTTAATTTGACGAACCGAATTTGTCGATGTTCTTTTTCCTGTTTGGTGCGATTGCAATTGCGGATCTTGACCTGGCCGGACCTTATGACCACAGTGTACCAATCTTCTGATGGCTACTTCCAACAGGATAATGCGCCATGTTATAAAGTGAATCATCTCAGACTCATTTCTTGAAACTTTTCCACTTAAGTTATTGTGAATTGAGCATATTGACAGACAACATTTTATTTTTTTATCTTAAATGCAATTTTTTTTTTTTTTATAATTACTGCTCTAAAATGTATTGCTCTGTTCTGTCAGCTAAAGATCTGTTTTGGTCTCTATACTTTAATTAAATAAATCAATTCAAGCTAAAATGTAAGAGGCTATACTGAGCCTGATCTCTTTGTATCAGAGATTTTCTTACCTTTTAGAAAATGTCACTTGGAGTAAAACCCCCTGCAACCCTGATTTGCATTTGTATAGCTCACAGCATGTTCATTTTACATGTTAAAGCCTCCCCCCTAGAATTCCATGGAGGGAGGCATGGGGGGAACACTGCTTAACAAAGTCCACGTCAATTTCTGACAATTTACGGGAGTTTTCGGCTAAGCCTGCAAATTGTCGTAAACTGCCGCTAACCTGAAGTTCCACGACAATCTACAGTGCCGCATATATGACGAAAAATCCCACTTTTCATGCAGTGCTCCATTAATGAGTGGACCCCGCGACGGGACACGTAAAAAGTCTGCCTAATTCCATACTTTTTCCATCTCCAGGGGCGACGAGGCCGCCTACAGAGAGGAGGTCCTGAAGCTGGCTGATTGGTGCTCATAGAAAACAATCTGACTCTGAACACCAAGAAAAACCAACGAGCTCATCATAGACTTCAGGAGGCACAGCCTCTGAGCCAGCTCCCCTCTTCAATCAACGGCGAGCAGGTGGAGAGGGTTCACAGCGTCAAATACCTCGGCGTCCACATCTCTGACCGCATCACCCGGTCAGAGAACATCACCACCACCATCATCATCAGGCAACCGGCAAAGGTTACACTTCCTGAGAATCCTCAGAAGGTATAACCTCAACTCCTGATCTGCTGCTGGCCTTCTACCGCTCCTCCGTCGAGAGCTTGCTGACCTACTGCCGTATCATAGTATGGTTCCGGCAGCTCCACCGCTGCCGACAGGGAGAGGCTGCAGAGGGTGATAAAGGCAGCGCAGAGGATTATCGGTCGCCCTCTCCCCTCCCTGGCAGACATTTACCTCCACCCCGGTGCCTCAGCAGAGCCAGGGCCATCTCCAAGGACAGCTCCCACCCTGGCTCCACCCTGTTTGACCTGTTGCCCTCTGGAAGGCGCTACAGGCAAATGAGGATCAGGACAAACAGACTCAAGAACAGTTTCTTCACCCAAGCCATTGCCGCCCTCAACTCCGACCTGCACTGATCTTTTAGACACTTTTTACCTGGTTTTGCATTATTCCCCAAGCCATTGCCCCCCCCAACTCCGACCTGCACTGTCGGGTCACTTTACACCTGTTTTGCACTATCCCCCCCCAATCTGTGTTAGTACTGTTTACATTTCCTTTTCACTGTTTACATTTCCTTTTCCTTTTAATATATTTATATATATTTTTAACTGTTTACATTTCCTTTTCCTTTTAATATATTTATATATTTATAATTTTATTTTTTTTTCCATTTCCTCGGTAGCTGATATGGAAGTCCCAAATCTCATTGTATCCGTTGCAGAATATAATGACAATAAAGGCTTTTGACTTTTGACTTGATCTTTGTCAGATAAGCTGAGTGCTCCCACAATATCTCCTTCATGGTGCCCATCATCTACATTAAGAGATCCAAAATTCTGAGATTAAAAGTCAGAATTGTGAGAAAAAAAATCAGAATTCTGAGATTAAAGTCAGAATTTTCTGAGAAAAAAGTCAGAATTCTGACTTTTTTCTCATATTAAACTGAACTAAAATTTAAAAATCACTTAACTTAACTTTTTTTTTTCAGTGGCCCTAATCCTCTTCCGCGAAGTCTTGGGTGGGATGATCACTCATCCAATATTTAACTGCTAACTTTCTCTAGACGTTTGCTACGCTAGCCAAAATGTTTTTTATATATATATATAAGAGCTCATTTCAGTACAATGCCACCACTAACTAACAGCAGCAGTGACCCCAGGACTCAGCTTTTTTAAAAAGAGAAACGTCAGTGTGAGTAACAGTCACATAACACAAGGGCAACACCTGTGTTTTTTTTACGCAGGATTTTTTATTTTTGCGTGGTTTTGCTTCGCACGAAATAGACATGATATAACCTGCCAGCGCTCCTGATCGTTAGTTAAAACCACAGGGAGAGATTTAAGTTTAATTCTGCCTAGCAGGGCGGCCACTCACAACACTAATTAACCAACTAATTAACTTCTGCACCTTTTTATTTCCTCAAAAAAACTGCTGGCTCCTCTTTTTAGACTATAAACAGATTAACACAACATTGACAACTCTGTAGTTTTCTCTGTTCTGTACTGCAAACTGGAATTAAAGGCCGCCATTTCTTACCAAAGGTCTTGACAGACTGGCGACCTGTCTAGGGTTAATACCCTCCCAGCACCTCCCGACCCCACTAAGGGACAGGGTGTACAGAAAATGGAAGGATGGATGGATTTCTACCAAAGGTTTAGAATGTGTTTTTGAACCAGATGCTTCAAAGGCGCCCTGTCCATAATTCTTCAACACACACCACAGCTCCCTCTGTCAGTCAACCTATATAAATTCATTTTTGACCATTATTGCAAGTTTAACAAAAATAAAAACATATCAAACTTTGCACATGTGTGGCCTACCGGAATTGTTTCTTCTTAATCAAACTGAAATATTTGATTTTCTAGTGTGATGCCGACACTAAATATGCTAAGGGTTGAAGCCCTTGAAAGACACCTCCCTTTGCTTAATAAAAGACTCCAGTCATTTTGTTTGGTGATATGCTCACATCTTATGAAGAAATGCATTATATAAATTTTAAATGCATTATTTTTTGCAAGACACATTTATAAAGGAATAAAGTAAAAGATTAAATAGCCTTTTTTTTAAGTAGCGTACTTAAGATATGTTTCTGTTGAATATTTACGGGAATCTCCCACGACGCGTGTGTCCCCCCCAATTGTAAACATGTTCCTAAGCCCTTGTCCCTTAACAACGTGCTGTTGACAGGCCCAGACCTTAACACAAAGCCTGCACGGTCCTAGTCCTAATCGAAGCTTCAGAAAGGGGAAAAACAGTAATCATGGCAGACATCCAGAAAATGTTTCACTGCTTTGAGGTTCTTGTGGTTCAGGGATAACAACCAGATGAAAGACATAATTGAGTACCAGATGAAGGTGCACATTTTCGGGAATAGCCCTTCGCCCTCCATCGCCATCTATGGACTGAGGCTTGCCTCCAAAGAAGGCGAATGTGAACATGGCCCAGACACATGAAGGTTCATAGAGAGACACTTCTATGTTGACGACAGGCTCATGTCCTTGTCCAGTGACACAGAAGCCATCAGCCTATCCGTGGGCGACAAGCCGTTCACCCAGCGTGTTGTCCTGTCCACCATCAACAGCGTCTTTGATCCACTTGGTCTAGCCTCTCCGGTCATGGTGCAAGGAAGAGTTCTTCTAAGATGGATGAAGTCAAGTTTTACTGCACTAGCCAAGTTGTCTTAGGGTACATACATAACAAGGTGAAACATTTAAGTGTATGTACACAACAGAGTGCGACAGATACGTCAATCGACCAAGCCAGAGCAGTGGCTCTATGTACCAACAGAGCACAATCCAGCTGATCACGCATCCAGGACTGTCTGTGCATCAAACCTTGCGAGAACTACATGGTTCAGCGGACCAGCTTTCCTTCCGAAGACCGTATGATGGTCTACAGAAGTCTGGGTCCTTCGAACTCATTAGACCCGAACTTGAACTTGTTGATGTGCGACCTGAGGTATCAAGCTTCCAAACACAGGTCCAAGTGCAATCCCTCACAACAGATAGGTTCAAGCGCTTTTCTACTTGGGACTCAGTAGTGAGAGCTGTCACCTTGTTCATCCACATAGTCCAGTGTCACAATTCTAAGGACTATGCAAAGGGATGTAAAGGCTGGCATTGGTGCAAACAACCATGCACACCTGATGAGCGTTCACAAGCCATGAACATCATCATACAGGCCGTCCAAAGAGAAGCTTTCCCAGCGAAGTTCTCTGCTCTGATGATCGGTGAGGCTCTACCAAGCAGCAGCCCACTCTGTAGGCTCATTCCAGTAGTGGAAGAAGGCCTCATGAGAATAGGAGGAAGGTTCACACATGCACCATTGAAATACGCTGAAAAGAACCCCCTTGTTCTACCTAAGCGGAACCATGTTTCTGCCCTGTTAGTGTCCTACCACCACAAGCAGGTGAAACATCAGGGGCGCCACTTCACTGAAGGTACAACAAGGTCTTCAGGCCTGTGGATCATTGGATGCAAACGGCTTGTTAGCTCCATCAAACATGGGTGTGTCACCTGTCGGAAGCTACAAGGCAAGATGGAAGAGCAAACCATGGTGGCTCTGCCCCCTGAGCATCTCAGTACATCTCCACCCTTCAGTTATGTTGGGCCGGATGTTTTTGGCCCATGGAAAGTCACTGCAAGGCATGCTGAAAGTAAATGTTGGGCGATATTGTTTACCTTCATGGACCTACAAAGCAATTAAGGTCTGATTGGGGACAAATTACCTTACTGCTAGCAAGGAACTCGACTGACAAAACAGCAACAAGGGTCAAGTATCCAGTGATACGTGGGTGACCAAGGTTCTTCTTGGGAGTTCAATCCCCGATAATTATCGCACATGGGAGGCTCTTGGGAGAGGTTGAGTTGGAGTAGCCCAAAGGTTGTTCAATCTCGCATACTGCTATCAGGAGCACTTCCATCTCTCCCACGTTGTCCTACTGCACTTTCATGTGTACAAGTGTTTGCGATCAGTAACGCTAAACCCCCTTACTCCAGTGTCTACTGGTCCAGCACTCCTGTTCTGTTGACTCCCGCAATGCTGCTCACACAAAAGGGTGCTGTGCCTCCTCCACCTGGGGACTTCTCAGATAAGGACCTCCACCAGAGCCAATGGAGACAGGCGCAAGCTCTCGCTAGCACATTCTGGACCCAATGAAGACGGGAGTATCTCCCTACACTACAGAGCTGTCGCAAGTGGGTTGGGGCACTATGCAAGAAAGCTGCAAGAAACGAGTGGCCGTTGGCAGTTGTGATTGTGACCTACTCATGCCGGGATGGAAAGGTGCAGAAAGTCGAAAAGAAGACTGCAGCGCAAGGGATTCCAAAGACATTTCTGAGACCAGTCTCAGTCGTTGTTCTTCTTGTTCCCAAAGAGGACTAAGTTGATATATAGTTTAAATGTTAAGTGGCATCACAGATGCCAGGCGGGGAGTGTTCTGCCTCCCAGGCAGTTTTAAGTTTTAGGCATTTTAGCGCACCCCTGCTTGATAATGTGGTCAAATGTGGTATTGCAGTAGCACATGTTCCTGTCAGTTAATTGAGAGCTCAGCAGATTATGTCTTTTCATCCGTCACCATCTGTTTGCTTTGAGCCATAGAAAGCATCACCTGTAAGTATAATGTATTATTTACATGAATATCTTTTATTTCAACATATATTGATGGAAATTTTTGTGTTGCTACATTAATATCTAGATATTGGTTCATCACCATTTATCAGCATAGGATATGCTCATTGTATCATACATCCAGGATTTTAAAGATACCTGTACTGTATTTCCTACTATAGTTCATGTAATTTTGGTGTAATAGTCATGCCTAAGTGTTTGTATAAGAAATTCATTCGACATTATTTCTGTATTATTTCAGTTTTACACCTTGTTTGACAACAAGAGTCTGCAGTAAACTTGGAGCATCCTGACTCTTATGTTATCATTCAGGGAGTTTGGCTGGCTGTCTAATTTTGGTTATTCACACCATTAGGAGGGCAGTACATACAGGACTTGCCCTATAATCAGGGTTTAGCCATATTCGGGTCAGTACGGTATTTATCATTATCCATCCATTAGTATAGCACACATTTAACACTATGCATTCCATTTGCGTTGTAGACCAAGAACCGATGTCCCTCGGGTCCATCAAAAATAGGTTGGTCTTTCAGGGTTTTTAATTAGCAGAGTTAAAAATTCTCGCCTTGGACCACCTGCATTGATTCCCTCCTCATAAACACCTGCATCATCGGTAAATCTGACCAGCATGTCATAGTTTTTTGAATATGATGAACGCCTGAAACCTTTGACAGCTCCCTCCCAAAAATTAGCCCTTGAGATGTTGAACCTGCTCACTCTTTTATGATCAATAGGAAGCGACAAATTTGCAACAATTTCAGGTAGTGTTACGTGCATCTCAACCCTGTAAAAACAACAACACATTAAATTAATAAATATCCCAGATCGGACATGCTTTTACAACCATTAAATATAAGTATTAAATGTTGCACAAAGAAAAAAATGGTATGCAACATAAGATTTTCACACTGTGGGCTGGAAATCCTCCACATTGACAGGAACTAGCTCCTTGTCCTCTTCCATAACGCTCGGTGCATACAAATCTGTGTATTTACTGTTGGAAATTTACATTTTTCATTTTAAAATTTATAAAAAAATTCTTGCGATGTCTTCTTTTACCTGTAGTAATTCTTTTCTGGGTTTGTTTCTAACGGATCCTTATCCTCAGAAGAAAATATTTAAATCTGAAAAAGATTAAAAAACAGTGACCTGAACAACAAAAATAAGAAATAACAGACTGCCACAGTGTGCCCCATCCCTATGTGTTCTGACTGACTTGTAGATGGTTGTTCCAATTGATCTCTGAAACAGAATTTAAAAAAATATATACAATTAGTACTCTTTGGGAGTACTTTGTTTTTTAGGTTCAAACACCTAAGAGGAAAGTGCATAGATTTATCAGAAGTTTTTAATAGCTACCATAACTTTTGCCATATCACACAGAAAAAAACAAGCTATATACATGTATATTAGAGCTGTACAATATATAATTTAGCCTTCATATTTGCAATGAACATGTGTGCAATAGTAACACTCTACATGACTGAATTAAATATATGCAGAAAGTAGTGTCAACAGTTAATTACAAACAAAAGAAGTCTGTAATGGTTAAAAAAAAAGAAGAAAATGTGCAGAAAAATCATCAAGATGGTAGAAAAACAACGTGTTATTCAGTCATCTGCTAAAAAATTGTTTTTTTTTAATTTTCAATATTTCAATATATAGGGCCTATTACAAATAGCATTGAATGTCTGTTATTTCCAATATTGTGCCAGCCCAATTATCTCTCTCACTCACTGTTTGTATGTATATATATATATATATATATATATATATATATATATATATATATATATATATATATATATATATATATATGAGGTGTTATTATTATTATTGTGTGTGTGTGTGTGTGTGTGTGTGTGTGTGTGTGTCTGCTTGATTGAACTCTGCCATGCTCCTTGATGTGGTGACAGCTTCACAATCAGAGTCCGAGGTATCATCCTCTGCTGTATAAAAAAAAAAGCAGATCATGTAGATACTGTACAAGAATAATTTTTAGATGAAAACAAGTAAATATATAGAAACTTAACATCCACTTACCTCTTTTAAAATGTGTTTCAAGACAAATGTAAAATGTAATTCTGGAATATGGTTTGCCTAGTTCCTTTTTATTGTCAGACAATTTAAAGGGTCTTTCTGATCCAGGCACATTGACCACCTCTGAGCAGTCTGGATACAATAAAAAGTACTGTCCTTCTGGTATATCCTTGTTAAATTTTCTCATCTTCTGGACAGCTTGTTGTAGTACCTCGGGTTCTCCAAACTCTGGGTCTCCAAATAACGGCACCGTTTTCCCTCTAAAAAGGTTTCAAACCAGTTCCACTTGGTATCATCAATCCAATGTTTATCTATGACAAAGATGATAAGAATGTCTGTATAAAAAACAGTAAGATTAAAGACAACACATACATCTGTTTTTCTACGGAGAATGGGGTCTGTTTTTCTACAGTGGGGCGAATCAGGGTGTCCAGTATTGATTACAATACTGTACAACTTACCTGGACGGCACCATTGTTACCATTGTTCTGGTTCCTTAGGAAGCCATTGCTCATTTTTGCATATTGTTTGTAAGCTATACACTATAAGCTTTCTTGTGTATAATATTTGATATTGTCTTATTTTGAAAGTACTGGAAGTTGAGCAGTTGGTGTTTTCCTGTTTAGCGACTAAACACTGCATAGCTAAATCTGTTCTCTCTGTGCTGCTTTTTGTGCAAGCACAGCATGTGTTGATTTCGATGATTTTTCATATTGTGTTAGGAGGTTTATTGCAAAAAAAGGTCACAGAGAACAGAAGTTTAAAAAGACGCTAGCATATGCGCTAACTAGCAGCTAGCGTACGCACTAAATAGCCGCTAGCATACACGCTAACCAGCCGCTAGCTAGCGGCTAATGTTAACATGTTGGTTGTGTGTTTATGTGTTTCTGTGCATATTCAGGGAAAATGTTGGGTTTATTATTCAGGAGAAATGTGCCTGTTTATATGGAATCGTGCATGTTCACACAAATACTTATGCACATTATTCCTTTGTTGCAGTTTTACCATTCATTCATCCATCCACTCATCCGATATAGACCAAGATAGCGGCGCGAGTACATTAGGAGGCTCACAGTCTCTCCAGATTCTGCTATTTTGCGGGGATTTTCTTGCTCATTTCGGGTCTGTTCAGGCACAACAGCTGTGCCCTTACATCGTACACCCGTAATGAGCTTTTGGATATTGGTTTACGAATTTCTGACAGTCTTGTGGACACTCAGCCGGGCGGAAGTGCTCCCAGGTAGCGCCGAGATTGTAAACAAAGGCGGGGGAAGCGTGGAGGACTAAGAACTAAGCTAAAGCTAACACCACACCGGCTCTCTTTACCCAGTATTTTCTTTGCCAATTTACAGTCGCTGCTGAACAAAATGGAGGAGATTCAACATAACATCACATATAGCAAGAGACTTTTGAACTGTAATGTCCTAATCTTCACGGAAACATGGTTAAACAGTGGAATACCCAGTGTTGGGAAAGTTCTCTTTCTACGTGAGCTAGTTCAAAGTTCAGTTCACACATTTAAAAATGAACTAGTTCAGTTCATAGTTCATAATTCAAAATTTTGAACTAAGTTCACAGTTCCAAAAAATGAAGGCTGAGATAATCTTGCTGTTTGGCCGAGACAAAATACAAGTACACAAAATGTATGAACGAGTTAACAGACCAGTCAATGTCCCGTTTGCCCAGGGACTTGCACTAGGCTGGGTCATTATCTGGGACGTATGTCTAGGGGTAGCTCATAAGCCAGCTGTTGTAGGTACATACAGAACTAGTCTTTTAGAAAATGTTTTCATGTTAAGGATCAGGTCCCGTCAAGAAGTAAGCTTCTGAAAACTTGTAGCTCAGGGCAAATAGGAGAACACATATTTTAGCAATGTGAGAGGGATTAACGACTTGTACCTTCTCTTGAAGACCAAGCCTTTCTCTGTATCATGGAAAGAGATTTCTACCAAGACAATGCAAACAACTGGATTGCTCCACTTCCTTTCCGCAAACCAAGAACCCGCCTCCCAAAACAACAGAAATCTAGCACGCAGCCATTTGGAGTCACTGTGCTGCACATTAAAGAAACGTCCAGAGATGGAGAAACATTTCATGGAGTTCATGCAGGTTCTTTATGACAAGGATCATACGGAGTTAGCACCAACTCTCAGCAAAGAAGAAGAATGCTGGTACCTGCCTTTCTTCAGTGTCTACCACCCACGAAAGCCAGGCAACATCAGGGTGGTGTTTGACTCAAGCGCAAAGTTTCAGGGGACATCTTAAAACGACGTGTTGCTCAAAGGTCCAAACATGAACAACAGCTTGTTTGGGGTGCTTGTCCGTCTTAGAGAAGAAGCGGTGGCCGTAACAGCAGACATTCAACAAATGTTCCACTGATTTTACGTGACACACACGTGACACTAGCTAGAAGCTAATGTTAACATGTTGGTGCCTTTTCTGTCCAATAAATGGACAGAAATTATGGTTATCTACCTGCTAAGCTAAGAGTGAGGGCAGGACATCCATTAAGAGATGTGTTGTAATCTATTCACAAAGTACTAGTTTTGGAAGTTAGGTAAATCTAGTCCCCCTCTTTCTTTAGTTTTCTGTAGTGTCTTTAAGCTGATAAGAGGGGGTTTATCCTCCTAAAGAAATTTTGAGATGCAAGAATCTAGAGATTTAAAGCATTTATATAACCGTTTATTTGGGAATCATTGAAAATAGGTAGTTAATTCTAGGTAAGACCATCATTTTAACTGAGGCTACCCTACCTATAAGGGAGATCGGAAGCAATTTTCATCTTTCTAGGTCCTCTTCTATCTTTTTTTTAAAAGAGGGATGTGGTTGAGTTTTGGTAACTCAGCTAATTTAGATGACACATTAATTCCCAAATATTTGATATTTCCTGATTGCAATTGTAGACCTGAGGGATTCTGTAGAGAGCAATTAATTGGTAGTATTATAGATTTAGACCAATTTAGTATTCTGAGACTTTTGACAAAGATTCTAACCTAATTACTTAAGAGAGGCAAGTGTTTGAGTGTTTGAGATAAAGTAATACTGTGTAAATCTGTGTAAAGACAATTTTACGCTCTATTTTCATGCCTTTTATAACTTTAACCACATCAATTTGTCTGATTGAAGCAGCTAAAGGCTCAATGAAAATAGCAAAAAGTGAGGGGGAGAGCGGGCATCCCTGTTTGCTGCCCCTCTGGAGACAAAAGCTGGAAGATGTTTGATTATTTGTCCTGACACAGGCTGTTGTGAAGCTGTATAATATTTTTAACCAATTTATAAAGGAATTGCCAAAACCAAATTTGTGTAGAGTAGCAAAAGTTCCCGTTTACTCTATCAATTGCTTTTAGATGCATCTAAAGACAATATGTAGGATTTAATATTTTTACTGTATGAATAATCTATTAAATTCAGCAGTCTGCGTGTGTTAGCAGCTGACTGCCTTCCTTTAATGAAACCAGTTTGATCTGGGTGGATTATGAGAGGAGTGACTTTATCTAATCGCTTTGCTAAAGCTTTACAGATTATTTTAATATCCACATTAATTAAGGATATGGGGACGATAGCTGGTCGGAAACATAGGATCTTTGCCTGGCTTAAGCAGGAGACTAATGGTGGCAGAATTCATATTAACTGGAAATTTGCCATTATCTTGAGTTTCTGTGGAAACTCAGTAGGGAACCCGTCTGGACCTGGTCCTTTATTATTTGGCATGCTTTTTAATGCTTTCTGAACTTCAGCTGTAGACAGAGGTGAGTCCAGGGTCACTCTTTGACTCTCTGATAATTTAGGAAGATTTACTTTATCCAGAAATAACTTGATATCATTATCTGATGGGTTTAACTGTGATGTGTATAAAGATTTATAGAAATCTTGGAAGGCATTGTTAATACCCTCCGGATCCTTTAATATATTACCAATTAAGTCTGTAACTGCAAATATAGTAGTTTTTTCTTTGTTTATTTTTAGCTGATTAGCTAAGAAACTTCCTGACTTATTGCTATGTTCAAAGTTTTCTATTCAGTGTCTTTGTATTAAACATTTATTTCTTTTTTCAATATATTTGTTTAGTGCTAGTTTTATTTTATGGATTTTCCCAAATTTTTCCTCATCTAGCGAGCTTTCTAGTATTTTTTTCCTCTAATACCTGGAATTTTTTTTTTGTTCTAACTTTTTTTAATCAGATGAGAATGAAATAATTTTACCTCTCATCACTGCTTTCCCTGCTTCCCATAGTATAGATGCTGATGTTCCTGGCAAATCATTGCACTCCAAGAGTGTTTTCTAAAAACCAACTTGTCTGATCATGTATCGATCGGAGAAAAATCAGAATCAGTGTGAATGATCCTCTGACAATTGACGGGGGTTTATGCAGAAAGAGCAGAGACTCAAAAATAAAATCAAGCCACTGACTCAGTAGTACTTGCTATAGCCCCATATACACTTGAAGCCATGCAGAGATCGCTCCGTGCATGGATTTCGAAAAAATTGTTGAGTGTCAATGGCATGCAAAACTGAACTGGAACATGCTAACTTGGTCCTAGTTCATCTAGTTATCGTTATCTCCTTACAGTCATTCTCTGTAATCATGAAATTTCAGACATTCATAAAAATACTAGCCTCCCTACCGTGTCACGCAATTTCCTGTGATGATTCCGGTTAGCAGTGTGATGAACCTCAACGTCTGTCATTGTTTCCTGCATCTGTAAGCCCTGATTAGACTATTGTTTGTCATATCCACATCCCATTAAGTAAATTCACCAAAGGCTGCCTTCTTCGCCTGACTCTCCGCAAACAACGAAATATCACAATTATAACCACCAACTACTTACTGAATGTTAAGGTCGCCGCCATGTTGATTTGCTTGTTTACCTCTAGAGAGCAGTAGTAATGTAGGAGGCGATTGTGCTAGCATGGTGTGAAAATGGTTGTAAAGACTGATTTATACTCATAAACTAGGTCATCTGTTAGTGTGTTCCACAGACACTCTGGTGCACCTCTCCAAATTTATAGGTGACGGTAGACAGTATCGCAGACAGGAGGCCTCTGATTGGTCAAAACTACATCCGCTCTACACTATGCATAATTCCTGTTTAGTACCTTACTGCTTGTTTTGTTTGTATGACCCCATTCAGGGAAATGTCTTATGAAGTTGGACAGGCAAGAAGAGCAAGGTGCGCGAGAACGCTGGTACACTTTTTCCACCCGGATACCCGCTCTTTTTCAGCCTCATTTCCCCCCGTTGTTGCACAAACTTGCCCCTTGCGTATTTCCACTTCTTCACCGTGTTAGCTATATCTAGGCCTACAGCTAGTACATCATGCCTTTTGTTAAAAGACAGCAAGCAATTCATAGCATGGATTAGTTACATAAATAATATAATATATTAGCTCATAGTTTAAAATTAGCCTAAGAAAACCATGTTAAAAAGCAGCTAAAGAGTTTGGGTTTATAATAAATCAGAGTGAGACATCTTGTTTTGGTCAGAGCTGTAAGTTAAAATATGTTAGGTAGTGAGTGCTCTGTCTTTGAAAATATCTTTGACGTATTTTCTCTGGAAAATCTTGTTTCAACAAGTAAGCTACAGAAACTGTTCATGTTGAAATTAAATGATGTTTTACACACTTCTGCATTGGAAGATATTCGTCTTAAAAAAAAAATCAAAACCAGATTTTTGAATAAACGTTCTTCAAAGAATGCAAGAGAAGAAAGCCCTGTGTGGAGAACTTTTTCCATGTTGTTCGCTGGCTGTCTAGCTTCACATGGTCACGTGTTGTGAGGACAGCACAGTAAACAAACGACATACACTGTGCGCTTAAGCATACAGAGCAACATTAATCAACATGAGTCTTCGCTCAGGAAGAAATTATCTTAAAGACTATGCTGCTGATCGGCTACATGACGCAACTGGTGATGATCCGGAAGATGCCACTCAACAGGCTACAACGCAGCAGCCGTCTCAACCATTGGACACCATGTCGCAGGTCTCCAGAGCACCCACTAGAAGGTCTCAATGGACATCTTCATCAGCCTACGCCAAAGCTCAAGCAGTGCAAGCTCAGCTAGCCTATGCCAAACCGGAAGCCAACATGATGAAACAAAGAACCGAATTGGATGCACATCTCCATGTCCTTCAGTGCGAAAAAGCCATAGCAGCAGCTGAAGCAGAGGCCACAGCTTATGAAGAAACAGAGGTTTAAAGCTGGGAGCTTGACAAAGGACTTTGTGTGGAAGCTGAGCCCTTTACCACTGTGCAGCGTACCAGGGAGTATGTTAAAGGAAAGGAATAGTACACCCAAAACATGATTAGCCTTCATTTTCTACTCACCCCCATGCTGAACAACACTCTGGAGTACTTTTTGATATCTCAAATGCATCTGGAGATCTGAAGGCTTCTTGCTGTCTGCTGACATTCAAATAATGGAGATGCGCACTTTCATCTGGTTTGGTCTGTCAGCGGTTTCCGTGAGCTGTCATGAACTCGCAGGCGCCGCTTTTAGGAAATCCTATACACTACTGTTTATGCTCTAAAAACATTCTAAATGACTTCGCTTCGAGTAAATTATGGACGCTACCCACTCAGGACACTTGGAATACATTGGACGAGCAGTATGGAGGAATATTGACACGCGTTTTTGTGGACTTTTATGGACCTTTCTGCCTCGGGGCCATAGACCTCCATTATTTGAATGTCAGCAGACAGCAAGAAGCCTCCCAGATCTCCAGGATGCATATGAGATATCAAAAAAGTACTCCAGAGTGTTGTTCAGCATGGGGGCGAGTAGAAATTGAAGGCTAATCATGTTTTGGGTGTACTATTCCTTTAAACAACAATCTCAATTGTTATTTTCAGACAACCAGCATGATGCAGTACCCCCTACTGACAGAAATGTCACTGCAATAAATACCCAAGACATTCCACAGGTAACCAATCCTATGAACAGTCAAACAAATCCACCATCAGGAAACAGGATCATAAAGCAGGAGCAAGTATTTAATGTACGTCGCACAAACAATTCACAGGATTTTGCTTACTTAAGAGAACCCAAAACATGTTGGGGGAGTCAAACCTATGCCTTAATAAGATAGCATCAAACTGCAGTCAAGTCATGGAAGCCTTCCCTTCAGAGGATCATGCAAAAGACTTAAAACATTTAGATCTAGGAGTAGATCCCCTTCAAGTTCAGAGAACCCTAGGACTCTGCTGGAACCTACAAGCTGATAGCTTCACTTACTGTGTGTCAGCTGAGACCAAACCATTCACACACAGGGGACTACTGTCAGTGTTAAATAGCCTCTGTGACCCACTGGGGCTGGTTTCCCCAATAATAATGCAGGGCAAAGCATTACTAAGGAAGCCCTTATCTGAAGTTAGGGATAAGGAGAACTGTTACCCCCCTACAAACAGGAAATGTGGGACGCGTGGAAAAAGTCATTGCACGCCCTTGAAAACCTCAGAATACCAATATGCTACTGCTCAGGTACATTAAACATAAGTACCATATTTTCACGACCATAAGGCGCACCGTACTAAAAGGCACAGTCTCAGTTATGTGTGCCATTTCTGTATTTAACACACACATAAGGTGCACCGGACTATAGGGGCGCGGGATTTATATACAGGTACATGTCCTCTACTACCTTTAAATAGCTCTACTGCGTATTTAAAAATAGAAATGAAGCAAAACTGAGTATGATTGCGTTTTATTCAAGTATTTATTACAAAGTATTAATCAAACCCATCAAAGTCATCATCCTCTGTTTCTAAATTAAACAGCTGGGCGCTAAATCAGACATGCCAATTTCTTCTCCGCTGTCAGAGTCACTTTCCGTGCGGGGTGGCTCCTCAGAAATAATGCCGGCTTTTGGAAAAGCTTGAACAACAGAGCCAGCAGACACGCTTAGTCCAAGCATCATCTACAATCCATCCGCCAAACTGTGGGCGACTTTGCCCGGCGCTTACCTTCCACTTTTCGGTGAAACTGTGGTCTCCGTCCGGTCATCCATCGCCCCACGCCGCTCGCAGCCTTACTTTGAACAGCCGGTTCACACTGATGTAGAGCGGTTGAAGTTCCTTTGTCAGACCTCCTGGGATAACGCGAGCTTAGCCGCTCATTTCATTCACCTTTTTCACACATCGGCTGTGAGATGGGCACGCATGGAGTCACAGATTAACAGCGATGGTGATGCGTGGAAAAACCACCTGGTTCTCCTTTCATATATACCCTCAGCCACGCTTTCATCATCTCCTCATCCATCCAGCCTCCTTTTCATTTGCCTTAATATTGACTCCAGCTGGAAAAGTCTCTTTAGGCAAAGTCTTTCGCTTAAAAATCACATAGGCAGTTTCTATCCATTTGCGTGGCAGCCAAGCACAACAGTAAACGAGGCTTTTTCATACCCTGTTGTGTGTATCGCTACCGTACTGGTCCCCTTCTTCTCCACTGTGTTATTCACCGGGAGGTGGAAAGTGAGCGTAACCTCGTCCATGTTGGTGATGTGGCTTGGCTGGATGCGTTTGTCGGCGATGTGTTTGCTGCAGTAGGAGTGGAAGCTCGCCAGCTTTTCATTATAATCCGCTGGACGCCTGGTCCGGATGGAAAAATTGCACTCATAGGCGTGTCTCTTTGCCATTTTCAGGGTTGTTATGACGACAATGTTCTGCATAAAGCACATACTTGTTCTTTTATACACAGTCCACGCCCACACTTCCCCCTTTAACGTTCTCATGGTGGTCTCAACAACGTCCGCAGTAACAACACTCAGGGCGCACCACACTATAGGGCGCGGTGCACATTTTGAGTAAAAAAAAAAGATGTTTATATGGGCCTTATAGTCTGGAAAATAAGGTAAAAGAGCTCTGCATTTTCTCTGATGCCTCTACCGTGGCTATAGGAGCAGTAGCTTATTTGCGAACAGCTAGTGATGAAGGATGGAGCCATGTCAGCTTTGTAATGGGAAAGTCAAAACTTTCACCTCGTCCAGCACATACAGTACAGTGCCTAGAACTTTGTGCTGCTGTGCTTGCAATGTAGATGTTCAAGCTTATTAGGGATGAGCTAGACATCAAAGTGGACTGTGTGAAGGTCTAAACAGATAGCAAGATTTTGTTGGGCTATATACACAACACTTTCAAATGATTCTACATGTATATTGCCAACAGGGTTACACGTATTAGAGCATCCACACAACCAAACCAGTGGCATTATGTACCAACAGAGCTGAACCCAGCTGACCAGGCTACTAGGTTTGTTCCTGCAGCTGACCTACAGAACACTTCCTGGTTCTCAGGTCTACCTTTTTTGTATTATGACACAGAACCGCCCAAAACCAGTCCTTTCACCCTCATTGATCCTGAGAAAGACAAAGAGATACGTCCAGAAGTGAAAGTGCTAAAAACTACCGTCTTAGAGTCACATCTAGGTTCTCAGCGCTTTGAGAGGTTCTCTAGCTGGACCACACTGTGCAGAGTATTAGCTAGGCTCATTCATGTCATCTCATCCTTTAAACAAAGGAAAATTGGATGAAACAGTTTCAGGGAGACTCCAAGCATCCAAGATGTCACAAAAGCCAAAGTAGTTGACATACGGGCTGTCCAGCAAGATGCCTATGAAGAGACAATTAAAACCCTTAAAGAAGTTAAACAGAAAAATGTGAAACTCAATACACTCAGAAAGCTCAACCCTTTAGTTGACAAAAACAACCTCTTAAGAGTTGGGCGACGTCTCTCCTCTGCCGATCTCACTGAGAATGAAAAGCACCCTCTCATTATCCCATCCTCCAGTCACATTGCTACTCAACTAGTAAGACACTTTCACGAACAAGTGTCTTATCAAGGGAGACACATAACTGAGGGAGCTATCCGAGGTGCTGGGTTTTGGATAATCGGAGCAAAACGCCTTGTGTCTTCTGTCATTCATAAGTGTGTTACTTGTCGAAAATTGTGAGGCAAGATGCAGATTCAGAAAATGGCAGATTTGCCCGCTGACCGACTCACTCCTGAACCACCATTTACCTCTGTCGGTTTGGATGTGTTTGGACCATGGACAATCGTAACTCGTAGGACAAGAGGTGGCTGCTCTCAAAGTAAACGCTGGGACTTGTTGTTCACTTGCATGTCAACCAGAGCTGTGCACATTGAACTGATAGAGACTATGTCTACTGACAGTTTTTTAAATGCACTGAGAAGGTTCTTCACCATTCGTGGCCCAGCCAAGGTTCTACGCTCAAGAGAGAGGTACGATTTTTACAGGAGCTTGTAAGGAGCTTAACGTTGAGAAAGAAAGCTCAGCAGTAGGAAAGTACTTGCAAGAAAGAGGTTGCAGTTGGATTTTCAACCCACCTCATGCGTCGCATATGGGAGGGTCATGGGAGCTCCTTATAGGAATTGAAAGGTGCATCCTGGATGCAATGCTGTCACAAACTGAATCAATGCATCTCACTCACAGTCTTAAACACATTTATAGCTGAGGTGATGGCAATTAATAATGGAAGACCACTCGTTCCTATATCCACAAACCCTGATTGTCCTCTAGTACTCACCCCAGGAATGTTGATAACACAAAAGGTGAGTGCTGTTTCTGCTCCATCTGGGAACTTTTCCACATGTCAGTTGTTTGGGAAACAGTGGAAGCATGTTCAGCACCTTGCTGATACTTTTTGGAAAAGGGGGAGAGGAGAGTATTTTCCCACCTTGCAAAGTCGGCCAAAGTGGAATGAAAACAGACCCAATGTTAGAGAAGGAGATGTAGTCCTACTGAAAGATCCTCAGGCAAGCATGAATGAATGGGTCATGGGACTAATAACAAAAACCCTTCCCAGCAGGGACACAAAGGTCTGCAAAGTGGAACTGAGGGTTGTACAAAATGGGACTGTGAAGATATTTCTAAGACCAGTATCTGAAGTCATTGTTTTGTTTTCTGAGACTGAGTGAGTACTGTATCATCTGTTGCTAAAGAGACAAGTGTTTATTTTTATGTTATGATATCTGTTGTGACATAATATGATTACGTCAAGCGGGGAGTGTCATGGCTTTTGTTAAAAGACAGCAAGCAATTCATGGCATGGATTACCTACATAAATAAGATAATAAATTAGTTCATAGTTTAAAATTAGTGTAAGAAAAGCCATGTGTAAAAAGAGTTGGGGTTTATAATAAATCAGAGTGAGACATCTCGTTTTGGTCAGAGCTGTAAGTTAAAATACGTTAGGTAGTGAGTGCTCTCACGTTGAAAATATCTTTGACGTATTTTTTCTCTGGAAAATCCCGTTTCCGCTAGTAAGCTACAGAAACTGTTCATGTTGAAGTTAAATTTTGTTCTACACGCTTCTGCATTGGAAGACAAATGTCTTTAAAAAAAATAAAAAAATCAAAACCAGATTTTTGAATAAAGGTTCTTCAAAGAATGCAAGAGAAGCAAGCCTTGTGTGGAGAACTTTTTTCATGTTGTTCGCTGGCTGTCTAGCTTCACATGGTCACGTGTTGTGAGGACAGCACATATGTGATTGTCTCTCTTGCATTGTTGTGTGGATAACATTGCACAGACCATACTTCAATATTGGGCATAAATCGAAAATATCTGCAACAAGCTCACTGCGACACACTGCTGCGAAGATTATAACCCGCCCTTAAGGAACCCAGCTCGGCAGTCAACTGATCCAAGCTCAGTCTGAACTCAGCAAAGATCAGTTTTAAGAGGGTAGTGTAAATGGGGCTTATGTCCGCTAAAAGTAGAAGGGTTCTGAAGCTTCTTGTAATCCCCTCTCTTTTATGGCCCATTAGGGGGCCTCAGTTCCAGGCCCCCCTGCGGCTAGGGATTTTTGGACTGTAGAGAAAGCTTTAGATTTAGGGTATGGAATCTAAAATTATCCCCTCTCAGATGGCACTGTGGAAGACAGAAAGGATCTAGACAATATGTAATTAAGATCTTCGAGCTGCATAAATTGTGACTTTGGATACCGTGAGTCAGACCACATTGTTGGGCTAGTGTTGCTAGCTGGTCTTTGATCTCTGCAAAGACATTTGTACCAAATAAAGTGTTTGATTTTAACTCAATATTACGATTGATCTAATTCAAATCAACAAACACGCTGAAGATAAAGGACATCTTTTAAAAAACAAAGCTGTTCTTGCAGCTGTGAGAATAAAATAAAATCTTGCTTCATGCTGCAGCCTTTTCTTTAAGAGTAATCTTTCATCATATTAAACAGTCTAGTGGAGAAGACACTTTTGATTAAATCCAGGGAAGCATTTTAAACTGTCAAGTCACTGCATCAGTCAGAGGTGAATAATGCCAGGTATATGTGTCATGATCTTGTTACTGATGCCTGTTCATTTCACACACCTGTTTAGCTCATTCCAGTTCTCATTACCCGCTCACTTATCTACCTGCATTAGTCTCAGTTTAAACACACTTTAGACCAGTCCATAAGTGCCAGATAATTTTGAGCCGTGTGGTGAGAATTATTCTAGCGTTCTTGTCTTTTGAAAACCTGATCCTGAACTGTTCTGCCTCTAGACCTCTGAGAGTGCCTGTTTGCCTGATCTGTGTTCGTGACTCTAGTGGTCGCAAGTGTACCGACCGGAAACGTTTCCCAATGAGTCTGCCTGCACTCATCCGTACTGTGTACGGTACCTGGAACTGTTACCTGACCCCATCTTGGATTCTCCTTCGGCGTCTCGCCGGATATCGGACTTCCTGGCTCTGACAATCCACCATGCCACTAACATCGGCTTTGGCTTCGCCCTCTTGATTATTCTACCACAATCTGTCTGCTTGGATCTGATGTCCTTCCTGTCCTCTAACCCAGGCATCCCCAACCTCGGTCCTCTAGGCCCGCTGTCCTGCAGGTTTTAGAGGTTTCCCTGCTTTAGCACAGCTGATTATAATGATTGCAGTAGACTAAAAGCCTGTTGATCAGTTTTCAATTAAAATCAGCTGTGCTGGAGCAGGGACACCTCCCAAAACCTGCAGGACAGCGGGCCTCGAGGACCGAGGTTGGGTATGCCTGTCGTCGGACCGGCTAACCTACGACACACATAAATATACCGTATTTTCCACGACTATAAAGGCACATAAACGTCTTTTTTTTCCCAAAATGTGCGGTGCGCCCTATGTGTGTTGCAACTGCGACTTTTGAGACCACCTCATTAAGGAGATGATAAAAGAGTGGCTGAATGTAAGGAGACCAGGTGTTTCTTTTTTCACTCATCACCACACCATCGCTGTTAATCTGACTCCATGCGTGCCCATCTCACAGCTGATGTGAAAACATGGGGGAAACAAATTAATGCAGCAGCAGGTGCAGCAGAAGCAGGGAGTTTACATGCAAAGTCAACGGTTGATGGTTTATAGGCGCAGCAAAGGTCCCGCGCGCGAGCAGGTGCAGCAGAAGCAGCGAGTTTACATGCAAAGTCAACGGTTGGCGTATAGAAGCCAACAAAAGGTCCCGCCGTAAGCACAGCAGGTGCAGCAGAAGCAGCGAGTTTACATGCAAAGTCAGCGGTTGTGGCGTATAGACGCAGCAAAGGTCCGCGAAGCGCAGCAGGTGCAGCAGAAGCAGCGAGTTTACATGCAAAGTCAACGGTTGACGCAGCGTATAGACGCAGCAAAAGGTCCCGCGAGCGCCGTTTTGAAGCGGGTCGGGAGCGCCAACGCGCAGCGCTGCTGCTGCTCGAGATGATGGAAAAAAATTGAAGTTTTGCTGCTGGAAGCGCCGCATCAACGAATCAGAGAAGCTGATCTGGGAGCTGACAGCGAGACAGACACACAGCGCTCTGATAACATATGATTTTAAAGCAAATGAAAGGGCTGGATGGATGAGGAGATGATGAAAGCGTGGCTGAGGGAGGTGTAGGCTATGTGAGGAGACCAGGTGGTTTTTTCCACGCATCACCATCGCTTTTAATATGTGACTCCATGCTTGCCCATCTCACAGCTGATGTGAAAAACATGGTGAAAAAAAATAAACGCTGTGCTCGCCGTTATCCCGGGGGTCTGACAAAGGAACTTCAACCGCTCGACATCGGTGTGAAGCGGCCGTTCAAAGTAAGGCTGCGAACGGCGTGGGGAGCGATGGATGACAGGCCGGAGAGCACAGTTTCAGGATAAGTGGAAGGCAGCGCCGGAGGCGTTACGCCACCGTTAGCGGATGGATTGTAGATGCTTGGACTAGCGTGTCTGCTGGCTCTGTTGTTCAAGCTTTCGCAAAAGCCGCATTATTTCTGAGGAGCCCCCGGCAAAGTGACTCTGACAGCGAAGAAGGGGAAACTGGCATGTCTGATTTAGTGCAGCTGTTTAATTCAGAAACAGAGGATGATGACTTTGATGGGTTTGATTACTACTCTGTAATAAATACATTAATAAAGCACAATCATACTCAGTTTTGCTCCCGCTCTATTTTTTCTACCTGAAAACTTAATTCAACAGCAGCCTCTGGGCCTCCTCTCCTCCTCTTCACCGCGGTGGCTGGCAGGTGTTTTTCATCTAAATAATCTAAATCTTGCAGCTATATTTGCTGTGATCAGTGGGAATAAAGTAGTTTTAATATGTTTTAAGTGAGAAAGTCCACCTGAAAACTTCATAATTGCAGTCAGTTCATCCAGATTATCTATTTCTGTCGGAGGCGCTCAGACCCCCACATACCAGCGGTGCACCGACAGTAGAAATCCTTTCATCAGCAGCCTCTAGGCTGGGCAGCCTCCAGGTTCACCGGCTGCTGGCAGGTGTTTTTCATCTAAATAATTTTAGCTGCAGGCACCAGGATACGGTAATAAAAGCGAACAAATTCCGGTCGGCAGGTTTCAGGATTTTAAGTTAATTTAAGAGTGATCACAGCGCGACTGTCATCTGCGATTGTGTCTGTCTCACAACGCAGCACCCAGGTTTGATTAATACTTTGTAATAAATAAATGAATAAAGCACAGTCATACTCAGTTTTGCCCCGCTGTATTTTTAAATACGCAGTAGAGGTATTTAAAGGTAGTAGAGGACATGTACCTGTATATAAAAGCGCCCTATAGTCCGGAGTGCCTCATGTGTGTGTTAAATACAGAAATGGGACACATAACTGAGAGTGCCTTTAGTACATGTATGCGCCTTATGAAGCCCTGAAAATACGGTAGGACTCTGCGCCGTGTTGGCAGCCAGCCAGCCAGGAACAATCCTCTACCTCTAGACTCAGACTGAACTATAAGTCACTTTAGTGACTCACTCATTTGTGATGATCCCCTTTCAGAAAGACGTGGTCCCCAACCTGCTGTCCCAGCCCTCATAGGTTCCTGCTTTAGAAGCCGACAATGTCCACCCGATTTTGTTGTCAATAAAACATTCTGAGAAATCAAACTGTTTTGTCCTCCTGAAATTACTGGATCCTTCTGTTCAGGGCTCTGACAGTATGAAGTGTTGTACCAACATGAGCTTGAGTTTCCCCCAATGAGTGGGGAAAAAAGGGGTGGTGGAGAGTTGGAACACAATGGTACTCTGGATGTGACACAAGGTCACAATACAATAGGTATATGTGAATGTTGTTTACAGATAAGAACCTTTTTGGCAAAAAGATTTTGATTCACCGATTCACTAAGAAAAAAAAGTATGTTTAAAAGCTGGAATTGGCAGGTTGGGTAGAGGTTTGTAGATGACTCAAATAAAGAGACGAAAGCTGAGGTGGTTTCTTGCTAATTTTAATGAATGGTGACAACAGAAGCATAAATCCACAAATGACTGATCAAGGAATACAGGAACCAGAACAAAGGGGAACACATGGGTTACAGAGGGAATGAATGAATAAAGAGAATTCAGCAAAAAGTAATTGCAGAGGAAGAGTATACATGCTAAATAGGACAATGAATGGAGTTATCAATTATTTGGGAGCAGGTCTGCACAGAAGGATCTAGAAGGGAAAGGAGTCTGGCACAAGGGAGCAACAGACAGTAAACAACAAACACAACATTGCTCAACTATAACTAGAAAAGAACTAGAATGACACACAATAGAAATGAAACCAAAGACCCAGAAAACACAGAATGAAATAGATCAAAATAACTCTAAAAGAAAAGTTAAACAGAACCAAAAAGCCCAAAAAGGACAGAATAATGACAGGTGCTCCCCTGGAGAAGGAGGCAATTGGATTTGGGACTGCATGCATGTTTGATCAGTCTGTAAAAACATAAGCAGTTCATTTTGGTACCACTTGTTCTACCTTGTCAGATTAAAAATCTATTAAATTTCAATTCAGTTTATCTATTCAGAGGCATTTAACAACAAAAACAGGCAAAGCTCCTATCTCTTGATGGCAGCAGCACAGCTGATATTTCTCTCCAGGATGGGAGTCACAGCCAAACAGGAACAGACCAGATGAAGCTACTATGAGAAAAAGCAGAGAGAGCAGAACGTTAGAGATTGAACTAACAGATTCTGCAGAGTGGGAGAATAGAGATAGAATGAAGCAGAATGATGAAAAGGGGTCCCTATGTCCTCCAGCAGTCTAAGCCTATAGCAGCAGAACTATAGAGATAGCTCAGGATAACCTGAGACACTCTAACTATAAGCTTTATCAAAAGGAAAGTTTTAAGCTCCTAGCCTCTAAAAAGTAGGACAGGGTGTCTGCCTCCACGGACTAAAAACTGGTAGTTGGTTCCACAGGAGAGGAGCCTGATGACTAAAAGATCTGCCTCCCATTCTACTTTTAGAAATTCTAGGAACCACTAGTAAATCTGCAGATTGAGAGCGAAGTGCTCTGTTAGGAACATAAGGAACAATCATATTCAGTTTATTTATATCTGATGTAAGATGAAGCTTGGTTTTCTGGATTTAACAGGAAGCCAGGGAAGAGAAGATAGGATATGGGAGATATAATCTATTTTTTTCATTTTCATCTGAACTAGGGCTGCAGCATTTTGGATCAGCTGAAGGCTTTTAACTACAGTTTTTTAATTGGTGAAAGTTAGTTCTATTATGATGTAATTATTGTTTTAATGTGAAACTGAAATAGACATTAAAGGAGTGTGTCAGAGTGCTTCATACCAAGGGTGTGGGAGATATTAGTAGTAATTCAAAAAGGCTTCATTTTGAATTATTCTAGGTATAGATTGAGTTGCTAGCATTCATAGTTGGTGGTTTAGGATGAAATTGTTCCTTTCAGTTGTCAGACATTTTTTGAATTCTGTTTTTCAAAATAAAAAAAATAGATAAAAGTTTTCACAATTTTTTTTTACACTTTGAAAATTGCTTTGACGATGGCAAAAAAAAAATTTGAAATCTATATCAATAATTTTTTCTTAATTTTTTTTTTTCTTGAATTGAGGAAGTAAGTGAGAAAGTTTGCCAATGGAAAAGGACAATTTATATTTAAAATAAGAAAAAAACAATTGCATTGTCTTATTTCAAATGCATGTTATCTAATTAGATTATTGTAAGAGTAAAAATACTCATTCCATTGGTAAATCATCTAATTTACAGCTCAAATTAAGGCTAAAGATTTTTTTTACTTATTTCTAGATTTGCATTGACAGAGCTGATCAGATTCACAAACAAACCTCTTTTTCTGGGTATTGCATTTTCTTTCCTTTATGTCTGCCGCTTCTGCAGGGTCCTCTGCTCTCAAATCATCTAATAAATGTGCAAAAATATTCATTCAGCAAGTCAGGCTTAAGACATTGCCATGTCAATGAGCAGCTCTTGCTTGTTCAATCCAGATGGATTCCAGCAGATATCACACTTGAGCATTTTCTCCTTTTTTTCTCTCTGTTCTGCTTGGCTTTTCTCCTTTTGAATGGAAATTATGCTGAATGTGAGCACATTACCCAAAGCACTTAACAGCTTCCATTCACTGAGCTGGTTCGTTTCACAGTGGAAATAATCCTTTGTTTCCCAGCTAAGAGGGGAAAGAAAGAAAATATTATTCATGATTTTTTTTTTCTAAGGAAAACAAAAAAGATAATAAAACCTACCGCCACTAAATGGGTTATAGTATGCATAGCAGGAGTGGCGCAGACAAGGCCATGTTGAGGTAGAAGGCACTTTCAAAGGTTGTTGCCTGCAAACCTGCTGCTTTATGCCAGAGGTACATCCATGTGAGGCACTATGATGACAGGACATAATGATGTATCGTGTATCAGAATGAAGTACCTGTTTCAATTCAGAGCAGGAGTTTGCAAACTCCTCCATACTAAAGAAACCCCGCCCCCCACGGCCAGGGACCCCTTTGCAATCTAGCCAAAATATCTACCAAATACCTAAAGCTTTTGCTTCCTTTGTATATATATATATATATATATATATATATATATATATATATATATATATATATATATATATATATATATATTATAAGGTGTGAAGTAACAAAGAACCTTTGTTACCTTCCTTAAGTAGAAAGGTCATCTAGCTATAAATTACTGGAGTAATTATATGTAAAGAACTTTTACTTCCACTCCTTATATCTTAAAAATAAACTTGTTCGTTTTGTTTCATTTAATATTGATATTCAGAATTCAATCTTCTGAAAGTACTTTAAACAAAACAAAAAATGCCTTCTAAAAAATAAGAAAAAAATATAGTGTTTTAAGTGAATAATTGCTTATTTTGAGCAAAATAATCTGCCAGTGCAGCAAGCAAATGAGAACAAGAACATAATATCCAAGTAGTAAGCATCCAAAAAACTTAAATCAAGTAGAAAAAATCTATTTTTTCTTTTTACTTGTAAAGATTTTTTTCTCTTATTTTAAAGCAATTTATTCTCATTTATTAGTCGTTATTGCTTAGAATTAAATATCCTCTAACCAATTATTGCTCAAAAAAAAAGCATACAACAGGCTTAAAAACAAGGCAAAATGTACTTGATACCAGTTCATCTAAAGGCTTACAAAACTAGTCTGTTTTTTCTTTAGCTAGAATTAATTTCATTATTTAGGTGTAGTGAATGTATGGGAAAAAATACATTTGACAAAAACGTTTTTTTCTTTTTTTTATATCCAGCGGGTCAGCCTGACGCCTCCTCTCTCCCTCTCCGGCGGGTCAGCCTGACGCCTCCTCTCCCTCTCCGGTGGCTCAGCCTGACGCCTCCACTCCCATGGGTCAGCCAGCTGCTAGCCTTAGCTCCCCTCATAACCAGGTCAGTTTCTCCCTTGGTCTCAGTCGTCACCTCCATGACCAACAGCTAGCCCCATCCTTAAGAAAACTCAGACCAGTGTCCATTATTACACCCCCTGCAGTCAGAGCTCCAGTGCCCATTAGTGGGCCAGTTTCCCTAGCACCAGAGCCCATTAGCGGTCCAGTTAACCTAGCTCCAGTGCCCATTAGCGGTCCAGTTAACCTAGCTCCAGTGCCCATTAGCGGTCCAGTTTCCCTAGCTCCAGAGCCCATTAGCGGTCCAGTTAACCTAGCTCCAGAGCCCATTAGCTGTGTCCAGTTAACCTAGCTCCAGTGCCCATTAGCAGGCCAGTTGTAGTTTCCCTAGCTCCAGAGCCCATTAGCGGTCCCAGTTAACCTAGCTCCAGAGCCCATTAGCGGTCCAGTTAACCTAGCTCCAGTGCCCATTAAAGGGACAGTTTCCCTAGCTCCAGAGCCCATTAGCGGTCCAGTTAACCTAGCTCCAGTGCCCATTAGCGGTCCAGTTTCCTCTAGCTCCAGAGCCCATTAGCGGTCCAGTTTCCTTTCTAGCTCCAGTGCCCATTAGCGGGACAGTTTCCCTAGCTCCAGAGCCCATTAGCTGTGTCCAGTTAACCTAGCTCCAGTGCCCATTAGCGGTCCAGTTTCCCTAGCTCCAGAGCCCATTAAGCGGTCCAGTTAACCTAGCTCCAGAGCCCATTAGCGGTCCAGTTAACCTAGCTCCAGTACCCATTAGCGGGCCAGTTTCTCCAGTGCCTGAGCCCATTAGCGGGGCAGTTTCCCCAGCGTCTGAGCCCATTAGCACGGCAGTTTCCCCAGCGCCTGAGCCAATTAGCGGGGCAGTTTCCCCTGTGCCAGAGACCCCTGAGCCAGCTCTGTGCCGTCCATAGACCCCTGAGCCAGCTCTGTGCCATCCAGAGACCCCTGAGCTAACAAACAAAAAGGCCTCAGAGTTAAAGCTTAGTGGGAGTTCATCCCCAAGGCCCCTCAGCGGGCGCTCCAAGCCTCCAAGAGCCCTTAGCGGGCACTCCAATCCTCCAAGAGCTGCTGCAGCTGCGTCTGAGATGGTGCCCCCCAAGGCGGCTGCTGCAGCTGCGTCTGAGATGGTGCCCCCCAAGGAGGCTGCTGCGGCTGCGTCTGAAACGGCATCCTCCGAGGATCCTGCTACATCAGAGCCTCCTCCTGAGGCCTCGCCTCAGGCCCCACGGCGGCTCCAAAGACTCTGCCTCGCCACCGGCCCCGCGGCCGGCCTCCTGAGACTTTGATTCTCCTCCGCCCACCCTGGGTGGGTTGTTTTGTTTTTTGGACTCTGACTTTTGGTTTTAAGCTTAAGTCGATACTCTAACTTCTACAAAAGTGTCTTTAGACAGAGGAATTTCTACTTCTACCGAAGTAATAAACATGATTAGCACCTCTGGCACCTCTTTATATTACATAGCATGTTCTACACTTTCATCAAACAGATATTATGTAAATTCTTTCTGAAAAATATCTTAAAATTTTCCTTTTAATTTGACACTTTACAGCAAAAATATCTTTGAGCAAACTGATGGTTCTGGATGCAACCGACATTCACCTCAACTCAGACACCTATGGAAGCTCCAGGTGAGCTCAACAAAGAATAGAATTGAACTTTTTATTGTCATTACATTGTCAGAAGTACAAAAAAAAGTACAAAGAACAATGAAACTAACTCTCTGCATTTAACCAATATCTTTGGGGAGCAGTGGGCTGCCATTGTGTCGCGCCCCGGGAGCAGTGTGGGGTTAAGGTTCTAACTCAGGGACCCAGAGTGCAGGCTGTGAGGATCGAACCGGGTACTTGCAACCTCTAAGAGGACAAGCACACTGCTTTAACCACCAGGTCAACACCCTCCCTTAAACTAGTTCCCTGACAGGGAATCGAACCCGGACCGCAGCGGTGAGATAAGAACCTAAAGGTACCGAGGACGATCTTTTATTTCCAGGTAGAAGGTTTAAATGTGTGGTCCTCCTGATCTTTATGTTAGGCCATCCTACGTGCTCATCCTGTTTGCTTTCTTTTTATGCAGGTGTGCTTCTGTGGTGAGCTATGGTTTGTGACAGTCGTTGAAGCTCACCTTTCTCACCGTGGTTCTTTGAAAATGGCAGAGGGTCTTTAACGAAGTTTATGAGAACAAAAGAAAGCCCTCAGATGAGGCAGATATGTTCCAGAAAGCATTGTGTGAAGAGCTCTCCACATGACATGAAAGAGCCTGATTCTGTTAGTCCTCTTTATTTTAAGTATACTTTATAAAGAATTAATTGCTGGTTTTGGTCATTTTTTATTTAATATAATTACTTTGAAAAAATATTAAAGTAGTTAGTAGAAAATGTAGTAGAAGATGCTATAATTGGGGGTGGATGGTGGGTGGGGGACGTAGCCCCCCTTTAGATCCGCCCCATTTGACAATATGTTTATTTCACATGACAACACCATAACATAGTTTTGCTTAGGACATTTCAATGGTTCTGATTTTTGTACATTTTGAGGACTTGATGACAGAATCAGGTTAATTAATTTATTTTAAGAGCAAAATTTTCATTAATTTCAGATCAGCCTATTTACCTGCTCAAATTAAAGGCAGATGTACCTATTTTAAGGACTTACTTTTACTTTCTTAGCTCAGTTTTTGCGGTGTATCTATGACTCAGTTTGTTATGATGATATATGGTGGAAAAAAGACACTTTAACTGAATTATTGCTCGGATCAGTTTCATAATTTGCTGGATCAATTTACTTTCACGATTATTCAGAAATTACACACAGCTTGAGCTTCAGCCATACTAGGATTGGATCACAGATTTTGTCTGTTCGATCAGAAGTTTTATGCCGAGAGCCCCCGTCTTCATGTATTACTACTGAATTTGCTGTTTCTATGGTATAGTGCGAACCGCTCCAGGCTACCAGCGTTGTCCCGTATCAATAAATGAAACCTCGGTAAGGACAATAGTAACAGTTACTAAACTCCTTTTTTTAGAGCGTTCCACTCAGACATTATCCATTTTGTTATCCAGTGAGCGCCGTTGGAGAGCAAGATTGATAGGATCGGAGGTGTGTGGGGATTTCTGCTTAGCTTCACCATAAGCCCACCTCTGCAGCCCCTTTTTTGTCGTCTCAAATAAAATTCCCTCTGGCACTTCCCTGGCATGGCCTGGTGTTTTCACTAGGTGCTTTATTTACATTAGTCCGAAGCACTTCGCAGCTTTTAAAAGTCCAGAAACAACATTTTGTGACTGAAGCTCCAGCAGGCCGTCAAAGATGCAGGATTGATGCCTAACTTGTAGCGTTCTAAGTGGCGTATTTTGTGAAATTGTTGAAAGCTGTATCAACCCATTGCCTACAGGTGCAGCCATGTTGGAGGCAAATTAGTATCATTCAGTTAACAATCAGAAAGTCAAAGGTTCCTCAGAGAAGACTTTTTTGCAAAACTAAACCAGTTGAAATAAAAATGTTCCACTTGAGGAGTTCTGGATATAGCATATTGATAGATAAAGTACATTTTGATGAAAAAGAGATGTTTATCATATCCAATACTTACGATTTCTGTAGCAAAAGATGCAGAGTATCCAACCATAGCGGCATAGTCCTGTGTCATGATCGAGGGTATTTTTCTGACCCACATGTATAAAACCACCAGCAGGACACAAATGATTGAATTATCTTATTTATTCAGAAAGAAAACAAAATCCGAGCTTGGGTTCAGATCGATCTGTAGCTACTGAAGACAGAGAGGGGGGGTTATCGGGGGTTCCGGTAAGAGAATCAATCCAAGAAGGGAAAACAACGTGAGGATGCGTACTGTCCCAAATGAGGAGGACCCCGATGAGGAGCCGATCTCCGAGGGGGCTTGTAGTCTGGAAAATGGGCTTTAGAACAAACGGTGGAGAGCGGACAGGCAGACGGAGTAACAGCGGTGACTGGGGGAAAAGGCAACAGAATGAGCAGGAGCACAGGTGAGCAGATTCAGAGCTCTGAGAGAGTTCACTCAGGGAGAGAGGTTTGATTTTACCAACTAAGGCTAAGGCTACATTCATACTGTAGGCCTTGATGCTCAATTCTGATTTTTTTGTGAAATCCAATATTTTTGCTTTGCATAATTCTAAATATATGCAACTTGTATGTGATGTCCTGTTTGAACTACAGTCATACAACACAAGGGTCCCGCATGCGCAGTAGAGGATACAATGATGTCACAGGCCAGCGTGTTCTGTGTTTACGGGAGGATGTGCCAGCGCGCATCTAGCGGTCTTTTCCAACCATAAAAACACAATCTTTTCAAGATGGTTAAACATGAATACTGCTCTCTGCATCATCATATAACATGGTTGTTGTTTTTCCTGCCACTTCTGCGTAGCAAGACGCCGAATAGTGACCACTGTAGGGTATTAATGGCGTTCAGGTCAGATGAATGCGACCTGGCCGTTCAGACACAGGTCGCATTTGAAAAGATCAGATTGGTATCGGATTCAGGACCACAGAGCCAAGTGGCCTGGGTAGGATTGGAAAAAAAATGGATCTGTATTGTTCAGACTGCCATGAAAAGATCAGATCCAGGTCGCATATGGGCCAAAAACTTGGATTTGGGCCACTTCAGGCTGCAGTGTGAACGGTGAATGGTAGTCTAGCTGTACCTTATATGTGCTGCACCAGATGAAACACAGGTGTGCCACCTGTCAGGTTGAAACGCCCTCCTAGTGGAGATCTGTTTAGACATCCTGGGTGATACATCCTGATATGGACTATTTTATATTGCATTGAGGATAAGCATATTTCAACATGCCCCTATTATCTAAGTTTTCAGCTAATCTCTGAAAAAAAAAGACAATAAAATTGCGTAGTTTTTTAACTTTATTTTGAAGTGACATTTACAGAACTTTCACAAATGAGAAAAATCAATAAATGTAGTGCAGGAACATATATGCAACAGATGACAACAGATAATGTGGAGGTAGCACTACAGCAGCCTTCATATTTTTTTCAAAGTCCAAGAAGTATTTAAATTAAGTTAGTCCGTTATCTTCAGCTGGTCATGGTTTTTATTTTGCTTCCTCCCACTGTTTCACAACTTGCTTTTCCTTGCACTTTTTGGATCCTTTGTATTCTTTTTCGAGGTTCTTCTTTAGGTGATAAAACAGGTTTATCTTGCAGTCAGATGAAGGAACGGTCTTGTAGCCTAGTTTGCAAATGACCATTGTCTTCTTCTCCATGTCGGAATTCTTAAACCCACAATGTAACCAACCATTAAAGGACATCCAAGTAGTTACATCAAGGGCATCGCCTTTTTATGTCAGCAAGGCCTCAGACATGGTACCCACCCTTCTTGGATGGGCTGTACTGAAACTGATTTCCCTTGGGGGATAAATAAAGTATTATTTAATTGAATTTTAAATAAAATGATAATCAGATAAAAAAAAATACTGGACAAATACTTCAATTAGCTATAAAATCTGTCCATCCTAGCCCCACTCACTGTCCCGTCCTTCATGTTTACTCATGTATACTATCTATCTAGGGGTGTTTGATCCTCAAAACATCAATCAAATGAAGCTCTGATCTAACCTGGACTAACTTCAATGATGAAGTGAGGTTTTTCTCCATGTTTCTCTGCTGTAAAACTGGTGCTGCAGTTTAAGCTCTGTGTTTACACATTAAAGCTTTCTCTCTCCGGCTCTTTTCCTGAGAAGAGATTACACTTCAAAATGTATATGTATTTAGTAAAGCTTGGCATACACTGTATGCTTATTTGCCCTTTTTGGGCCGATTCTCCAGTCGTGCGAGAATGTTTTCGATGTACACCCTCATCATTCGTCCTGCGTCATGTAGTTTATAGGGGTAACAAGGGGCAATTAGCCTCTAACGACCATGTCCCCATCAGGAATCGTAAGGTTGGGAGAAAATCACTCATGTTTGAAATTAAATCGGACATCGTGAGGTGGTTGTGGTTAAATCCTGCTGTTGAAGCAGAGCCATGAGCCAATGTATCAGAGCTTCGAGCACTGTGCCTGTGCAAACAAGGGAGTTTTCTTCTTCCAGTTTGATGAGTCCGACCAGCGCCATCTCTCAGCACTGTGTCCGCCGTGTGGTTTTTAGACAACAGTGTGAGCAGGTAGATTGCATCAGAGCGTGGGGTCGCACAGTGTTAGAACAAACATTGTGAGCTGTGAACTTTTAAACCCTGCGGTTTTGTTGTACAGTTTGAGCTGTTGCTGCGTGCAACGATTGAATATATCGCCCATGAGACATGACTACAGATTCTGAGAGAAATTGTATTCCTACTCAGATAAGAGTGTCAGATTGTGCTCGGGTTTTTAGAGGACCCAAATGCAGAGACGGAAGCTGAGGTTGTTACTTCCAGAAATGGGAGACTGAACAAAGACTGGGCTATGAGCTTACAAGGAACAGGTGTGGAAAGAAGCAACTAGAAGGGAGCTAGGGGAAGGAGAATGACACAAGGGGTTAACAGAGGCTAAACAAGAAATAAATAAGAACTCACATAAAACCAATCACAACTAGAATTACACAAAATGAAAATGAAACCAATGAAAACTCAAAAAGAAAACTTAAACAGAACTATGACACAGAGATGTCGCTTATAGTTACAGAAGGCAGTGTTTACCAACCGGGCTTACGTCTCGTGAAGTGGCCCCAAATCACAGTTAAAGAAGCATTTTATACAACTCCAGATTGCCACATCATTATATCACACATGTTTGCAGCTGAAGAGGCATCCATGGACACCACACTGATTCCATTCACCAATCATTACCACGTGCAGAATGAAGATTGTAACTGTACGTATATCCGACCAGAGAAACTGTCCAAATTAGATTAACTGCTTGTGAAAACATTGGTCCTGACATGTAACAGGCAGGTAATATAAAGTTTTAACAGACACACACATCGTTAAAAAGAAAAAATCCCAACAAGTTCCTATCCCCACCCACTACAGCACACTCATCTTGATTAGAGTGCTGCAAAAAGTTGAGAATGCGTTCAAACATTTTAATCCTGTTGTTCCTCTGGTTTGGTTCCTAAACATTAATGAAAGAAAAAGAGAGATTTTGTTTTCCTGCTCTAATCAACAGGGCCCTTCCTGGGACTAACTCAGTACAAGAAACACTGTTAGCAACCAGACTTGTAAAAACAAATTTGCTACAACAGCAGATGAAAAAATATTTCCTTTTCCATATCATACCGCACTCTACGCCGTTTTCATAATCTGTGTCTGTAAAACAAAATCAACCTTTTTTGAATCACTTATATTACGTTCACACCGCACACACCCTGGGCAGCATAAAAGGGTCTGCTGCTTCATTTTTTATGCTTTTCCACATTAAGGTCAAAGGTCCAGTAAAGTGTGTCCAGATGCGCCTGATGCTACTGCTGCTCCTGTGTTCAATGACAGAGAGCAGCTTTGCTATATTTGCTGTGATCAGCGGTGTTGTGCAAAATAATATCCTGCAGATAATGAATAAATTATTAACTAGAACTGGAGTTATAGTTAATTATTTAACTTATTCAAAATCGGAGGTGAAATCAAATTAGTGTTCTTGGTTGAATAATTGTAGCTTTAATCTGCTTACTTACCAGGGTTTATGCCTTTCAACTTTGGATGGTTCCTGGACTGCCTGTTAAAATCCAGGTATCCACCAATTTAGTGACCTAGGCTAGGTTATCAGCAGAGCTATTAATTATCAATCAAATAACTATTTATCTCAGTTTATTCAAACCATTTATTTTTTATTTTTTATTATTGTTTATTAATTTATTGTTTATTCAAACTATTACCAAAAGAGGGTGGATCTGTGCGGGTCCGTCTTCACCGGACGTCCGTTCTCGAAACAGTGTTAGATCAGTCTGATGCTACAGCAGAGGAACTTGATGGGCTTTAGGGGTCGAGGAAGGTTTACTTACGGCTAATAAAGCAGAAGCGTCCCCCTGCCGATATGCCGTGATGTCCGTAGCGAGGGCCTCACAAAGGGGGGGGAAATTCCACTCAGCGTTCAGCTCTGGATTTCCCCATCTCACCCAGTTCAGCGGGCACTATGCACTATGGGACACTGCTATCCGTGACTTTTGACGCAGTAAAACGAAAGCTACTTCCAGTTAGCTTTCTTTAGCATTTCATGTGAAACGGGCTTCTCTTGTCATCCAGGAAGATATTTCAATTCAAAATGTCTGAAATAGCGTTGAGTTCCAGGTTTTATACAGTAGCCCAACAAAGGATTTTTTTTGTTGAAATGGATGAATGGGTCCACCTCTTTGGAATGGGGGTCGTTTGGCGTCTTTGTGAGCCTGCAGTGCACATACCTGTCTATGTCTCTGGGAAATTCGTTAAAGGGAATTGTTGGCCTGACTAGGTCTTCTGGCAAGGTCTCCTGTTCCCCTGTAAAGGGTTGGGGCTGCGATGATATCTGGAAGACATCAACTCTCTTGCTGCATTGTAGGTATTTGAAAGCTAAAATCTGAGTCCACCCCCTCTGTTTAAGGTTGGTTTTTCTTTCTTAACATAGATGGCTTCCTTTAAGCCCCTCTCAAACCATCTGTCTTCTTTGTCCAAAATGTGAACATTCTGGTCCTCAAAAGAATGTCCTTTGTCCATAAGGTGTGGATGTACCACAGAGTAACAAACATCATCGATGAAAACATGGTCTGTGCAATCAGTTCATCCAGATTACCATCCTGCCTTCAAAGATTATTTCTCTGTGGTCGAGCCGCTCAGACCCAGTGACAGTGCACCACATACCGGTGGTGCGCTGCCGTCACTGAATCCCAGCAGCAGCTGCCTCAGGCCTGGTTGTCTCTTAGGGAGACCCCTACTTTACCCCTACTGTTGGTGGCAGCTGGAGATAGATCTTAGCCTTTTTCAGGTATGTGATACAAACTGCAGGCAGCAGAATAATAAAAGTTTTAAGTTAATATTGGTGGTAATAAACTGTTTCAGAGGAGTGATCATAGCACTCGGCATCAGCAGTGCTGTGTCTTTCTTCCTACCAGCTACATTTTAACCACTAAGCAAATATAGCTGCCATTGTTCCAGGCAAAGAAAGGATAGGGTAGCTCCGCCCAGTGCACAGCTAGAGCAGCAAAGCTGCTTTAGCCGTGCGTCAGAAATTAACTTGGGCAAGCATAAAAAATGGAGCAGCATGCTCGTTTTTGCTGCTCTTGCTGCTTTAGGTGTGAATAGGGTGACCGGATGTCTTCTTTTTCCCTGACATGTCCTACTTATCATTCCTATAAAAATGTCTGGGGGAATTTCAAAATCGTCTGGGAGTTTGCTCAAATACAGTGCAGCAGAACTAAGCCATGAGCTCCGGGGCTGGGGACAGGGTGACCGAACCTGACCTGGTGATGGTAGCCTGGACACCGGCATTAAGGCAGGCAGGGGGAAGAATACCGTCACCCGGTCATGTTCTTTAGCTGCGTCCCCAGCCACCAGGTTTCCTGGACCAGCCCTGGATCTCACGGCTCAGTTCCAATGACCGGCCCGGTCCAGTCAGCGGCCCTTGCAGCCCCCCACCCCACCCCTCCAAAAAAAAGTGTCCCAAATCTGGTCACTATAAGTGTGAAAGTAGCATATTAGTGGCTAGCTTCCAGCCATGGCATCCTGCACAAGCATTGGGGGGGTTGATTCGTTTCAAACGTCAGGATACGCGCACAGGGGGGAGGGACAAGCAGACGACCATTGAAATGTACCACGGACTGTGTTTTGTGATTGGTTGGGGTTATTCATTGATTTCTCACTGTAACGGGGACCATTTATTTTAGTTTCAATGAACGCGACGTGTGAAGATGATTCAATTTTCAATTCATTTCAGGTTTATTTATATAGCCAAATTCACAACACATGTCATCTCAAGGCACTTTACAGTTCAACCAGATCATACAGTCAAATTGATACAAAGTTTTCTATCTAAGGAAAACCAGTTGATTGCATCGACTCATTGACTCAAATACAATCCCTCACACTAAGCATGCTTGTAGCGACAGTGGAGAGGAAAAACTCCCTTTGAACAGGAAGAAACCTCCTGCAGAACCAGGCTCAGTGTGAGCGGCCATCAGTTGAGGCCGACTGGGGTTCAACTGTATTCGTCCGAGTCGCTCTCTCTGTTTTATTATTTTTATTCTTTCTGTTTTATTGGTACATTTATGCTGTTATGGTTCCGATGCCTTAATTGTTTACAACCATCAAGCACTTCTGGACATTAAAACTTCAGTAGATCTACAATTTCGATATGGTTCGGGTCCGAGAAACCGAGGCTTTCAGTTCCCTACTGACATCCCGAATGAGCTGCTGAGTTTTCCACATCTGATTGCCGTGCAGGCGGCTCTCCTCGACATGGATGGTATCCTCGTTCTCTGAGTGTAGGACGCCGCTGGATTCACCCCGTTGTTCTGGTGATCTCCAACTCTGGATGGACGCGGTGGAGTTTTACTATCATCGACGGTTTTGGGATCGAAAGAGGAATGTGGATTATGGAAACCTCAAGCAGTTGAACTACACTTCGTCTTCAACTGTTGCTGCCTCACCGTCAAATATTTGCTTTGTTAGGCTTTCTCTGAGTTTTTCCCAGAATAAATTGTAGCTCTTAGAGGCTCGAATACCCTGATTTAGACTCCTGAGAAATACCACAATACACAGCTGTTCTGGATCATTTTCAGACAGTTTCTTTAATTGAAGTGAGTTCAGTTACTAAGCATCTGCGGCCATCAAATTATTCTTTGGATTGTCTTCCTACTCGTCTGATAAAGGACATTTTTTTCACTTCCAGCCATTTTATTTTAACTGTGATAAATGCCTCATTGCAGTCTGGTCGTGTCCCATCAATACTTAAACATGCTGTGGTTAAACCCCTTCTTAAAAAACCCAATCTAGACTCAAGCGTACTAGCAAATTTTAGACCAGTCTATGTTGAAATAATCAAGTATTACTGACAGTTCCTCGGACTCGACTTAGAGGAAAGGAGATCGGGCCTTCTCTGTTGTTGCTCCAATTCTGTGGAACCATTTACCTCTTCCAATTAAATCTGCCCACAGCCTGGATCATTTTAAATCGCTTCTTAAAACGTGTATATATTCTTCGGCTTTTAATTGAAGCAGTGTTTCAAATTCTGTTTTGTTAATTGGTGTTGTTGTCTTTCCTGTAAAGCACTTTGGTGCAGTTTTATACCTGTTTTTAAAGTACTATATAAATAAATTTGACATTGACATTTGACATATTTCACTGCTTGCTAAGAGGCTGTGGGGAGAACTTTAAGCCACATGTTAAAAATGTGCCAGAAAAGATCTACTGCATCTTTAAGCATTATTTTGATTTAGGTAATGAGCTTTACTTTGGTAACCATAGAAACCGGAAGTATAGAAAAAGTCTGAAAAGATTCACGGTTAAATAAGTAAAAAGCCACAGATAAAAGGGTTAAACTGCAAGTTTTAGCTTCCATCAATTGGTTTTTAATTTATTGTGAAATACATTTTTTATTATCTGAATGTTTGTAATCTTGGAAACGCTAACAAAAGACATTAATGTAATGAGCTGTGTAACAGTCAAAATGTAATGGCAACATGGTTTATTTGTTTCTACTTAGCTCTTTGGTTGGTTGATGACATGGACAGCACATTAAATAATTTAACCACCAGTTCTGGCCTTCTCAGTATTGACTGGATGCTACACCTACTATGTACGGTAGCATTAGTAAGCTCTTGATATATTTTTCCTCATCGGGAAAATATGAATTTGTACAGACTTCATTTGTAGAGGATTTTAAGTCAAAATTTTATGGCTTGATATTTCTATGCAGATTACAAAAAACACATGCAACTATACTGGAGTGCACTTCTACCTGTATGTGTTCAGCATGTTTCTGGCTGTGAGAGGGTCTGTGAGATTTACTGGAGGTGTTGTGCTTTATACAGCTGAACAAAATCAGATTTTAAGCCCTGCACGCTTGGAGACATGGGGGCAGCTATGCAATTTGTGGAAACTGCCTTCATGTGAGAATGCCAAGCAGATCTCAGACACGACATGCCACTGAGGTCCTGTGAAAATGCAATCAATCAGTTCCTAGAGAGATCATGCAATTCATTTCAACCTGAAAAATCTTAGAATTGATCTAAGCAAATTGGATGAGACCAAGATCCTCATTTATTTACCCTCAATTAAAAAAAAAACCAAACTTTTTATTTTTGTGGTGTTTTGATCAGATGAAACATTAAATAAAATTACATTTTTAGTATAATTTTGCTTTTTTTAATAGTAGTACAGTGGGTTTCTCTGAATAATCCATTAACAAATTAAAAAATAGAAAGCTGAACTGAAAGAGAGTGAAAATGCAGAGTAGAGTGTTTTCATGACAACAGCAAGATCAAATAATGGTCTTTGTCTCTTTTCTCCTGGTCGTGCCCCTTCTCTTCTCACTGAGCCCTTAGGGTTTTAGCTCGACATGTGGGGGAGGTCAGTTTTAATTCCTGTAAGCCTGGCTCCATGGTGAAGACCAGTTTAAAGTTCTGCAGTTTTTCTGGTACCATAACTTGTCTCTGTCCCTCTCAACCACTGAGCTTGCTGTCTCCATCTGAGTCTAACTGTCTAATGAGTGTAACTGTCTAAGCTTGCTGTAGAAGTCATAGTCACTTACCTGTGTTTCTCCCTCCAGAGTATCAGTGATTGGGTGGTGCACTGACCCCTTCTGCAGCCGCTCTGGTCCACTTATCCTCAGCAGCCACGTCCCATCCTGTTCTAGTTTGTTTTCTGTCATAAATTTTTTTTAAATTTCCCATTGCCTGACTCGCCTTGAATATCGGGTCTATCTGTTCCGTTCATGACACTACGAGGTCAGACCAGAAGTTTCAATCCTACTCTGATAGCATCTGGTTAGATTTCTCCGACATGGATTCGGAAGGCCTGGCTCCAATCCCAGAACAGATACTGTAAATGTGGGAACATGAATCCCTTGCCCAAGATATCGATGACTAACTTAGAGAGGTAGATTGCTATCTTTTAGATTGCCCAATCCCTCCACGCAAGAGAAACTGAGGCAGATCCAGAAAACCACTTTAAGAAGTGTTAATTTGTTCATGGAGAGCCTTCAACCCTCCAGTAGAGACCTTTATTCTTCTCTTTGGCAGGCTTTTAGAGAGGAATCCTCGTTGCCCACTGACCCAGCCTTTGCGATTTATGGTGCCCTTGGCATTCAGCTGAAAAAGAACGAACTGCCCAAAGAATATTACCATCGGCTGCGAATTGCCTTCAGGGGCGAAATGCTCCTGGTTTTGAGGAAAACCACATCTTTAAATCTCTTTTCCTCTAAATTTAGGAGATATGATTCACAATGTATTTCCGAACCAAAACCCTTACCATGCAGGAGATCAAAAAGTATGCACAGATAGCATGCCAGCAAGGTTCTACAGATTCAAGCAGAACCAGAGAGAAGCTTAGGGTTGGAGGGACAAGGTGTTAAGAGAGTGGGTTAAATCCATTTACAAATGAACTGGATCAAACCAGTTCCCATCTCAATAGAAGGGCAGTCGACATTTTTCATTTGTAACATTGTTCTCCATAAAACAGGTAGACAGAATCAAATGCAGCCCGAAATCCACTTCTGCCCCAGGAATGGAGAACGCCTCTATTCCAAATGAGACATTTGCATAGTATCATTCAGACTGGGTGTCTGTTAAGACCCAGACAAACATGCACTAATTAATAAGGTTGTTATTTTTCATATTTCTAAATTTCTCAGGTTCTAAACTAGTTTTTTGTAAAAAGCAAGTTACCTTAAAGTCAATTTTTTCATAAACCATTGTTGTGCAAAATGATATCCTGCAGTTAATGAATAAATGATTAACTAGAACTGGAGTTATAGTTAATTATTTAACTTATTCAAAATCGGAGGTGAAATCGATTTAGTGTTCTTAGTTGAATAATTGTAGCTTTAATCTGCTTACTTACCAGGGTCTATGGCTTCCACCTCTGGATGGTTCCTGGAAAGGCTGTTAAAGTCCAGGTATCCACCAATCTAGTGACCCAGGCTAAGTTATCAGCAGAGCTATTAATTACCAATAAAGAACCTTTTATCTCTGTTTATTCACACTGTTACCAAAGGGGGGTGGATCTGACCTGAGTGATTAATCGTCCGCTATATGAAACACAGAACCACTCCAAGTTAAACAATGACGTCTTTATTCTAATAATTCAGGATGACAGAAATAGAACATCTATGCAAACACTACACTCTAGAAAATAAACCTGAGGTAGATTAAATGACTAGTTTAAAGAACACCAAAAAAAGAATTAAAAAAAGAATAAAACCCTAATAGTCCATTTAACTGGCTTCTGAGACTGTTTAAGATAGGCCAGATGTTAATACATTCACTAATGTCTGTTGGAATAGCAGCAGGTATAATAACAGTGCAATTAATCAACATGAAATCAATACATTCAGCTTAAAATGGTAAATGGTTAAAATGCATTAAACAAACAGCAGCAGAAGTCATTTTAGCAAAACGGCATCAACAGGGCGGTGTGTGTGTGTGGGGAAGGCCTATAAATGTATGAGAGACCTCCCTCTTCATTTGATGAAAGGGGAGGGGCGTGTCTCACCCATGTGATCAAACACGGTTGAATGTGATAACTCTAAAAACTACTTTAAACCAGAAGCTGCTGAGGATTTGCGGCTTATGGAAACTGCAGGAGGGGGGGCAAGGCACAGCCCAATTCCCAGACACTCTAGCTGTGGGAGAAACACAGGTAAGTGACCACAATCATATGACAGAAGATGATTATCAAAGTGAGTCGCTTACCTGGTTTAACAGTTCAGTCCTAGCCCTGAAAGGGGCGCAATCCACTCGCTGGAGTGTCAACTGACGCTGCGCGTGTAAACCCAGACTGTGCCTGGAGAACTAGCAGGACTTCAATCTGAGTCAGGGGCAAACAGATGAGACAGGAACAGGAATCCAAGAGCTCCAAGGCAGGTTCAGAGTCCAACAGAGTCCAGAAGCATTGCCACACAGACACGCACAGATGCAGAAGACCTCTCACTGCATGAAAAAGTGGGGATTTTCGCCAATATAATGGCACTGTAGATTGTCGTGGGTAAACTTCAGGTTAGCGGCAGTTTACGGCAATTTGCAGGCTTCGTTGTAACCTCCGTAAATTGTCAGAAATTGACGTGGAATTTCTTAGGCAGCGTTCCCCCCATGCCTCCCCCCATGGAATTCTAGGGGAGGCTTTAACATGTAAATGAACATGCTGTGAGCTATACAAATGCAAACCAGGGTTGCAGGAGGGGTTTTACCCCAAGTGACATCTTTCTGAGGAAGAAGATCTCTGATACAAAGAGATCAGGCTTAGTATAGCCTCTCACATTTTAGCTTGAATTGATTTATTTAATTAAAGTATAGAGACCAAAACAGATCTTTAGCTGACATAGAGCAATACATTTAGAGCAGTAATTATTTTTAAAAAATTTGCATTTAAGATAAAAATAAAATGTTGTCTGTCAATATGCTCAATTCACAATTACTTAAGTGGAAAAGTTTCAAGAAATGAGTCTGAGATGATTCACTTTTATAACATGGCGATTATCCTGTTGGAAGTGGCCATCAGAAGATTGGTACACTGTGGTCATAAGGTCCGGCCAGGTCAAGATCCGCAATTGCAAACGCGCACCAAACAGGAAAAAGAACATCGACAAATTCCAGTTCGCCAAATTAAAATATAGCAGCAACAGATCGGGTGACTAGAAATCGGTTCTCCGCCAAGTGACGCCAATTGTTTACCTCGGGCGCGGTACACTATGCCTTTTCCACTTAAAATGGCGTCTTAGCAACAAATGTCACGCCGTGACTGGCGGAGACCGATTTTCCTAAATCCGCCCCTGTTTTCAGGCTTATGTTAACTGTAATGACTTATCTTGGACAGGCTGCTATGTAAACAGGCCTTTAGTCCTTCGCTTAGCTATGCTGGGGCGTTGTTTACACTACATCTTTTTCCACCTAAAAATGGCGCCTTTAGCAACAAAAGTCACGTGACTGGCGCGGAGACCCATAATAGCACAATTCTTATATATATATATAAAAAAAAAAAAAATAACACCGTTTATTTAAATGATTGGATCCAAACTATTGGTTATTCACCAACGAGGAAGCAGATTTCTCCATCTCCATCAAAATATTTGGTTTTATACCTAGGGACTTAAACTTTAATGAAATCCATTCAAAAGAAACTTCTTATTACAGGAATGAAAAGAGATGCTGAGTTTGGAAGTAGTGAACAAGTTCATTAAAAAAGCAGTTTTGAATTATCCTTAATCCGTCGTTACAAAAATCTGCAAAATATATCATATATATATTTGTTTGCAAAAAGTTCGAAACTGAACATATGCTGGATGATGGTGGATTTTTTAATATGTCATATTAAATTAAGCTCTCACAGGGTTCATATACAGGAATGAGTGACTCTAATTTAATGCTATTTTAATGCTATTAGAAAATGATTTTAATATTAACGCAACAAGAACCATGTACACAAGTTATTAGTGTACATGAAATATGAAGGAGCTGCAAGCAGAGTTCCATGACTCCTGTAGCGTATGTAAACACACACACAATAACACACACACACACACATATATACGTATATATATATATCCTCTAGCTTTTTCTCCTCGCTTCGGTTTATATAATATATCTGAGATCTAAATTGTTTTATACATTTTTTATTAAAGAATTATAAATACTTCGATAAACATATTTAAATAATTTTAGTGGCCACTAAGGCCTTGATTTAAAAAAAAAAGAATGATTTTTAATTATTTTTATTGGATCCAAGGAAACTCTGGTTCATCTCACGCATGCTCTAATGCATCTCCAAGAAACTTAGAGCGGCGGGGTCTGGTCCATAGTGGAGGGGATGCTGCTTGCTTTGTGCAGGCGTCCGAGCCGCCTGGATCGGGGTAAACCCTCCTTGACTGATGGCTTACCTGCATCTAACAAGACCTAACTCAAAGAAGAGATGCTAGCTGCAAATATATGTCTCCCCCCCACCGGACTAAGCCAAAGCAGCCCAGCCACGTCCACCGCCACAGCAGCCTAGCCATTAGCCTATCTAGCCTAGCCTTGCAAGAACAAGCTTTATTAAAGTGTATTTTTGTGATTACAGGAAGCAGTATGTCTCCTTTAACAACTCGGAGACTAATTGCAGGCGCTATGAACCGGAGCAAGGGTAAGATTTAAAGAATATGTTTTCATTCTGCGGTAAAAGGCAATGGATAATGATAGATACCCCATCATAGCTTTTACATTTTGTTTTCACAGACTACTGTCGCCTCACAATGAGGCGTGACCTCTATTTGCTCGAGCCATAATCAGTAAGTCCAGATTTGCACGATAAGTTCTCGATTTTGTGAGACGCTACATTGTGTGTAAGTGACTTGTTTTTAATGTTTTCTCCTTCCTTGTTACTGTGACTTATGGCGTTGATTTTTTATTTATACCACTTTATTTAATTCAGTTTTCCAGCTGCCTGTAAGATGTATTTTCAGACGGCACGCAGGGAGCTTTCAGATCATAGGCTCGCCAGCCAACACGCTTCGTGCGCAGCGGAGTGTTGCTATCTTGCTCGGAGACGTCCGGCCAGAAGTTACAAAGAGGGTAAGACTTTTATTTTGGTGACCTCATTCTTTCAGGTATCAATAGTGATGCGATGGTAAGGCAGCGTCCATATCGCGAGCGCGCTGATTCATTGTTTTTTTCAGCTGCTGAAAGCGCAGGCAGAGCGTGCTAACAGATGAGGAAGTGGAACTTCTGGAAGTCCGCCTTTCCTCGGCGGTGTCTCTGGATGTGATTGTAATGTCACGCCATTTCAGAGGGGCCGGATCTCACTGAACCTGGGTGTTAAGCTGCAGTCCCGTTGTGATGGCGCCGGGGCACAGGCCACGCACAGTAGCCTTCTCGCACATCGGACTCAGTGCCTGGGAGGGAATGCTGCCAGTTACCTCCAACCTCGAGGAAGCAAACGGACCATTCACGGACTTTTAATTTTTAGAAACGCATGTGTTTGGATACTGTATATAGTTGTGTGTGTACTTAACAAAAGCTCTTTCTTTTGCATAAACAGCTTCCCTGCAAATGTTCATTTTCTGTATAAATTCATTCATGTCCTTGATGGTAGCTCAATAATTGTGTAGTAGTGTAGGATAAACATAAATACACAACTATATGAATGAATAAATATATGAATGAATAAATATATGATTGAATAAATATATATATATATATGAATAAATATATATATGTAAATATATATATATATACAACCAATCACGGGTGACTTTTACTTGTTTAAAAAGAAGTGGTTCCGGCCCAATACCAGTAAGGTAAATTACAAGCCTCGGCGTACATCACGCGCAGTGAAGCCTTTGCTGCCAATCGATGCAGCCATTTCATTTGTTTTGAGAATGAATAGTGGTTTCAGCCAATGCTGAGAAGGTTATTCAAGCCAGACCTGGCCAGCTGCTACGGGTTTGCTCTGCATTCGCCAATGCTGATTAGGGCCATTAGTACAGCTGATGCGCTTCCACATGTAAATCGCGATGCGTTTTTTAGAGCTTATTTGTGGCACGACAAGCAGCGGACAAGCAAGGTTACGCAGAATTAGTCGAAACTGACGAAAATCAGGCACGATCTGCGGGGAGTTTACCCGAGAAGGGGTTTCACGAGGGGGCGAAAATCTCACTTTTCATGTGCAGTGTTCGATGCAGAGGCGTCTCCGATGCAGGCGGTCAGGTTCAGTGGTGAGTGGCGTAGCAGAGACAGAGTGGGTGAGGAACCAGAACTTGATGCCGAAACTTTAAACTGAAGTGCTTCTCCTTGGAGCCGAGCTACTGGGATAAAAACTGATCACTTCCCTGCGTATCCAAAAGCCAAAACCCCACGGACCCAGCAGGGGAGGAACAGTGAACGATCAGGAGGCGAGACAAACACAAAAACCCTCTTTCCACTGGCCTGCCAGGATCCAGGACACACTGAACTTTGAAATAAAACAAAAAAAAGCTCAAAAGAACAGACTAACAGAAATCTAATCATGATCTGGTCTGAATGCTCGAGAGCTGAACTGAATATGAACCAAAGGAAACCTGTGAAAGGAATAAACGATAATTACAGCACGGATGGGATAATGGCAGGTGAAAGAAATAAACAATTAAGTTGCAGAAATCAGGCCAGCTCATGTCACTTCTATAACTTTTGCTGCTTGAAACACCTAAATTTCCTCATTTTGGCTTAATAAAGAGATTTTCTAAGCTGTTATATTTTATTCTGTTCTCTACAGAACACCATAACCCTCAGAAGTGGCAAAACTTTACATGATATCCTCTAAAGTTGTCAGAAATAAATGAAGGTTAGATGACTCATCTGAAACCAGCTCACTAAAGGACTGATCACACATCATGATCATCTGGTCCCTCTTAGATCAGAAAAGGAAGATTTTTAAATTGTCTTTAATGCCTTCAACCACCACAGTCACTCCTGGCTTATACAGTAGCTTAGGTAATCTGACCTTTGTAAATCCTGATACTTTAGAAATAGCAATCACGCTAAATCTACCCATCATTGAAAGAGTTAATGTGTATAGATTATTTTCTTATTAAATGTTGGTTTTTGGAAAGACACAACCGCATCCTCATACCATCCTCATGGAGTCGGGTTCTCGCTGTGCAGACACATGCATTTTTGCAGGGCTCTTGCAGTCCTTCGTCGGTTCATCCTTGCACATAGGCTGAGCTAGCCGTCCTACTGCTGGGTTGTTACCCTCCTACAACCTCCTGTACCTCTCCTGGTATACTTATCTGCCTCCTGGTAGCGCTTCCAGCCTCTGGACACTATGCTGACGAACATAGCAAATCTTCTTGCCACAGCTCGTATTGATGTGTCATCCTGGATGAGCTGCATTACCTGAGCCATTTGTGTGGGTTATAGTGTCTGTCTCATGCTACTTAAGGTGAGAAAGTACCTCCAACATTCAGAGGTGACCAAACTATCAGCCAGAAAGCAAAGGGACTGAGAAGTGGTCTGTAGTTTCCCCCTACAGAAGCACTTCTTTATTGAGAGGGTCAACTGCCAATAATTTCTTCATTATGGAGAGCCATTTCAGCCGAAATTAAATAAATAAATGGGTGAAATAAAAAATGAGTAAAATAAATAAAAAATGAAGAAAATGAGTGAAATAAATAAAAAGTTGTTAAATAAATAATTTAGCTTTTTCATTAAACCAATTTTTAATTTATTTATTTTTCATATTATCAGTTTCCCAATTTCTATTTTTCATTTATCTATTTGTCATTTATCCCTTTATCCATTTACCCATTTTTCATTCATCTAATTTTCATTTAACCACTTTTCAATTTCCCTTTTTTATTAAGCCAATTTCTTTATTTACTTATTTTTCAGATTATCTATTTCTCAATTTCTGTTTTATCTATTTTTCATTTGTCCATTTTTCATTAATCTATTTTTTCATTTAACCATTTTTCAATTTCCTTTTTCCATTAAAGGAATAGTACACCCAAAACATGATTAGCCTTCATTTTCTACTCACCCCCATGCTGAACAACACTCTGGAGTACTTTTTTGATATCTCAAATGCATCTGGAGATCTGGGAGGCCTGCCTGGATGACATTCAAATAATGGAGGTCTATGGCCCGAGGCAGAAAAGGTCCATAAAAGTCCACAAAAGCGCGTGGTCAATATTCCTCCATACTGCTCGCCCCAATGTATTCCAAGTGTCCTGAGTGGGTAGCATCCAGAATTTACTCCTAAACAAAGTCATTTAGAATGTTTTAGAGCATAAACAGTAGTATATAGGATTTCCCGAAAGCGCTGCCTGCGCTAGCTCACACGACGCCACGAAGCCGCAGACCAAAACCAGATGAAAGTGCATTCAGCTCGGCAAAGAACTCATGCACTAATGCTCTAAAAAACATTCTAAATGACTTTTGTTTCGAGTAAATTCTGGATGTGCTACCCACCTCAGGACACTTTGGAATACATTGGACGAAAGCAGTATGGAGGAATATTGACACGCTTTTGTGGACTTTTATGGACCTCTCTGTCTCCGGGACACACCATAGACCTCCATTATTTGAATGTCAACAGACAGCAAGAAGCCTCCCAGATCCTCCTGAGATTACCCTCTGTCTCCAGCAGAGTGCGCCGGGTCTTCTGGAGCTGGAACCTTCCAGCACACCTGATTTCCATCTACTCATCAGGAGACCTCCCCTTTATAAGCTCCTTCCAGACCTTGCTTCCACGCCGCAGTGTTGATCTTAGTTGGTTAGCTTCCAGAGCCTCTGTTACAGATTGAATCTTAGTTGTCTCTAGTGTGAGATCAGATTCTAATCTCTCCTTGTCTCTGTGCCTCACAGGAAACCTGTCTCTGGTCTGAAGCTCAGGAAGAGCTGCCTCACTGGAAACCTGTCTCTGGTCTGAAGCTCTGGGAGAGCTGCATCACCGGAAACCTGTCTCTAGTCTGAAGCTCTAGGAGAGCTTAACCTGCTAATCTGCCCTGGTGAGCCAACCTGAAGGTTCCTATGTGGAATGACCCTGAAGAATCCTTTGTGAATATTTCCCTGTTGTCCTCTGCAATGAGCTGGAAGCTCACCCTGAAGAATCCTATGTGGATATTCCCTGTTGTTCTCTGCAGTGAGCTGGAAGCTCAGATCAAGGTCTGCTATGCTAAGCCTGAAGCTAGATGCTTAGCTTCTCATGAACTCTGCTAACCAACAATCTCCGGTCCCAGTCAAGACTTCAGTTAACCAGCCCAACCCTGTTTCAGAACTCATTCATGATTCTTGTGTTTGTGCAACAATAAACTCTGTTTAACTTTAACCCCGTTTCCGTGTGTGTTCTGCATTTTGGGCTTTACTCAGAGACCCATCATGACAATATATCCCTTTTTTATTTACCAATTTTCCTTTTATCTATTTTTCATTTACCATTTGTTTGAAAAATTTTTAATTTTCCCATTTTCCAATTTCCCTTATTCATTAAGTATGTCCTTATTTCTTAATTTATCACATTCTATTTTCCCCTCTATGATAATGAGGGGCGGTGTCTTCAGGCTACAATGGCAGCCTATTGGTTGGTTAGATGCAACTGCAGCGCTCAGTTCCTGTGGACTTTCCCTCCGAAAAGCAGTCTAGAAATGGCGAACACAGAGGGTGCAGCATGTTCTGTATCGGTTCTTCTTAGGGAAGCAGCCGATCGTATAGATGAACTAGAACGCTGTAAGTTTAATATCCGACGTGTTTTATGGTCCTTTGAGTTTTATTTAACTTTTACTTTTGAAAAAACAGCTTCAACTTCGACTGCTACTGAACAGCCACTCGCAGTCAGAGAAACCCGGAGGACTACCGGTACTCGTAAGTTATCAAGCTTTATACATATTTTTTGTTTAATTTAGGTCAGGGGTGTCCAAAGTGGGTCCAGGAGACCCGGCATCCTGCATGTTTTAGTCTCTCCCTAGTGGTAGTAACAAGCTACCACTAGGATTGTGGAATAAAGATAGAAGTTCTACCCTTTCAATGGTCCGTGTACCTTCAGGCAGTTCGTTTTTTTTCCTACATACCAAAACCAGAAAAGGAAGCTCCTTCCGTTTTTGGTTTAGAAATCAAAATCGGAAAAACGGAAAACCAAGCCGTTTTTCCTTTTCTGTCACCACAATAGACCCCTTGCAATCACGTGACTCCTTTACCCAGAATCCCTTGCGTGGCGGCCATATTGATTGGCACCCCAACATGCAATTCAAGCCTTATGTGGATGAGTTACAGCCTTCTGATGAGGCAGTTTATTTCGCTAAATGTACAAGGATCGGTAATGCGGACCCTTTGGCTTTTCCTGATAAGGATTTTTCTAGCAATCCCGATGATTGGCCATCAGTTTGCTATGCGGATCTGGTGAACTGCCTTGTGTTGTCACCCACCCCAATGTACAGTGGCGATCAGATGAAGGCGTACAAGAGTTTGGAAGCGCACAAACAGTTCACTGCCAGATGGATACGTGAACTGTCTGTTACCTGAATGATGTAGCAGTTGTTCGTGGAAGGGTGAGTTTGATGTTGTTTATTCTCATAACTTAGCTGCATATAGTCCGATAATATCTGATCCGTCCCCGAAGCGACCTCCGCCCGGCCCGGTCCCGGGACCCGCGGGGTCCGGACGTCAGCTCGCGGGGGGGTTGGGGAGGGCGAGCGTTTCGGTCCGCACGACGCGCTGGCCGTTTCTTCCGTATGGGGGTGCGGGCCGGGCGGTCTGCCGTGCCGCGCGGCCGCCGGCACGTCTCGTCTTTCCTCTCTCCCCTCCGTTCCCCCCGACGCCCGGTGCCTCCCGTGGTCTGGCTCCCTGTCACCCACCGGGGCACGACGTACAGTGTGAGCACTCCGGTCGCGTCCGAGTGTCGCGCCGTACAGATCGTGAGCAGTGAACTTTTAAACCCTGCGGTTCCGTCACACAGTTTGAGATGTATATATATATATATATATATATATATATACATTATATGTAAAGTACCACGACTGAAAAACTCGTACAGTGTATGCCCGGCTTGGTGCAGTCTGATCTTATCAACTATGATAGCACGTGAAATTCGTGTTAGCCAAACATGCCGCCTGCGCCTTGAAAACTCAAGTGTCTTAGCTCACTGCCAGTCTATTATGGTAGGCAACCTATGAAACGACTTTTTGTCCCTCCCAGCATGATTCCCGCAACCAACAATGCAACAGGTTTGCACCATATTGAACAATCATTGAATATTTTTTTTGATACGCTCCGCCGGCCATGCGAGTAATGAGGTAACTGGGCCAGTGCAGTGGTGGGCTGTCACGCTAGCGTGCCCACCGAGATGGAGGCGCGCACCCCCGATCACGTGACTGTGACGTTAGATGCCAGGGGTCTATTCCCTTTTCCATTTTCTTCTTTAGATTGAAAGACGAAGACGGCCCGGAAGTGCAGGGAAAGATTTCAAAATAAAAGCCTAGATAAACGCGTAACAATGCAAGCCTGAAGAAAAAAAAACAATGAAGCGTAAAGATTTATTTTGAATAAAAAGAGGACGTTTTTAAGTTACGACATGATAGTTTATTGTAGAGACGTGAGCTTTATTACATTATTGTATGTTTTATTGGTGGAACATGAAACACAAAGCTAATCAGATGCTGTACCAAAAATATAGAAGCAACGTTTATTTGATGAAGATTTGTCTTCTCAAACAAATCACACCTTCGCATAGGATTACTGTCTATATGTGTCTTTATTTTAGTGAGCAGTACATATTTTAAAGCTAATGGAGAAATGAAGATTTATCGATTTGATTCATCTTCACCCACAACAAAACAAATACTGCCATGGGGATGTCATACAAAAGATGTTAATTAAAAAGTTAGCTCATTCTTCTACTCTATTTACGATTCATTATATATATATATATATATTAAGGTATATTGTTGACCCTGTGGCAACCCCTTGAGAAATAAGGTATCCAGTGTGTGTAGCCTACCAAGGAATGGTTCGTGTTCCTTTTGGTAGTTTGCCACCTTGTTGGCATTTAGTATAAGCAGTTGTTTGAGTAAATAGTGTAACACTTCAATAAAATACTAACCACTTGGTCTCCGAGAAATATGTGAAATAACCACAAATCTGCAAAATTTCAAGCCAAAATGAATATGAAAAATTCTTAGTACCTTAAGTAATAATCTTTGGACCAATAGAGAAGAGATCTAAAGTTAGCACACAGCTTCAATCGCTTCAGCTAGTAACCACTGATCGGGCCCGAAATCTAGGTGTAATGATGGACTCAGACCACCTGAACACTCCAAAAGCTTGTTAACGAGGCAATTACAAGTTCGGCTTTCTGTCACCTGAAGAACATTTCCAAGGTTAATGGACTGATGTCTCAGCATGATCTGAAAAAAAACTAATCCATGCATTTATTTTTAGTTTAATTTATTACTGCAACAGTGTTTTTCACAGGTCTGCCTAAAAAGTGGATCAGACAGCTGCAGCTGATCCAGAGCGCCAAGCTGCCCGTGTCCTCACTGAGACTAAGAGAGTAGAGCACATGACCCCAGTTCTGAGTCACTTACACTATTCGCTCCCTGTATCTCAGAGAATAGACTTTAAAATACTTCTGTTGGTCTATAAATCTCTGAATGGCTTAGCACCTAAATACATCACAGACTTTGCTATCAGTGCATCAACCCTCCAGACCACTCTCCAGGTCTTCTGGCTCCAGCCCAGCCTGCTCTGCATACCTTTGAACCAGAACTAAACATGGAGAAGCAGCATTTAGCACTTATCTGGAACAAACTTCCAGAGAACTGTAAAAGTGCAGAAAGCCTGAGTTCCTTTAAATCAAGATTAAAAACACATTTGTTTAGGATTGCCTTCGACTGTTCTAGTTAAACAGTTCAACTTCTGAAACATCATTAGTTCAACTTTTTTTATTTTCTTTTTAGTCCAACTGTTTTAATATTCTTTTTGTTTCTGCATTTTTTTTTATTTCCTACTTGCTTTGATTCTGTTTTATTTTCCTATATTTTTAATCATTTAAAGCACTTTGCATTGTCTTTTTGTACTGAACTATACAAATAAATGAACTATACAAATAAATTTGCCTCGCCTTGCCTTGTGAAACATTCATTTAAATATATTAAAAAAAAATTCCTATCGAAAAATAGAGTAGAAGAATGTGAGCTGGTGGCAGGAAGGATCTTCTGGAGCTATCAAGAATATGAAGAAGTCCCTTGCTCTGTTGATTCTTCACTGTGTTTGGGAGAGGAGTGAAGTTATCCATCATCTTCGGCAGCTTATGCAGCATTCTTTTCTGGACAATCAGCTCAGCGGTTCCGATAGAGGATCCTCAGCACAGGACCAGCTTTATGGATTGTTTTTTTTTTAGCAAATGAGCAAACAATTGCACTTTCTAAAACAGACTTTGAAAAGATAGGCAATGCAGGTCATCTATTGGTTAGACTGGATCTCAGTTTCCTTATGAATAAGAATATTCACCTATAAGCTATTCAATAAGGGTGATTGTAACAGTTGTTTAGTGAAAATGTAATAAAAAAATTCAGTTAAGGAGAGGGGAAGCACTGAGGAACTCCCGTGTAAGCCGCTATAGATGCTACAAACTAGACGCTTTTCTAACCCAGACAGGAAACAGCTTAACTTTTTAATTAACATCTTCTGTATGACAAATAGGAAATGTATAAGGCACTCTATCCCCATGGCAGTATTTGCTTTTGTTGTGGGTGAAGATAAATGAATTAAATCAATAAAACAATCTTCGTTTCTCTGTTAGCTTCAAAAATATGTACTGTTCACTAAAGTAAGAACACATATAGACAGTAATCCTATGCTAAGGTGTGTTTTGCTTGATAAGACAAATCTTCATAAAATACATTTTGCCTCTATGTTTTTGGTTTACGGCATCTGATTAGCCTTTGTGTTTCCACCAATAAAACACACAATAAAGCAATAAAGCTCACGTCTCTACAATAAACTATCATGTTGTAACGTAAAAATGTCCTTTTTTTATTCAAAAGACATCTCTACGCTTCATTGTTTTTTTCTTCAGGCTTGCATTATGTTACGCGTTTATCTATGCTTTTATTTTGAAATCTTTCCCTGCACTTCCGGGCCAGCCGTGAAACCGTCTTCGTCTTTCAATCTAAAGAAGAAAATGGAAAAGGGAATTGGCGAAATCCAAAAACGGGCCGTTTTTTTCATTACATTTTTTTGTTTTTTCTTTTCTAAATTGTGGTGACAGAAAAGGAAAAAGGCTTGGTTTTTTTCCGTTTTTGATTTCTAAACCAAAAACAGAAGTAGCTTCCGTTTTTGGTTTTTAGGAAAAAAAACGAACTGCCTGAAGGTACACGGACCTTCAATTGATTGTTGATTAATGTTTGGGTTTGCAAGTTAATGTACAGAGAGTCACACAAAGCAAAAGAGTGCTGCACTGCACAACTGATATACTATGGTTGATCTATTTCCAAAGCTTTATATCCTAATCCAGTTTTGTAAAAATTAACAGCACAACAGGAACCAAGGCCAAGAACAGCCAGTCGCACTTCTTTGGTCCGACATCCAGTTGATGGTAAGTTCATTTTGCTGACAAGATATGATATGATATATATTACTTGTGATATTCCTAGGGTAAAATAGTAACTAGACGCTTTTCTAACCCAGACAGGAAACAGCTTAACTTTTTAATTAACATCTTCTGTATGACAAATAGGAAATGTATAAGGCACTCTATCCCCATGGCAGTATTTGCTTTTGTTGTGGGTGAAGATAAATGAATTAAATCAATAAAACAATCTTCGTTTCTCTGTTAGCTTCTAAAATATGTACTGTTCACTAAAGTAAGAACACATATAGACAGTAATCCTATGCTAAGGTGTGTTTTGCTTGATAAGACAAATCTTCAACAAATAAATTTTGCCTCTATATTTTTGGTTTACGGCATCTGATTAGCCTTTGTGTTTCCACCAATAAAACACACAATAAAGCAATAAAGCTCACGTCTCTACAATAAACTATCATGTTGTAACATATAAATGTCCTCTTTTTATTCACCAAGACATCTCTACAGCTGTCATTGTTTTCAGGAACTTGGGAGGCTTGCATTATGTTACATCGTTTATCTTACTGCTTTTATTTGATGAAATCTTTCCCTGCACTTCCGCTGTCAGCCGTTGAAACCGTCTTTGTAGAACAGGAAGTAAAAGAAGAAATGGAAAGAGAATCATGCATCACAGATAAACGGGCTGCGTTTTTTCATTACACACATTTTTTGTTTTTTCTTTTTCTAAATTGTGAGGTGACAGAAAAGGAAAAACGGCTTGGTTTTCTCGTTTTTGATTTCTAAAAGCGAAGAAAGCAGAAGTAGCTTCTAAGGATTTTTTTCGGTTTTTAGGGGAAACTTTACTGAAGGTACACAGGACGGCACTTCAATTGATTGTTGTTGTTGATTAATGTTTGGGTTTTGCAAGGTTAATGTGTGTACAGAGAGTCACACAAAGCAACAAGAGTGCTGCACTGCGCGCCTTGATATACTATGGTTGGTTGGCGAAATCTATTTTTCAAAGAAAGCTTGCTATGAAATCAGTAATTGTCCAGTTTTGTAAAAATTAACAGCAAAACAGGAACCAAGGCCAGGAACAGCCAGTCGCACTTCTTTGGGCCGACATCCAGTTGATGGTAAGTTAATTTTGCTGACAAGATATGATATGATATATATTACTTGATATTCCTAGGGTAAAAGATGGATTAATGGATTAAAATACAACATGAGGTGTTGTGTTGCTGGCATTTAGTTACTGTGTTTTTCATTTTTAACAGCTGAAGTTTCAAGGCTCTTTGCGCCTTACACTAGGCAGTCAGGTGGTGCTATGGGCAGGTCAAGGCAACCAAGGCGTGCCAGCAACCAACCAACCACCAGTTCTGCTGGTCCACAGACTCACACAGCTACATACAGACACACATTTTTTGCCCTTGCCCACAAAAACAGTTCAATGACTCCCACAGGGACTGAGAAGGCACGCCTTCAAAGGGCAGGGCTGGGGGAGAGACGTTTGTGCTTTCGAGGTATGTCATTAGATAGATGTGTGTGTACGTGTGTATGCAGGTAAAGCACACACACATATATGTATGTAAATTCCCTTCTCACCCTCCGCGGGTGGCCTCTTTCATCCTCTGAGCTCGGGTCCTCTACCAGAGACCTGGGAGCTTGAGAGTTCTGCGCAGTATCTTGGCTGTGCCTAGAACTGCACATTTCTGGTCTGAGATGTCTGATGTTGTTCCTGGGATCTGTTTTAGCCACTGCTCCGGTTTTGTATGTTATATTGTTTGTAAATGTTTTCTTCTAAGACTTTGTATTTTCTGGCTTTTTTGTTTTTCAGGAAATGGACATAGCCCCCAAAACTTTACTGAATTTATATATTCCAATTATCCAAAGTTCACACAAGCAGGCGGTTTTGAATTGATGAGGACTTGTGGCAGCACCAGGACTCGACAGTTGTCAGTTCTGCCATGCCCAAATGAGGGCTACACAGCCCAATATCTGAAAGATTCTGCTTCGCTTTTTAACTATGCCACATTATACATCCGCCCTGTTCAGTGTAACCTCAGCATTGAACAGGTATTGTAAGAGTTATCCACTTTGTTCTGATTTTGTACGTAGTGTACCTGTCCTGTTGCTGTTTCAGTTGTGGGTGCTGTTGCGTATGCTTTGCATATTTGTTTTTTAATTCTTCTGAAAATTATAGAAGGATTTAGAGAAAAGTACAGCAAATTGTAATTCCTTTTTTATTTACAGGAAACAATTAGCAGACCATCTGACCTGGGACCCTTAACTCCATGTCTGTTTTGTCAAGAGGAATTTCCATTGTCCCAGCTCAGAGACCACAATAGGACATGTGAACGGTACTGAAAGTTGTCTTTATGGAATTTATCTGTCAGCAAAATACTTTTGTTTGCTCAACAGTTCTTAATAATTATCTACTGTGGTCCCATGTTGCTTTCACAACTGTTTGTATGTCCTACTTTAACGGTGGAGAGCTTGATAAGATTATTTTTTCCAAAACATTGTAACTTGTTTTTTAATTGAACATTTAATCGACTGAACATGGTACTGCACAAACAACAAAGTGTTTTTCATAAAATGATTACATGGCTTAACCTGCCAATGGCTTCTGCCAGGTGGGTTACTAGAATCTGAAAGAAAAGGATGTGATTCTTTTCACATGTAAGCCTTTCAAATGCAGCTTTCTGTATTTATATTATTTGTTCCATTTCCTCAAGTTCATTTTATAGCAAGATAAATGTTTATTGAGTCAACTATTTGAATGAGTAAAACATAATTGTTGTTGGGAGCTGGAGTAGTACCACCTTCCTCCAGCAGAGTCCGCCGTGGATCCTCCTGGAGTCAAGCCTCCTGCACAGCTGAGGCTCATTCCTTCATCAGAGGGTCCACACTATATAAGCTGTCTTCAGACCTTGCCTCAATGTCGCAGTGTTGATCCAGTTGGAAACCTGTTTTTTCCCAGAAGCTCTGAAGAGCTTAACCCGCCCAAGTCTGCCCTCTGAGCCAAACCTGAAGACCTCGCCTGATTTCCATGCAGCCTGGTTTGAGCTAAAACTCAAAACCAAGTCTGCCTCCTCTCTCTCTCTAGAAGTAAGATGCCTGAAGCAGCTAACGGACTCCCCTGCTGAACAATCAATCTCTGGACCCAACAGTTCTCCTCCCAAAGCTTTAACCAAGAACCCCTCAAGACTCCAGTGAAACTGCAGCCCCCAGGCCTGAACCAGTACCAGTGTTATTTCCTTGTTCTTGTGAAACAATAAACCTTTGTTAACCTTTCAACCAGTCTCCTTCTCGTGGGTTCTGCATACTTGGGTCTCTCTTGTGAACCCATCATGACAATTGTAACAAAACCTGAAAATGTAACTGTTCAATACAGAAGAAATAGGACAGGGGCATTTATGTCTACTTTGGTTATCAAACAAGTGTCAGCTGTTCATGGCTATATGGCCATGTGTGTTGTATGACTATTAATGACTTACTGACAATATAATGATTCCTCTTTAGTGAGTTACAGGATGACAGGGCCCAAAACAGGGAAAGGGGAAGAGGATCAGGGACAGCCAGTGCCTCTACCTCAACATCAACTACACATGATCCAGGAATAGATGTGAATGAGGGTATTGTTTCTCTGCTTAGTCGAACTATGGAATTTTTTTGTTCTTTTGAAGCGTTCAAATTCCTCCTTTGATGTTGTTTTTTTCTGTTTGGTTAAGTTGTCATTTTTCATTCTTTATCAGTAGCAATAATAATAATAATAATAATAATACATTTTATTTGAAAGCGCCTTATCACAACACCCAAGGACACTGTACAGGCAGATAAAACATCGATTGCACCTGTTCCTGGAGTCCCACCTACAGAGGTCACTACTGATTGTAAGTTTTTTGTTACAGAGTACTTTACCTAAAATTGTAGTAGTATATTGCTGTACGTTTGAGATCCCTCATGCTGCATTTTAGTAATGTTGTTTAACAAATAACTCTACAAACCTTCTGCTTTGAAATACAATCATCAAAGATTTAAATATGTCTTTAATTCGGCAGGGACATGTATGTGTAAAACATAATTATTCAGTTAGCATTATGTAATTCATTTGTCCATTTTTTTAAGCTTGGGTTACACAGCTTGACCCACAAAAAGCAGCCAAGCTTTTCACACAGATGGCTCTTGACGGCAAAAAAGACCTTGAGCCCCTCACATTCACCCTCAATCTCATGGACTCTGAAGAAGAGAGACATAAATCCATAATCTTACTGTACAAGCGGCCCAGGGTGGATTGGGCAAGACCCTAAACATGCAGATTGATAGGTGAATAAATACATTATTCCTTAAATTACAAAATGTGAAATGTTTTGAAAGTTTTACATGTATAGGTTACTTAGCATTTTTTTTTTTTACAAAACTATTGTAGCGTATCTGTTGATAAAATCACATTTTTGTACTGTAATAGGTGACTGCTATTGGTGATGGCGTTACAAGGCATGTGCTGGCCACTGTGATGGGAGCTGTGCAGCACGGCTTCCTGCTTGATGAAAAAAAAGGTACCTCACACTATATTTTCCTTGGATAAAGTAAAATGTCTGTTTGCTATTCTACAGTTTTTCCTTTAAAGGGAGAATACTTCTATTTGAGGGAGAGAGTGACCACCTTATTCCCTCTACAATTAAGGAGCTGCTGGAGAGTGACATTTTTGCAATTGCTGGAAGGATGATTGGTCATTCTTTCTTGAATGGGGGACCATGTTTGACTGGCTTAAAGGAATAGTACACCCAAAACATGATTAGCCTTCATTTTCTACTCACCTCCATGCTGAACAACACTCTGGAGTACTTTTTTTGATATCTCAAATGCATCTGGAGATCTGGGAGGCTTCTTGCTGTCTGCTGACATTCAAATAATGGAGGTCTATGGCGCCCGAGGCAGAAAGGTCCATAAAAGTCCACAGAAAACGTGTCAATATTCCTCCATACTGCTCGTCCAATGTAATCCAAGTGTCCTGAGTGGGTAGCATCCAGAATTTACTCGAAACGAAGTCATTTAGAATGTTTTTAGAGCATAAACAGTAGTGTATAGGATTTCCT
>JAGKQL010000066.1:6920562-6940273 GCA_018398635.1 Cyprinodon brontotheroides | reverse complement strand
ATGGAGATCGAGATGGAAGCTAGAGCTACGGAGGAGCCTGAAGCTACAGCAGAAGCGGCCCAGCGAACCACGGGAACTTGGTGGTGTGCGTGCGGAAAGTGCAGACAGATGCCAACTGAGTGAAGAAAGCATGTGCTGCAATTGCAATGGGACCTTTATTGTCAGCGACTGGTATGGCCAGGCAAACGTCTCTGCTGGACGGTGACAGATGTGTCGCCGGTGTGCATCAATGAAAATGAAGTGCGCCTACTACTCAACAAACCTGCTTTGAGACTTCTGGGTCCCTAAAAATAAATTGAAAAACGCCACGCACCCGAAGGACCAAATGGTCAATTGTGTGAGCGGTAAGTTACTGATGAAATACATTTTATATTCAGATGTCCATTCTACTAACATTTTTACATTTAGAAGCCAGATTATTAGCCCAGCATTTAACACGTCTTTAGCTCCTTTCTGGGTGTTTTGTATTCGTGAGGCCATCGACTCAGGCATCGTCATTCTTGAGTGGGCCCTGAAAGGTCAACCTCTGGGAAAAGGACATCGAGTGGCGTTACCCAGCTGCGTGGTGTGGGCCATTAGGGATACGTTCCCATCCCCCACTGGACAGTATGGGGGGTTTACCCCCAGAGAGATAGAGGACATATTCTGACCTTCTTGAAATAATATTTCTACTGTTCTTACCTACCTGCACTCTATACTTTGCATTGAGCTTCTGTGCATTCTTTTTTCAATAAAAGAAAAAATATTTCTCAGAAATGTTTTCATTTTTATTTGTGAAGTGCACACTATAGCTTTTAGAACTAAACAGATTGGGTTTAATTGCTTGTTGGCGAACAGTATATACAAATATTTACATAAAAAATTACAACCAGGATTCTTTTATCAAACTTTACTGTGGAGAGAATCTAGACTGATGTTTTCTGATCACATCTTCCTTGGGGGGTCTCTCCTTACTGGCAATGTTTGGAGGCTGCTGCACATGTGGCATGTCTTTTGGTGTTTGTTCCTCCCTTCTCTCCAACACGCGTTGCACAAGGTGATGTGTGAAGTACTGGCTTGTAGGCTCATAGATCTTCTTGGCTACCCATTCTTTTGTCTGTTTTGGGAACACAAAACTGTGTCTTGGAACTCCTAAAAAGAGAAAAGTAGTTTTAGCCAAGTTGTTACACAAACACATTTGGGGGGTTTGTTAGGAGATCTCAATACCTTCATAAGTCTCTGCCTGCTCTCTGCCGACATTGTAGTTATTATCCAGGATGGCTAGTTGTGTTCTGGCTACCATGGTGTCGTAACCAAAATGCAGTCTTTTAGGCATGTATTTCAGCATGATATTGTGGTACACCTCCAGAGAACCTGTAAATGAAACAGTTTCATTAGATAGAATATGTCTATCAACTGTTTCCCTTTCTTGTATACCGTAAATCCTTCCAATATAGGCCCGGGCCTTTATTTCAATCAAGTGCATCGCCATCCAGGCCTTTATATGGAAGGAGGCCAGTATTATGGGCAGGGCTCTATTGCTACTGTATTTGAGCCGACTACCAGTGGAATGAATAAAAATGAGATTTTTGTGTCTGTTTGAACCCCCATAAAACACTAGGTTCATTTATTGAAAAAGTACAGTTAGTACGTCTCATTTGTTTGAAGTAAAAAAAGAAAATCCTCCACTTCTGCCGAATCCTCCTCCTCAGTTTCACTCCTCCCTCTTTATACCACCCGCTTTAATCTCCTCATCACTCGCTTCCTCCCCACGAGATGCTGCGGTTCTGTTCTCGCTCAGACGGGCAGCAGTCAGGGTTTAATTCTCAGCTGCGTTATTGCTGCTGGTACTTGTATGTTAGTACCACAGGTTTCGCTGAGGTATAGCGGATAAAAAATTTAAATAGCCCCTCCTACCTAAGATTTCACCATTAATTACCAAGGCTAAAATAGCGCAGACCGCATCTGATAGAGTCCCGCCGCTGAGGTAGCCACGTTGCAGATATATATTGTATTGCATATCGCTTCAGAAAGTCTGGTACTACTAACTGTGTGTGCTTGAAGTGGTTACCTGCCTGCTTTTAGAAGTCTTGGATCTCAAAAGAAAATTCCGTAAACTCTTGAACACTGCCGACTCTGGGTGTAACCATCGCTTGGAACGTTGCTCATCTGGTCTCAGAGCAGGGTGAGGGCATGCCCACATCTTCCCGCCACAGAAAACCATGTCTGCTCCCCGCTGATGTGGTGGAGGAGTGAGGTCCACCGTCGTTTCAGTTCCTAAATCTAATAGATTATAGGTTATAAGTTACTTATTTGTAACACTTTTTGATCAGGCTTCTGAATGGATCTTCAGTCAGCCACTAGTTTGTCTTTATACATCACTGGTATTACCTCCTCATGTTCTGCTGCGTGTCTGTTCTCTTCCTCACGCAGACGGGGGGCAGCAGCAGGGCTTGTCGCTCAGCTGCGCTGGGATTGTGGTACTTGTTGGTTACTGCAACAAGTATAATGTTGAGGCCTGTGTATAATCAAAACGTTTATAATGGCCCGGCCTGTATGAGAGACCGCCATTATTTACCTCCTGACAGCGTGAGACCGCTAATGTTAGAGTCCCACATTGCTAATGGAATACGGAGCCAATATTAGAGAATTTAACGGTATATCGGCTACCGCTAAAAAATAAAAACACATACCTGTGTAAAATATTTTGAAGTGAGTCAATCTGCTCAAGGTCTTTTAGAAGTCTTGGATCTTCAACAACTGTCCGTAAACTCTTGAACACTGCCGACTCTGGGTGTAACCATCGCTTGGAACGTTGCTCATCTGGTCTCAGAGCAGGGTGAGGGCATGCCCACATCTTCCCGCCTTGCTCCCATGTATGCTCCCCGCTGATGTGGTGGAGGAGTGAGGTCCACCGTCGTTTCAGTTCCTAAAGAATAGATTATATTTCAATACTATTTGTAACACTTTTTGATCATCTTCTGAATGGATTTCAGTACCACTAGTTTGTCTTTATACATTCTGGTATTACCTCTGCACTTCCACCACATGTTGAGCATGAGAACCAAAAATGATTCAGGATGGATCGAAGCCAGCCCTGCAGGTCGCGATTTTCCTTTTTGTTGGAGAGTGCAACCAGTTTCTTCTTTATGCCTGTGTATAATCATAAACACATAAAATTAACAAGTGAAAATGTGGGTGTGGTAATTCCTACAGATGTTTTATCAAAATCTGTAGGAAAAACACATTTTAAAAGATTAATCGAAAGAAAATCAGGACAAGGATTTAAAAAATGAAACCTTAAAAACTAAAAAAAGATATTTCTGAAAAATATATTTTAAAAAGTAATTTGGAAATAAATTCTGAAGAAATAAACTATAAATATATTTATTGTGCACATTACAAACTATATTCTATGTTCTTTGTTGGATTGCGTTTTATTAGAATGTTTTGCCAATCAAAAGTGGAACATTAAAACCTTTAGATTATACTCGAAAAATAGCCTTTTAGTGGCGAAAAAAATATTGATTTGAAACATGCATTTATTTTTTTTTTGGTCTAAATGCTTGACGGAAAATAAAGTCAAGTTTACCACAAGCGGGCTACACAGTTTCAGGAAGTCATTTTACGCATTTCCGTTGACAAAAATATTTTCGCTACAAAAGGTTTTGGTTTATCATCAGTTTCAGTTTACCGTAAACCCTGAATTGAAAACATTTGCAGAAAACATTAAATGAGTGGTATTATTTACAGGTAGAACAGGCATCGGTTATTTTGGAGCAGGGTTCTGCAAGCTGCAGCTTGAGAAAGGCTATGTGGATCTTCATCAGTAGTTCCTAAGAACTTTGATTTAAAATAATAGAAAAGCAATATTTAAAAAAAAAGCATAAAAAATGCAGATTTGTAAGACTTTCTCTGGCGAATGTGGAGAAATCATTCAATGCTTTAAGGGTTCATGCATGAACCAAAGTTGACCACATATTACTGCTATTTTAATAAGCAAATGTAAAGACTTATCAATGGACAAAATATGTGGTCTGTGGATACATGGACAATATAGCAGGTTATGATTTGAGGACGGTCACTGAGTCACTCAGATTGTAAATTGTATTGATACAACTATCTACCTTTACAGACATGCCATGGATCAAATTCATGGTGAACGTTCTGGAACTCTTCCCTCATTATTTTTCGTACTGATGGGGCCCGGTCTGTAGTTATGAGGTCTATGTACAGTCCTTTGTCAAAAAGTAGATTGTTGAGGCCCCTCCTAAGTCCTTCGGACTCCATGGCAACTGAACTGGTAGCTTTTGTTACCTATGGAAGAGAGGGATAAGGGAAAACAAATGCAATACACATTGAATTATGTTTTATCTATAGTTTCTGTAACACAGATTGTATTTTCAAAAATCTGACAAGTAGTATTACGGTCATACCTGAAGTACTTCAAAGTGGACAATCTCCTTACTGGACAGAAGCTGAAAAGAATAGGTGGAGTACTTGCAGCTGTAACCTGTAGAATGTAGTGTGTAACACATCAGTCAACCTTACTATTTTGAGGAAAACACTTCAAAAAATCTTACAAACCATAACTCCATGTGATAATTTTTTTTCCCAAAAAAGACAAACACTCACCTGGTGAGTCAGACCTGGCATCTCCACACAGTTCTATGGGCTCCCCTTCTGCCTTTGCCCTCACAAGTCGCTTGATGAGATTTTCATGATGATCCTTGTATGCAAAGTGTATGACTGGAATGAGGTATTTTGAATGGATGTAATAGTAAGTTGTTTTCTTCAACAGCTGCAAGTTTAGGATGCTGGCCCACTCATGTACTTCAGTGAAGGTTGTACCAGAGAAAAGCGTAGCAGCAGAAACAATGAGGTTATTCTCTGCCATTCCTCTTACATCAGGACATGATGCCCACTTGTCATGATGATTATTTAAACATGTCCATTCAATCTTAATTTGGCTGCCTCTAGTTGACACTTTTTTATCGTTGATGGCTACACCACATGTATGGCATGTTCTGAACAGCGTCATGAGGCAAGACTCGTTCACAATCCATTTGCGTTCATCCCACTCCCCTTTACTTTCTGTGGCACTTGAACTGGAGGTTGTGCTTGAACTTGATTGTTGACTCAGGCTGAAGCTCATGTCTTTTGGTTCATACTCGTGAAATGAGGATATGGTGGTGTCCAGTTCAGTGGTGGTGGTGTCCAGTTCAGTTTCACAAACATCTGACTGTTGAAAAGTGAAACATAGGAATCCATAAAATGTATATCAACTGAAATTGTAAAATCCCAAGTTAGACAGACTGTATACAAACTTACCATTACTGACGGCCTCTCCCTGATCACAGGAAAGGCGAGGTAACTGCCAGATAGGGATTTTGAGGATTTTGTGGATTGGGGCTCCGGACTGGTGAGGCCCAAAGATAAGCTGGAGGTGGAAGGCCTGTCCTTGATAGGGGTCCTGTCCTTGATGGGGGTTGACTGTAGAGGTTGGGTAGTGGAGGGTTGAACACCACCAACAGCCTGTAACAAATTGCAATACACAATATTTCATCAAAAATAATGACACAAGGCTCAGACTGTGCCATTTCAGACAGTGGTTTGAACAGTTACTGAAGAGATATGGTCGATAAGCTAAATGTGGTTGGTGATATGACACAATTATTTTTTTTCATCTGCAAGGCCATTATTCAAACTGTTGAAATGTGGCTACCCAGAAGGGTATTGAGGCAAATAAGCAAAGCAAGGGTATTTTTTTTACAAACGTATACATCAAGGCATTTCAATATGCTTTACAGAGACAGATAAAAAAAGAGAAATGAGAATGAGAAAAAAAGAGACAGCGTAGACGATGAGGACATTGTATACTTGTATGCTAGCCCCCACCCCCAACACTCTCACACCTCTGTGGCTACAAAGGAAAGCTTATGACTAACCTGGAAAGTTTTGCAGGCTAACGTTACCCTCCCCCCTCAGAATTCTAACCTCTGTGGCTAAAGTTACCATCAGCTCTGTAGAAAATGCCTACAACACCACCACACACCATGCAATACTGTTATAAAGCAAAATACTTGTATAGGCTAATAAACTACAAAACCATCAACGTAAAGAAAAAAAGAAACAACGAAATCGTTTTTTTTGTCCGTGTCCTCATTCAGGTCCCACTGTTCAAAAACGAATCATAAAAATAAAGTAAAAATAAAAAATATTTGACTTACCCCAAGATCTTCTTCGTCTACCGTTGGTCCCAACAGCGTCGGTACAGCTGCCCTTTTCAGGTATAGTTTCCTGGGAGACTTTTTTCGCAAACCAGTCGACTGAACATAGTCTTCTCGCCGAAAATGCAAGGCGCAAACGCGATGGTCAGCTTCCCGAAGAACATCCACAGGTGTGTTTGTGTCGAACCCGAGAAATAACAGCCACAACTGTAGTCGTTCAGGACTGTGGAAAGGAAGCCGATGACAGCACCTATTATAAGGGATTTTCCCGCAGTTCCTGACAGCACAAATCCTTCCCATCTTGTTATAATTCGCTAGCTGAGTTAGCTGCCTGCTGCTACCTTGGATTGGAACTCAGCGATGACCATCTTCTTCTTCTGTTTGCTATGTCCTAGACAGTGGTCCTACATTCCCAAAGTATAGAGACATTGTCGCCAACTAGTGGTCTGGAGTGTGCAACGCTTCAGATTCGAACGGGAAGCGGAAGTTTATAAGCGGTTGTGATGTATCGGAAAAATAGTTCTGGGATTTACAAAATGCTAAATAAAACAAGACAGGAACGTTTTTCTTCAACTTTTTTTGGAACGCCATTGAACAGCGCTATTAACGGTGAGTAGCATATTTAAAAAAAGAACGCTTAAGGTTGTTTTAAGGACATATCGACATGCTCTATGCTAGCCATTCTAAAGCAGCCAGGGGTTGATTCTAAATGAGCCAAAAAGTAGAGACAGGAGCAATTAAGTCGGAAACTTTTGGTGTCGCATCATTCATTTTCAATGTAAACAAACACAAACACGTTGAGGAAATCTCTGAGAACATCATTAACAAGGGCTTGGAAACAGGCTGGGGCGTTAGTCAGACCAAAAGGCATCACCAGGTATTCAAATTGGCCCAAGGGTGTCTTAAAGGCAGTCTTCCATTCATCACCCTCTCGTATTCTGAGGAGGTGATAAGCGTTTCTTAAATCCAGCTTGGTAAAGACAGTTGCACCCTGCACAGGTTCAAAGGCTGAGGCGAGAAGAGGCAATGGGTATTTGTTTTTAATAGTAATTTGGTTCAAACCACGATAGTCGATGCATGGCCTCAGGGAACCATCCTTCTTGCCCACGAAGAAGAAACCGGCGCCCAGGGGAGAGGATGAAGGACGGATTATTCCAGCAGCCAATGATTCGTTGATGTATTTTTCCATTGTCTCTCTTTCTGGTTTGGAAATGTTATACAATCTGCTGCTTGGAAGAGGAGCACCAGGTAAAAGTTCTATGGCACAATCGTATGGTCTATGTGGAGGTAGGGACGTCGCACTGACCTTACTGAAGACGGGGGCTAAGTCGTGGTACTCAGAGGGAACTGAAGAAAGGTCAGGAGAGTCCATCTCCCCCCCACCTCTAGGAGGCCCCAACATCGGGGCAGCAGAACGAAGGCATGTTTCGTGGCACGTAGTAGACCATGATTCCAGGAGACGTTTGGTCCAATTTATGTGAGGGTTATGCTTCTCCAACCACTCGAATCCGAGGACCAGGGGGGAACATGCAGAGGGAAACACAAAGAAGGTGATAGTTTCTCGGTGGTTACCTGACAGAAGTAGCTCGAGGGGCTGGGTTTGGTGGGTAACACGATGAAGTCTCTTTCCGTCTATGGCGGACACACTGAGAGGCTGAGACAGGGGAACGGTTTTAATCTGGAGCTGCTGGACGAGGTCTGAGTCGATTAGATTACGCTCACAGCCTGAGTCGATGAAGGCGGAGAAAGAGAGACTCTGGTTATTACAGAAAAGGGTGGCTGGCAGCAACAGTCGAGGAGATTTAATTGAATTTATATGGCCCGCCAGACTCCTCATATCCTCTGGCGGGCCCCGGCTTTTGATTTTGCTGGGCAGGAGGCGATAAAGTGACCACTCTCACCACAGTAGATACAAAGTTTTCCTAGAAAACGCCTCTGTCTCTCCTCAGGAGAGAGCCTAGTGTGTCCCACCTGCATAGGCTCATAATCCCTTTCGCCTGAATGAGAGGCCTGAACAGGCAATGATAGAGACTGGGGCTTAGATCTCTGTGTGGGCATCTGCTCTGTAGAGGGAGAGAGAACAGCCATGTTATGAGAGGCAGAGGAAAAGTTACCTTGCTTCTTAGAGCTGTTTCTGGCTCGAATTCTGTTATCTAATCTGATGGAGAGACGAATTAAATCTTCGAGGGAGGCTGGTTCATCGAGGGTAGCAAGTTCATCTTTGATTTGTTCATTTAAAGCCATGAAAAATGCTCCTTTTAGAGCGCTCTGGTTCCATCCGGAAGCTGCCGCTTTTACCCGGAAGTTAATTGAAAAATCTGCCACTGAAGAATTACCTTGTTTAAGGTTGAAAAGAGCTCTGGAATCAATCGTTTGGTCTGTCTCCTGGTTAAAGACCTGGGAAAATTCAGCAATGAAGTCAGAAAAACGGCAATTTAAACCGTCGTCGATGGCAAATCTTGCCTGAGCCCATTCTAAAGCTCTTCCTGTTAACTGAGAGAGAATGAACGTTATCTTCTTGTAATCTGTAGAAAAACAACCAGGAGAGTTCAGAAAAATCAGCCGGCACTGGAATAGGAATCCCTTACAATCTTTCATGTTACCAGAGAATTTTTCTGGGAGACTAGGACGGAACTCTGATGACGTCACAGGTTGTGACCTCGGGGGAGGAACTGGACCCGGAAATGGTTGCTGTGCGGATGTAGCATTAGCGCCATTGAAGTAGTTAACGTAGCCTTGAATAGCTTGGTTCTGTCTTTCAATATGGGCGTTTAACTCACGTAAAGCCAGGCTGAATCCTTGGATTTGAGCAGCCTGTTCTTCTAGCTTCGACGGAGATGGTGATCTGCTGGGCCTTGAGTTTGGCCGCAGTGTTCTGTCATGATCGGTTCTCTAATGGAGACCCAAAGATGCAGAACACCACTGACGGACACAGGATGAAAAGTTTAACAAGTTTATTTGCACAATCACACTGTATATGCCGAAGGCTGGTTCGGGCCTGGATTCTGGTTTCACCGGAGTCTGCGTGAGAGACAGCACAGTTAAGGACTGTTGACGGGGCTTGGTTTCCAATGAAGCACAGATAGTACCTTGAGGGTTCTTGAGGTTCTCTTTGGGAGAGTCACTGTTGGTTCTGGAGAAGGATTTAGTAGCAGAGTCCGTTAGCTGCTTCAGCGTCTCACGTCTAGTTTGAGCAGACCTTGGCCTTGGTTTCCCAGCTCTAGCCCAGAGCTGCTTGGAGGTTGTCTGAGAATCTTCAGGGTTTGGCTCTGAGGGTCGGCTCGGCAGGTTAGCTCTTCCAGAGCTTTCACGGAGGAAGCACGAGTTTCCTAGAGGCACAGAAACAGAGGTTAGAATCCAACTAGGGATTAGAGTCATGGAGATAATCACTGAGATCAAGGCTTTAGCGCTGACCAACTGGAACAACACTGCGGCGTTGAGGCAAGGTCTGAAGACAGCTTAAGTAGTGGATCCTCTGATGATCTTGATGAGCTGCACCTGTGCAGGAGGCTCCCTCAGAGAGGATCACGGCCCGACTCTGCTGGAGAAAGGTGGGATTTTCTCCAGCTCCCAACACATCCAAATGTTCCGTTCAAGTACCCATCGGAAATCCGAGTGACAGTCTGCTCCATTACTCCTCCGGGTCCAATGCTTGTCAGCCTGTCCGCCCTCCAACGTGTGCACTATTCTCTGGATTTACCACACAGACTGGATTCATGGACTAACAAGGCCCCCCTCTAACGTGAGTTCCATTCTTGCAAAATCTAAGTGCTTCCAAGATTTCCACGGTACCTGAAGTGACCAGTTCCAGATCCAACTCCTGTTTGATCCCCCTCAATAAACCTGTTAAACCTTTTCCGTGCTCTCTGAGTGGTTACTCTGCATGTGGGTCAGATTTGTTAAACCGATCATGACATGGGCAATGTATTTTATAGATATTGCTTCCCAGTTCCAATTGTTCAGGCTCCTAATATTGTTCTGTGGTTTGTAATTTATCGTTAAACCCTCAGTCTTGGTTATCTTTATCTTGTAACCAGAGAGCAAACCATATTGCTCGATCACCCCCATAAGTACAGGTAGATTGTGAGCAGGGTTTGTTAATAGATCGTCCGCAAAAAAAGACAACTTTTGTTTCCCAGATGCCGTGTATACTCCAGCTATGTCCATCCTCTGCCTAATCCACTGACTGAATAGCTCTAAAAAAAGGGCAACGAGGAGTGGCGAAACACAGCATCCCTGCCTTGTACCCCTTTCCAAAGTAAATGGGTCAGATAAGTCTCATTTATTTTTATCCTGGTCAATGGTTTATTGCAGGGGTACTCAACATTTTCCAGGCCAAGGACCCCCAAACTGATGGCGTAATGGAGCGGGGTACCCCCTTATTTTATATATATTGTATAAAATTGTGTTAGTGTTGTGTGTAGTCACTCTATTACATATGGAGTAATGGAACGAAAGTCATTCCTCCCTGGGATTATCAAAGTATTTCTGGTTCTAAGTCCTCGTTGATTGATACAATTATGGCAGTAAATAATTTATAAACAATATTTAGCACATTTATTGGGCAGTAGTTTCCTTATTCCAACTTATCCTTTCCCTTCTTAGGGGATAGGAAAATAATTGCATCTCTCCATGAGAGAGGGATTATTTTCTTTTCCAGTACATATTGAAACATTTTAGTAACACAGGGACAAACTGATTTTGCATTTCTCTTTACCACACGGAGGTAAACCCATCCGTTCCGGGTGATTTCCCCACTTTCAACTTTCTAATCAGTGATTGCTTAGTTCTGCTTCAGTTATGTCTGATATTGTTTGTTTTGTTTGCCTGTAATATAGCGCCTTATGTAATTTGGGTTGGGAATATAAGGTTTGGAGAAAAACCTCTAAAGCATTTATGAATCTTTTCTATGCTAGTTTCAACCCTATTTGTATGTTTGTTATGTATTTTGTAAATAGTTCAATGCACTTGTTGTTTCCATAATTTAAATGCTAGGAGCTTCAGAGATTTTCCCCCTGCCTTATAGTATATCTGTTTAGCAAAGATAAGTTTCTTTTGTATTTCTTGCATGTTTCAATTTTTTTGTTCTTTTTTTCACTGTCTCGATTTTAGTTTTTGTTTCCCTCTTGAAGGTTTTGGAATGTTCTGACATTTTTTTTAGTTCCACTTCTAATTAAATGTTTTTGTTGTCTAATTTCTTTTTGTGGGAGGAAGTGGCTACCATTTCTTTCCCTGATTACTGCATTTAGGGCATCCCAAAGTATCGCCGGACCCACCTCTTTAATATCATTCTCACCCAGATGTCATGATTTTATCTAGAGCTCTGACCCACATGCAGAAGACCAAACAGAGAGACCAGGGAAAAGTTTAACAGGTTTTTCTTGAAAGTGAATGAGATGAATCCAGTGCTATTCTGAACACTGTCGAAGCCGGAACTGGAAAGTGAAGGGGAAGATACTCTTGGTTAGTAGTTCAGGCTCAGTGGGAAAGTAGTGTCTTTGACTTGAAGAAGAGGATTTAGGTTGAGAACTCACGTTTCCAGAAAAAGGTGTCTCTTATTGAATCCAGTCGGTGTGGGTTGTTCCAGTGAAGGTCTTGTTCGTTGGAGGGCGGACAGGGTTTACCCAGATTGCGGTTGGTTCCTTGGTGAGCGATGAAGCTGACTGCCGGACTTAGTTTTCCTGCTGTACTTGAACAGGTTATAGTGGAGATGAATCCCCTGCTCAGAGAGAAGCCCCAAACAATCCTTGGGGAAAAGGTTGAATCCTGTTTGTTGGAAAACTTTTATCTTTCTTCTTCTATTATATATTAATTTATCCTATTTACTCACTATAAAAGTTTTCACTCAGTCTGTTTCTCTCTCAAGGCCACACCATTCCCTGCAGGATGGTGTTTGTGTAGACCAGACATAGCTTCTTCGATATAACAATTCAGGTTCTTTCTCAAAGGTTTATTCATAACATGTTAAAGTTAACCAAAGTGTGTGTAATTTGTTATGACTCTGACTGCTTTCCATTGTTGTAAGTAGGGACGAACGCTGCCCAGATCAGAACAGAGCAGAATGCTGTGTATGATGAACTGTTCTCTCTTTACAAAGATATGATAAATGTGCCAACTGAGTGAAAATCCATCAATCTCCATTTATTTAACTAAGATGAATAGTTGAATATTTTTTCCCACTCACAATTTGGCGTTGTCAAAGCAGGAATCTCTTTGACTGATTTTTTCTCGAGGACAGCGATTGTCAGAAGTGTCAGGTACCACCTGAAGGAAGCAGTCTTCCAGCCTCAATACCCGTTTAGAAGGTTAAGGGAGTGAGGACTTCAGGCATACGGAAGTCCCCTGGAGGTCAGCAGGAGGATCAAAACTAACCATTTTTGAGGCGGTTGAGATGAATCTTTTGTCGGCACAGTTTAAAATTAAATTTCAAAACTACTAAATTACAAAACCACAGGTTGTTAAGAGATTTAAAGATTATATACTGAAAAATTAGCTCAAACAAAAGGCTCTGTTCGAAACACCTGGGCTGCATCCTCCAAGGATACGGTCTACCTGGACTGAGCCAGCTGAGCGTGGCTGTTGCTTAGCAACCGCGACAGATTGACACACAAAAGCAGGAAAAAGTAATGAATACAGAGGTTTTCAAAACTGTTTGTTTATTTATTTATTTTTTTATTGTAAAGTGAACAAAGACTACATTAACAAGAATCCTGGTGGAATAAATGTTCCAACCAATGGGAGCAGGAACAAATCAAAAATCAAATGTAATGATATAAGACTTTAGTCAGTTAAAATAACCTGTTGCTGTCATTTTGCACATCTCTGATGTTGTTGCTAAGTATTTTCAAATATCCATCACTGTAAAATGTTCATAGCTGCATATTGGTTATTTATTCTCCAGTTGTATATTGTTTACGGAGCCCCTAAAGGGACACTGAAGAGAAATAAAAAAAAAATTATACTTTCTCGTACGCATCAGATACTTTCTCGTGCACACCAGTTTTAGTTTCTCGTGCGCACCTGATACTTTCTCGTGCGCACCTGATATTGTCTCTATTTTTGTGTTGATGTTAAAGAGATGGCTGGCGAAGATTTAATAAACCTTTTGAAAACCCGAAATATTCCCTACAATGTCGCCGAAAATCTGAAGGAAGATAAAGTTTGTTAATCAATATACTAGGGTTGTAAAACATTAGCATAATATTTAATTACAGTGTTGTAATATCCTTTTAATAGGCAAATTAGCAATAGCACGGCACTTGCCATCACACCCTTCCTCTTCAATCAGATACTATTTCAATACTATTTTAGAGTTTTTTTTTCAATAATTAATAGTTTGTCTGTGTGATCTAATTTTTAGATTGATATTAACGTCATAAATGTGATGACCAATGAGGAGCTGGGACAATATATTGTGAAATATGGATACCGACTCGCAGTAAAAGCATTTTGTCAGCAAAGAAGTGAGAGTTTCCAAACTCCAGGAGTGAAGTCCGCCCTCATGCAGCGAGTACGTCAAAAACTGACCGAACAGAGACCTGCTGGAAGCAGTAGACCGCGGCATTTTGGCAATCAACACGCTGCAAAAGATAATAGACGGGTCGAAATTGGATGGCTACATTTTAACAACGGAGATTTTCACCAGGTTTGAACAAGACACTTGAGTGTCCAGAAAACTGTCACAATGGGGGAACTGTTGGAAATGGGAAAAGGCCTGTTCTTTCCAAATGGAAAATCTCCCAGAGGGTCAGCGGAGGATTTCGTCTTTGACATACCTGATTTTAGTCATGAGAACGTTCCACTTAAAAGCACAGTAAACCAACTGTATGAGCAGACCATGGTAAAAATGCTGCGAAATTACACCTGCTCTCGAGAAAAGGAAAAAATATCTACTGATGAGCAGTTTTCAGATATATCTTCGGATTTTGAGGACGCAGAGGACACGCAGAGAAAGGTAATTAGTGGTTCGCTGTTGTAATGTAATTCCACATAAAAATTAAAGCAGCAAGCGGCATTGTGCAGCCCTCGCAGCTCGCACCGCCTGATATGTTGCAACCGCGGGAACCAAGCGACCGCCGCCTCCACGCTCCTTCCCAGGCTATGCTCCTGCTCTTCAGCCTACCCCTGCTGCAGCTTCTCTTCATCCTCCTCCCCTTTCTCCTTCTGCTGCTGCCACTGTTTTCCAACCTCCTCCTCCTGTAGCTTCTCCTCATCTTCCTCATCCTCGTGCTAATGCTGCTTCTCATGCTCCTCCTCCTGCTGCTGCTCTCATTGCGTCTCCTTCTCCCCCAGCTGCTGCTCTCATTGCGTCTCCTTCTCCCCCAGCTGCTGCTGTTTCTCTTCTTCCCCGGCCTTCTGCTTCTTCTCCCAATCCTCTTCATCACCCTGCTGCTGCTTCTCCTCATCCTCTTCATCCTCCCCTGTTACTGCTGTTTCTCATCCTCATCCTCCTTCCCCTCCTTCTGTTACTTCTCCTCCTACTGGTACTAAGTTGACCTTCCATATTGAGGTTATAAAAGCATGGTTTTGTATGACTGGAGTTTAGAGTTTGATGCTTAGCCATGCCCACATTCTTCCATGTAGAATAATAATTTTGATAACTTTTAATCTTTTAATGTCTATAGTCCATGCAAAGTGAATTTGAAGTCTCTAACTCAAAAAAAAAAAAAAACCAAGAGCCCTTCACTGAGTTACGTCATGACTTAAAAACAGAAAACGGTATCTTTGATCGCAAATGGCCGACTTCCTGTTGGGTTTGGACCATGGCTCCAATTTACTTTTTTGTGCGTCCTGATGGGTTACACACGTGTACCAAATTTAATAACTGGCCTGGGGCTTGCATTGTGTTTAATGGCAAAGAGACCACATTTGACGCTTGGCCACCCCACATGCTTTGATGTAGAAAAAATCCTTTGATAGCTTTTGACCCCCTGTACCTCAGCTCAAGGTGGAGTAAGTTTGAAGTCTGTAACTCAAAAGCTCTAGGAGGAGTTAGCTCAAATAGGTCAGGAAGGTAAAAAAGCAAAGGGATTTCTTTGATTCAAAATGGCTGACTTCCTGTGTTTTTTTTTTACCATGGCTCCAAGAGGATTTTTTGTAGGTCCTGAGGGGTTACATAAGTGGTCCAAATTTTATAACTCTCAGTCATAACATGACATGGGGCTTACCCTTTGTTTTCCTTGCCTAATGACCAAGTTTATAAAGTGTAAAATTACGGTGAAAATTTGAACTTCAATCCAAAATGACCGACTTTCTGTGGGGTTTATACCATGGCTCCAAGAGGCTTTTTTGTAGGTCCTGGTAGGTTTAACATGTGTGCCAACTTTCATAATCCTACGTAATTGCATGGCTTGGGGCTGGTCGTTTAAGTTTTTCTAGGGGGCGCTGTAGAGAACTTAAGGCACGCCCACCAATTATTGGCCTAGATTCTTATGTGGGCTTAGACCAAGTTCCATCATAGTGACTGTGGTGCAGATTGAAGGATCTATGAGGAGATGAGAGCCAAAAGTATGGTCATGGCGAAACGCCTGACTTTGCCAGGTCACCATGGCAACGCCATTTAACTCAAAATCTTTGTGCTTTTAAACGAAGTTAGACCAACATGTTTTCTATCATCCGACAAGGTGCTGATGTTTAAAATGACTTAAAAGGGACCCTTCCCAAGTGAAAAAAGTGACTTTCTTCCCTTAGAGGGCGGGGCTTAGATGAGGTCATCATTTGACCATCCAGTATCGTCAAGCACCCAAAGGGGCTCCTTACTGCCAAACTTGGTTCGATTTGAATTTTTTTTGTAAAAGTTATTCCATTTTGAATTTCTTGAAAAGTACCCTAACGAAAACTGAGGATTTCTGATAACTTTTAATCTCACAGGTCTTTACTATCAACACACCAAGTTTGAATCCGATAGCTCATTATCCCTGGGAGGAGTTTGCAAAAGTTTGACGTGAACGAAAATGAAAAATGGCAAAAAATTGACCTTTGACCCAAAATGGCTGACTTCCTGTGGATTTTAGGGCATACCTCCGAGAGACTTTTTTTAATGATTTTATGAGACCTACCTATGTACCAAATTTCAAATCTCTGTGACTTACGGTATTCCCCATCTCATTCTAGCAGGCGCTCTTGAGTCGTTTGGGGGCGCCTGTTTCTGTTTCCATTAAAATACGTAAATTTCACGCGGGGGACAATTTTCCGTCAAGTTTGGTGACTTTTTCAGTATGATAAAGCCTCCAAATAAGCGATTCATTGGGGAGAATAATAATAAACATTCGAATTACTGTTGGCCTTCGCAGCACTTCCCTGCTCGGGCCTAATAATGCAGTTGGATCTAAGGCATGTAATGATTTATTGTTTTCAGCCATTAGCCATATAACTGAATCACAAAGCAATGAAAATGCAAATTTTGCATTAGTGAAGTAAACTTGAAACATCTTTAAAACGCTGTAGTGGAAGAACTGTGGATTTTTAAAACCCAGATTCAGTGCTGTTGCTTCAGAAACACTCTCTATTCACGTGGCAGCTAAATTTTAAAAACATGTCAATAAATATTCAGTATGTATGAACAATAGTGTAAACGTGTATAAGCCTGCTGAATAATGAAACAGCTTTTCATGAAAAATTATACATCACAACTTCTTCATTCAATATAGGACAGGACAATCCAGAGGCAGTCTGCAAGGAAACAAAGAAGAAGATACCATGAAAGGACAAACAATGATCAAAGGAATCAACCAGGGATATCTGCAGAGTCCGATGTGATACCCACTTTTTCAGCACGTGAAGAACATGGAGAAGTAAGCCCTAATGGATTTATTAAAATCATACAGTGTGAGGTGATTCATGTTCTACTTTATTTAAAAAAAAAAAAAAAAAAAAAAAAAAAAAAACAAACAAAGAAAAAAGCTCTGGCAATGCATGAATGAAACATCTTATTTTATAGTCATACCCAAAATCACATTGCCGGTACTCACATGTTATTTTGCTAATGGTTAGGTTAACGGTTAGGGCATAGAAAGGGTTGAAAATGACTGAAAATCAATGGAAGTCGATTGGAGTCAACACATTGTCCTCACTAAGATTGCAGAACGAGTTGGGTGTGTGTGTGTGTGTGTCATAGCAAAGTGATACTACATTACCACTATTTAAGAAAGAGGGACCAATTCAGCAATTCTTAGCCAATGTAATAATGGTAATTTGTAATGAGGCAGACTATTACATCATATGCATTAATTTAAAGCTACAGTGTGTAATTTTCAGCGACATCTAACGTTCAGACTGCAGACTGCAGCAACATCTCCCCCCCACCACTTCTCCCCCCCAACAATACGGCGAGCGTTACAGGACAAAATGTCTTCCACGACGTCACATCGCCTACCTTCTCAAGTGATGAGGTTTGTTTACATAGACTATAATTTACAGATAGTATTTCATTAGTCTGTGTAGGGTATAGATTTCACATGTAGACTTAAGATAATGAATATACCCGTTATTTTTTTTCTACATCGTTGTGGCGTTTTGGTGAGCTGCTTTGCATGGTGATATAAACGAAGCGAAGTAATTGTAGTCATTAGTTTAACAGCGAGATTGTGTTAGCTGGAAGAATATATATATTCCGTTTACAGAGTCCAAGTCATGTTTGTGTCACGGGGGTTACAAGGCGAGGAAGAGGGAGAGGAAGAGGGCAGAGAGGCCGGGGGGGGCGTGCAGCCAGGGCCAGGCGAGGTAGAGACTGTCAGCTATGTGACTAGAGCTGCTGAGGACAGGCTTGCAGATTTCCCAGCTTGCCGGATAGAATAAAGTACATCTATCTATCTAGCTCGCTAATATGCAGCTTCATATATCTGTCTCTCTCACACTCACACACACGCCACTATCAGCTGTGGTAATTTTTATGAAGCTGTGGCCTTATCTGAGTAATGCTACCTGACATCTTGACAATAGTTTGGTTGAAACAGGGATGGGGTGGGGTATTACGTGTATAAAAAGACAACTGTGTGTAGGATTAATTACCTGTCAACAGAAAAATCCGGCAACTTGAGGCGTCACTTTGAAAAACCTTTTTCCTCATCAGTGACTTCCATGGTGTAAATGCCGTGCCAATATGGATCCGTGTTTTGCCGTTTCTTGTCGCGCTTTGCGTTTATTCTCGTCGTGTTTCTGCTTTGCTTAGATGACGGGGAGTTCGGGTGTCCGGGCCGCGTTTGTGATACACAGAGTAGGCATGATCCTCCATTGATCGGGATGTTTGGCCACACAGTGCCAAACAGTTTGCAAGTCACTCACACGCCTGCTGCCTTGTTCACCTTTCTTGTTACTGAGGCCAGTATACCTGCTTCTTCTTCTTCTTCTTCTTTGGTTTCAGACAGACTAAACGCTTCTCAGGCATAATACTGCCATCACTGTTCAGTACCGTCCAGTTCATCTCTCTCAACTTTGCCGTAGTACTTTTTCGGCGTAATGGGAGATCTACTTAATGTAGTTTGTTGCCTCTAGCAGCTGCGTGGCCTTAAAGATGTCACCTGCTACTCCATGGCCTGCGAGACCCACTCCTATGTAATTATAATTAGCGAATTCTAAGGCAACGCAAATATTATGGTTAAAAGGCTGAGCTCATAGGTGATGATAAATAACATAGTTATGTATAATATATTCAATTTCTGACTTTATATAGCCATGTAATTATTACACACTGTAGCTTTAAATTTTTAGTATGTTTCCATGGTGAAATACAATACTAGATTATGTTTTCTTACATTTAGAAGCCAATATTGCAATAATACAGAATGCACTAGATTACATAATGTGGTATTACAACCTAAGTAAAACCTTTTGAATCTAGGAAATAAAATGTTGATAGCAGAGGTAATACCACTTTATGATTTATGATTTCAAGAAATAAAATGAAACAGTTCACTGTAAATTCATTGATTTTACAGTGTGTATTGACAGACAGACAATTCAAGCAAGCAATCCCAGTCACATTCTCTTGAAATAATCTATGAAGAAATCCTGGATTCTTCATTTGAAGCTGCTGGAACCCATCCTCAAGAAGCTGCAGACAATCCAGAAGCTGAGGATGATTGTTTAATCCCACACTCAAGATGCAGATGAAGCTCTTCAGTTTCCCCCAGTCATGTTTATTAATGTATCTGCTGAAGATCTTGAAATTCAATTTGTGCCAGTTTCCAGTCATGATGAACAAAGTCTAGACTCCACTCTTCCTTGGAACCAAGATGACATTAACTCCTCTCAGGTAAATATAAAAACATTTTCAAAACTAAGTTTTGTCTCTGTCTGTCTCTTTCTAGTATATTTTGTGTCATATAGATGAAATCAGTAGCCATTTAAAACTAAACAATATTGATACAAGAAAAGAATTCCGTTTTTAAATTTGATTTATGTTCAATCATTAAAAAAAATAATTAAGAAAAAACTGATTCAGAAATTATTTTTGCAAGTCTGTAATATTTTTAATTAAAGTTGAATTATGTTTTTTTTTTTTT
>JAGKQL010000066.1:6873321-6920062 GCA_018398635.1 Cyprinodon brontotheroides | reverse complement strand
TTTCGTCGCCTATTTTTGCTTTGGCACCACAGCGCCACTTACAGGGCTGGCATACATTTTGCAGCGTTTTCATGCATTTCTGTGGACGATCACATTTATTTTACGTCTCCGTCTTTATGACAAACGTTCTGGAAAATATTAGCGTTTCGTGTTCGTTTTGACTTTGTGTGGACGGGGCCTAACTTGTTTTATCTACTATTGTTTGTGAAAGGGTAAGATAACATCTGATCTGTCCTTCCCTCAGCTCCTTCAATTCAGCATGTTGGTAACTTTGACTCCCAGTTTTCCTCCACATGAGCTCATGACGGTTCGACCCTTTCCTGGACCACAGAACGGACCAGACCACTGACCCTGACCAGACTAGGACTGAGAGGTGACACATTAAAATGACCTACAAGAACCTTTCCTTAGTCAGAGGCACGTCTTTGCACAGGCGGACCAGGTGCCTGGAAACCCTGTGGAGGACCATCTCAGCCATCCTTCCATCCTTTCAAACATGAGGTGTGGCTGAGAGTCATCAAAAAGTGATCCAAACTGAGCTAATCGGAAAAGGAACACGAAGAGCTTCAATATAAATCCAGAATAAAGGCAGAAATAATCCGCTCTGATTTGTTAATTAACATCAACCTGATGTGTTAAAAGACCAACTGTTCACCGACAACGTTCAAAATGTTCCTTTATACAACATCAACAGAAAGATGAAGACATCCACCTGAAGATGTCTGACAACACGAATACAACTTTATGAATAAGAAGGTGAATGTGTTGTGATGTGTTGTATTTTAATCAAAGATTAAAAATTTTAGTATTAAGTGTTTCATATTAGTTTTCTTGATAAAAAAAGAAAGTCCAAGTGTTTAGATGACCACCTGATGGCTGATGTGTCGGTATTGACAGAGATTTCGGATCAGAAGAATGACTCTGATGATGGTCATCTCAAGCACCCATTGGGAAAAGAGGGCACTGTTAAATTAAATCCACCCGATTCTGAAAGAGCTGAACTGAATCTGTGACAATCATTTGTGTTATTTTTTATATAGAGATTGATCTTTTTCTTTTTTAAAGGAAGCTCAGGTTAATAATTTGACTTACACTTTGTAGAAAGAGAAAAGAGTCTATTGTTTGTCTGTTTGAACTTTTCTCTTTCCAGGGAAACAAAAAGGGTAACTGAAAATGATAAGAACTAAACATTTTAATTTTCAGCAAATAGATATTTTACCATAAAAGTATCATAAATATTTTTGCCAACTAAGGTGTGATTCCAGGGCTCTTTTTATTGGAAACATATTTTAGCTATCATTATCTTTTCCATAATTTTTCCATCTATTATAATCATTTAACATTGTCCACCGACTTAATGCAGTTGTGGATTTTTTATTTATTATTTTTTTATTATCCTTTTTTTTTATTTTAGTTTTGTAGTTTTTAGCTTTCTTTACATTTATTCACAATTTTAGTTTCTTAGTTTTTTTATATTCATACATTTTCCTTTTTTTATAATATCGATTACACAAGGATAGTATTCTTTTATAATCGAAAGGGTGGACTGTTGTGGGAAAAACTTTATTTCTCTTCTATTATATATTAATTTATCATATTTCACTCAGTCTGTTTCTCTCTCAAGGCCACACATTTACTCCAGGCTGGTGTTTGTACACCAGACATTGCTTCTTCCCATAACAAATCAGGTTCTTTCTCAAGGTTTATTCATAACATGTTACTGTTAACCAAAGGGTGTGTGTAATTTGTTATGACTCTGACTGCTTTCCATTGTTGTAGAGTAGGGAGGACGAACGCTGCCAGATCAGAACAGAGCAGAATGCTGTGCATGAGACTGTATGATGAACTGTTCTCTCTTTTGCAAGAATCTGAATAAATGTTGCGGCGGTTTTACCACTGAATAAGGAAACCATCTTCACCACGACCCGTTCAAGTACCACAGGAAAATTGAGTTGCAACCAGTGTCTGCACATTTCCCTCACCCATCCAGTCCTGTAAACCCTGTTCGCTCTCCACCGGATCAGGACAAACTCTGAAGACCAACACACAGACTGAGCCAGAGTCTCCACTTTCTGGAAATGAGTCGCAACAAATCAACCCAAATCCAATTTCCCACTGAATGGAGTCTGAATCTAACAGTCTGTCTTCCCTTCGCCTTCCAGTTTTCTGGCTGAGCAGAGTTCGGGGAAATTTTGCACCGAAAGCTCAAAAACATTTCAATAAAACCCGCTGAACGCTTTACTCTGTGTCTCTCTGTTTGGCTTCACTGCATGTGGGTCGAACCTTAGATAAGATCATGAAAGAGCTCTACCAAACCGGGCAAGATCCCAGGGGCAGGTTATGCAAAGAGGCTCCAGAGGCAAGCTACCATCTCACAAAAGGATGGAAGATACTGGCACAAAAGTCAAACTTGGAAAGTCATAACCAAGGAGCTGGTTTAGTGTACAGAAACATCTGTTTGAGAGTGACCTCTCAAGGTGGTGGAGAATGACAGAGTTAAGGTCATGTAGGACTTCCAGATAAAAACAGACTAATTGGATGTGGCCAACCAACTGGACATTGCAGTCATTGATAAGCAGCAGACGACAGCCGTAGTGACTGATGTAGCCAATACCAAATGATGGAGATATAAGGAAAAAATAACATGAGACAATGGAAAAATACAAAGGGCTGAGAGAAGAAATAGAGCCTGAAAGTTGAAGGCAAAGGTATTGCCTATGTTCATTAGAGCAGTGGGGACAATAACACCCACAATGGAGAAATGTCTCAAAGAGATACCTGGAGAAACATCAGTCCAGGAGTGTGCAGTTATAGGGACAGAAAGATTCTGAGAAGAACCCTGAAGCTCCACTGCTTCTGGTAAAGGCAGGGCCGGCCTGAGACATAAGGTAACTAAGCGGCTATTTGGGCCCCAATATTCTTAAAAATGACACCGACTGCAAAAATATTAAAGAATTAATTTGGGATATTAAGGACTCTGAAGAATTAAACAACAATAACTAAAAAAATAAAATGGAAGATCAGACAGTTTTCTATTTCATTCAGTAAACAGATTAAAAAAGAAAAACATATATTACAATTCACATAATCCCTCAGAAGTAGACAAACTTCAAATATTAACCCTCCAATCTAAACTCATCAATGAGCCTGCATGTTTTTTATAATGATTATTTTAGAGTAAAGGTGAAACAAAATGGGGATAAAAAGATAATCTACAAGAGGACAGAGTATTAAACAAAATGCTATCAAATGTTTGATAATTAAATCAGGTGAAAACTAACAATGTTTTAACAATAAAAATACAGATCTATACATTTTATAAAAACCTATATACCTCCAAATGTTAAAAACCAGAATGTTTTGCCTTTTTTTTGCCAGACTGAAAAATGTATTCCTAAAATTCAAGATGACTATAAACAAACATGTGATCAGCTGTTGAAACTTTTTCGTTAAACAAAGCTCCTGGTCCAGATGGACTTACAGGTAACTTTTATAAAATTTTAGCATTCATTTCCCCTTAATATTGCGATTATTCACTGCTGAATGTCTTTTCAAGTAACAATAATTTTCCGCCATATCTTTAACATCTGACACCATCATTTTTGCATTAATCTAATGTAAAAATACAGTTTCGAAAATCAAAAATACTAAATTTTTTTCTGAAAATGGAAACGGTATCTCACACTTAACATTTACAATATGTACGATATTTGTATGTTTTTCCTGTAAAGAAAACATTTTGTAAATGCAAAATTAACTTATTATCTTAAAAAGTTCTTTGAATTTTACAGCAAAAAACTTTAAAGCCATGAAAGTAAAGATTTGTAAAGTGTAGAACGGTTTGTTATTGTTCAATTTATATTAGATCTCTGTAATTACAGAATATAGGAATAACTGCCATTTTCACATGTTTTATCTGAAAAAAATACATTTTCTTACTGTAAAGGCCTCTTCTATTGTTCATTTAATGGAAAATCACCATAATATTTATTACAGTAAAGCTCTGGAATTTTAACATTTTGGTTTTTTAAATTAATATGATTATTAACCACAGCATGGTTGCACATTTAACAACATTCAATGATTTTTTTCCCATGTGATGCTTTTGTGTTAGCATTAATTCCTTAAACAAAATACAGTTTCATAAATGCTAAAAATGGAAGCTGTATCCAACATTCATTACATGATATTTTTTAATGAATTTCATGTGAATCCAAAGAATGTATAATAAAAGTCAACCCTTCAATCACCCATACATTTCTAAGAGCTCAATTGAACTCGGTCAGCTTTTCTCACCATTGGCAACGTTGCACATCTGGTCACTCTCAGAATAAACAAAAATGGGCATAAAGCTAGAGCTGAGAGAGTGGCTATGAGTGTGGGGGCAAATGATGCACCATTGTACTTGGAGCTACCTTTAGCTTGCTTTAAAGAGCTAACCTGGAGAGCTCTAAGGCGTTTAACTTAAAAAGCTTGCTAAAGCTAAGGCGTGCTATTAGCCAGCTAGAATGTGCTGTTGTACTACTCTGCTACTGGATGAGGCCTTGCCATGAACCAGCGGGAAGCTACACTGCCTGGCCAAAAAAAAAGTCGCCACCAAAAAAAAAGGTCATTCACTCTAATACTTTGTTGGACTAGCATTATAGCTTTGATTACAGAACGCATTGCTGTGGCATTGTTTTGATAAGCTTCTGCAATGTCAAAAGATTTATTTCCATCCATTGTTGTATAAATTTTTCACCAAGATCTTGCATTGATGATGGTAGAGTCTGACCGCTGCGCCAAAGCCCTCTCTAGCACATCCCAAAGATTCTCAATGGGGTTGAGGTCTGGACTCTGTGGTGGCCAATCCATGTGTGAAAATGATGCGTCATGCTCCCTGAACCAGTCTTTCCCAATTTGAGCCTGATGAATCCTGGCATTGCCATCTTGGAATATGCCTGTGCCATCAGGGAAGAAAAAGTCCATTGATGGAATAACCTGGTCATTCAGTATGTTCAGGTAGTCAGTTGACCTCATTCTTTGAGCATATACTGTTGCTGAACCTAGACCTGACAAACTGCAGCAACCCCAGATCATAACACCGCCCCCACAGGCTTGTACAGTAGGCACTAGGTATGGTGGGTGCATCACTTCACCTGCCTCTCTTCTTACCCTGATTCACCCATCACTCTGGAACAGGGTCAATCTGGACTCATCAGACCACATGACCTTCTTCCATTGCTCCACAGTCCAATCTTTATGCTCCCTAGCAAATTGAAGCCTTTTTTTCCCCATTAGCCTCAGTGATTAGTGGTTTTCTTACGGCTACACAGCTGTTCAGTCCCAATCCCTTGAGTTCCTTTCACATTGTGCGTGTGGAAATGCTCTTACTTTCAGTATTAAACATAGCCCTGAGTTCTGTTGTTTTCTTCGATTTGATCTCACCACACATTTAAGTGATCGCCGATCATAATCATTCAGGATTTTTTTTCTTTCTTTCTATCATTTCTTCCTTGAAGATGATGGGTCCCCACTATCCTTCCAGTTTTTAATAATGCGTTGGACAGTTCTTAACCCAATTTTAGTAGTTTCTGCAATTTCTTTAGAGGTTTTTTCTGCTTGATGCATGCCAATGATTTGACCCTTCTCAAACAGACTAACTTCTTTCCACGACCACGGGATGTGTCTTTCGACATGGTTGTTTAGGAAATGAGAAGCAAATCATTGCACCAGTTGGGGTTAAATAACTTGTTGCCAGCTGAAAGATAATCGCCCATGCAGTAATTATCCAATAGGAGGCTCGTACATATTTGCTTAGTTGAATCCAGGTGGCGACTTTTTTTTTGTCCAGGCAGTGTAGATAGCCACCAGCACTAGTACAGAAGGAAGAAACTTGAATTATTGGTGTAAAGAGTGGTCTGAATACTAGGATCAGTTTGGCCTTTTTCACTTAAAGTGGAAGTTCAGGATTTTTGACATAGGGCCTCATTTTCAAGTGAGCCAGGATACAACTTCTCACTGAAGACAGTTTCAACATATTTCATTCCGTTATTCTAGTTCCAGGTCATCGCTGATGCTAATGCTAGTGAAAGTCAATAGGAATCTGCTAGCCTGTCATTAATAACAATCTTAACCACTCCACAGAACATCTGGGGCAAATCATTTATAACTTGCTAATGAGACACTTTACAAAGTTGTACTTCCTGTATTAGGCAGCGGGATTGATATCACCTGATGCTACGTGCATGAAGGAATTTGATTACACAAATATACAGTCATAAATAATGGTAACGTCTGAATGGCATGAGGATATATCGGGTTTTGAGGACAATTTCAAACTTTTTTCATCCAACTGTCTCTATATCTCTATGAACCGGAATACACTGACAAAAGTAACACTACCACCCAGAAGCAAAGTATATAATTCCGCAGCTGGTAAAAAACTAGTTCCTCAATAGGGCTCGGGATCAGCGTTGCATTGTGGGATGTGGCGGCCATATTGAGGGCTACGCGAACGTAAACATAGCTCTGATACAACGTTGTTGTTGAAAGAAGAGACGGTAAAGTAGAGAGAAAAAAATATGTTAAAATCCTGAAAAGGATCTGGAATTTACCGGGACACATTAAATAGAGAAGCCAGGGACCGGTATGTTGACAAAATCAGCATTATTAATAATTTGGATCCATATGAAGTTCCAAACAATGAGTGGAGTACCGATGAGTGAGCGCCTATACTTCAAAACAGTTCCCAAGCTACAAGTCCTTGGAGTCTCATGTGCAGTTCATGAATGGATGGGATCAGGAGCTGCAGATCATAAAGCCAGCAAACAGTGGGAACACAGTAATCCGTACAAAGGTAAGCTGTGCTTAGACGAGCTCTGGAACCTGCTAGTTTAGTAACTGCTAACCGCTAGTGCTAACAACCACTCACGCATGTAATGTACTTTTAACTAGCTGCTATGTGTTTCAAAGGTGTAGTTAGTAATGTTAACTGCCAACCCACCCTAAACCCTCTGGGTTTCTCACGTATTTGAGCCTTTTCCCGCTGCCGTTTTTATTATTTTCCCTTAAGAGATCCCAACTTTGAAGGAAAGAAACAATGTAGGCTATAAAAAAAAACCGTGCATCTTTAACTTACCAGAATGAAAATGCAGGGAACACACTCTCATTGACATTGGAATACTGTGGAAAGTTATGTTCAGTCGTCTTACAGCCGCGATCCAAGCTAGCAGGCGACTCTTTATCTCTGACACTTGGTCTCCGTGGTTACGCCTCCAGACAGGAAAGCGGTGGTAAGTTAACCCATTTTCTATGTTTTTTCCCCATGGCAATCATGTGTTGCGCTGTTACAGCCCACAGTACAGCAGCGGTTTACCATGGTTGAAATCAAGTTAAGGTGAAATTAATCAAATTAAAACATGGCTGAGAGGGAGTACAGTATGCGGTAGTCATAGGCAGTAGTCTGAGCAGCGGTAAAAGAGGCCTTCAAGATCACGGCGATGCAAAGTGCTTACGTCATGACGACCAAGCCCTATATGTAATGTAAAATTTGTCATACAAGGCTGATTTTACTTGTTTAACATACAAGTTTACCAGTTGAACACAACATTTACACAGATAGGCTTGCTGATTTGCCTCGGATGTTCTGTGGAGTGGATAACATTGGTGTTAATGACAGGCTAGCAGATTCCTATTGGCTTACACTAGCATTAGCATCGGCAACCTCCTGGAACTAGAATATTGGGATGAAATATGTTGAAAATGTCTTCGGTGATAAGTTGTATCCTTGCTCCCTTGTAAACTAGGCCCTATGTCAAAAATCCTGAACTTCCCCTTTAAGTGAAAAAGGCCAAACTGATCCTGGTATTCAGACCACTCTTTACACCAATAATTCAAGTTTCTTCCTTCTGACTGTAGCTATCTGCTGCTAAGATTCAGGACAAACGGAGTGAGGGATTCATTTTTCTCTGCAGTGATTATATTTCTGTAAATAAACTTGTGATAAGATGTGTTTGTTTACTCTCTGGCAGTGATGTATATATATGTATATGCAGAGGCGTGCACAGACATTTTGGGGGGCAGGTGCTCAGGAGGGGGGGGGAGGGCACTTTTTAGCGCACGTGTAACACTTAATTATAAAAAAAATAAACGCATGTTGAATGAAATTTGACTTTTATTTGTAACATTCTCTAAACGTGAGTTTTCAGTGGAAAAAAGTCACACCACCAACAGAACAGACTAAAGCATACTTCTTTCATCTGGCTCATCTCCCTGTTTTCCCTCACCCATCTGTTCTCCCTCTGTATCCTGGTCTCTTTCTGTCTCTTTGTCTTCCCTGAACTCTTCCTCATCTCCTGTCCTGTTATATGTTGATGGTATAGAGCTTCCCTGCTGTGACTGGCTACAATATAATAATAATAACCATCATGACAATAATAATAATAACAAATGATAATAATAATAATAATAATAATAATAGCTTTAACAAATATGCCACATTAGTTTAAATAATGGGCTATTAGGGCAACATGACTGGAAGTCTTGTCACGTGGATATGACTTATGGTAGCCTACAAAATAATAGCTATTTTAATACCTGCTGCACAAACCACTTAAAAATAAAATGTGAACAGCTTTTAAGATTTTTCAATATGATTAACCCTCCTTTCTTGGCATTGTGCTGCAATTACTAAATCAATATACAATTAAGACAATAAAGAGACCAAAATGTGTTAATTTATGTTGCCTAACAAAACCTATACAACAGAAAACGTTTGTCTTAACACATAGATCTGTACAGAAGAGGATTAGGGCAGCTGAAAAAAAAAAAAAAGTTAACTGATTTTTAAATTTTACATTTCAGTTTAACATGGGAAAAAGTCAAATTCTGACTTTTTTCATTGTCAAGAAATTCTGAGATTAAAGTCAGACTACTGAGTAAAAGTCAGAATTCTCAGCAAAAAAGTCAAAGTTATGAGAAAGAAAAAGTTAGAGGTATTATGAGATTAAAGGTCAGCATTCTGACTTTTCCCCATACTAAACTGAAATAAAATTTAAAAATCAGTTAACTTATTTTTTTTTTCAGTGGCACTAATGCTCATTAACACAGAATTGCAAACTCTACCAAAATTATTTGTAGCCTCTGTGGTCGTCCTCACGTTATCTGTCATTGACTTGGGCTACAGTGTAAAACTTTCAGAATCAGAATCCAGGTTTATTGCCATTGTTAGTGAAGGTTCACAAACTAGGAATTTTTATGGTACAATCGTGCAACATGAAACATATAATATGGAATAGGTAAATAAAATTATAAAAATATCTAAAAACTGTGATTATACGGCATGCAATAAAATAGACTAATATATACACTTAAGATAAAAATATGGATATAAAATATAAAAAGTAAAATAGCATCTTACAAGGAGACAACTAGTTTATCTGGTGACCAGTCGGCAAAATGCTTGTTTTGGTGCTGCTGAATGAGACACATTTTAATGCACAACAAAATGATTTTTTGCTTGATCTGTATATTACATGGCTAATGGGGCACGGGAGAAGCAACCTGTCAGCGACCGTTCCTGCTATCTGAAAACTGCTATGATGCTTAGCGCATCTGGCATGCCCTAACGGGCGACCAGGCGAGTTCCGCGTGACAAAAGGAAGTGAGAGAGGGAGATGGATTTACGTGGCGCAAAATAGGTCGGTCATTTTACGGGGCATTGTTTCCAGTAAGTTTTTAATGGCTCAGGTTTTCAAAAGATCATTTCAAAACACCGACCTCAGTAAAATCTTAATAATAGCCAATAATAATAATAAAAAAAAAAAGTTTCAAAAGGGCATTTTCTTTTATAGAGGGCAAACTTCCTAGTGCTTTAGCACCACCTAGTGTCTATGTGTGCACGCCCCTGTGTATATGTGATGTATATATGTATACACACATATATATATATATATATAAATATAGATATATACATACGCCATGCCATAACTGATCGTACTCCCAACCTCAATATATTATTACATATATATATATCATGATGCCAATATGATATATATATATATATATATGCCATACGCGGATTGATTTATTCCCAACCTCAAATATATTAATACTTTGTGAGACATACCAATGCTCAGCAGATCAATTTCATGTATATATATATATATATATGTAAATAATAAAAAATATATATATTTTTATATATAAAAATATATATATATTTTTATATATAAAAATATATATATTTATATATATATATATACATACATATATATATAATTTTTATACCGCTTTAATCATTTTGTTGTAAATATAACTTAAATGCAACTTGTTCAAAAAAGCATCCCAGAATATTTTTCCCCCGTCTGCAGCCTGGGCCATCATTCCACAAAGTAAAGCACTCAAATTTAAACTGGCCAACCAGCTCACTGCACTTGACTTTGTTCCAACGGCACTGACTGTTACGTCTGTACAACAGCAGACGAGCTACAGCGGTGGCAACTTTGCATCTTTTCACACGGAGTATTACTTTAATTACTTTCTAAAGTAAGAGTGGATTTGTCTGCCTTTTGAATTGGGAGGATTTTGCTGAAGCCACTGCACATCTTCGCTTATTTTGGTAAGTAAAAAACTTTGCATGGAGTAACTATATAAAAGTTGCTTTGGACTCCCGTTTTTTCTTTTTATTTTAACTTTGCAGCTATATTGAGTGGCTATTACTTCGGTGTGCTTTATAAGAGCATGGAGTAGCATGGAGTAACTATATTAAAGTTAGCAAAGGATAAGAGGTTTAACTTATGTCTAGAATATATATGTTAGCCAACCTAGACTTTGAAAAAAGCCCGCTAACATCCATCGCGCCTGCTAAGGTTTTTTTTTTTTTTTCCACATCCAGTCTTTGCTTTGGACTTCCGTTTTTTGTTTTTGTTTTTTTTTTTACTTTGCAGCTATATTGACTGGTTATTACTTCGGTGTGCTTTATATTACACATGTATTCCTGTAACATATGTGGAGAATCATCTAGGTCTGTGAAAGACTATGTTTTACACTGCAAACTGCATCGTAATGAGCCCAGGTGCATTTTTAAATGCGTTGTAGCAGATTGTAAGCAGGTGTTTTCAGGTTATGCAGCTTTAAAGTCTCACTTTTACCGTCACCATTCTGGTACTACAACAGTGTATAAAGATATGACTTTAATCGGATTAAAATGCACAGTTTCACTTTGTGAATGGCAGTGTGAGGGAACTAAAGCTTTGATTGCTCACTTAAAGGAACACATTGATGAAGGACATAATGTGGAATGCCCAGTGAGAGGATGCAAGGTCATGTTCTCTGTAAAATCCTCACTTACCTCTCATATGTCTAGAAAACACTGACATTGCTTAGAACATGTGATTTGTGGACCTGTCAAAGACACTCAAACTCCCACTGAAAGTCCCACTGCAAGTGCTGTGAGACAGGAAGCTGCCAGTGTCTCAGATGCTGAAGACCCTGTTGTGGATTAACCTAATTTTAGTGACCTGTATCTCAGAAATATATGTATGTTTTACATGAAACTACAGGGGCAGCACCTACTTCCAGCATCTACCATTCAAGCCATTGTTGAAGAAATGCAGAATATACACGAATTGGGACAGATGTATACTTTAAATAAGATAAGCTCTCTGACCTCTCTGACCACTTTCTAATAACCTTCAGGATTACTTTAACAGAGTTCTCCTCCCCAAAGAAAGGTTACATTTTAGTAGATCTTTTATCAGATAGTGCAGTTATAAATTTTAAAGTGAATCTGCTTCACTTTCTCTCTCTCTGTGTCGCTGAGCAGTGCTGCAGAGTGCAAAAGCATGGCTTAGATTCCTGTTGGTGATTTTGTTGATATGGGTTGCTAAGTTCTCTCAAGTGAAAGCCTAGACAACGCAGCTCCTTTGAAAATGGTGAAAACGATTAAAATAGAAAGCTTGCTCCTTGGTTTAATGCAGAGTTGGAGCACTTTGAAGCAAAAATGCTAGGAAACTGGAGAGAAAATATCGCTCCACAGGCCTCTAAGAGGAGTCCTTCCTAGTCTGGAAAAATGGTTTACTGCTGTATAAAGAGGACCCTTTGTAAAGCAAGAGTAGCATACTTCTCCTCGTTAATAGAGGAGAATAAGAATAATCCTAGATTTCTTTTTTAATACAGTTGCCAAACTCACCCAGAGCCATAGCTCTTGTTGAACCCCATCCATTCCACCTGCTCTTAGCAGCAATGATTTTTATGGGATTCTTTTTAAATAAGATTGATCTTATTAAAAATAAGATCATAAAGCACTCCTCTATCCGCTGATTGTACCTGAGGGTAGTCATGGAATCTGAACCGGTTTAGGACTGCTTTGATCCAGTTGAACTCTCTGAATTAGCAAAATTATTGTCTTCATCTCAAGCTCTTCAACTTTGTATGTTAGATCCAGTTGCAACCTGGTTATTTAAGGAGGTATTCCCTTTGATCTCCTCCTCCATTTTAGATGTGATTAATCTATCTCTGTTACAGGGATATGTACCTAAAGCTTTTAAGGTTGCTGTAATTAAACCTCTGCTTAAGAAACCGCCTCTTGACCCAGATGACTTGGTCAATTATAGACCTATATCCAATCTTCCTTTCTTATCCAAAATTCTTGAGAAAGTAGTTGCCAAACAAGTTTCGCGATTACTTCCACCATAATGAACTTTTGAAGAGTTTCAAATTTGGCTTTAAGAGCTCATCATAGCACTGAAACAGCTCTGGTGAAAGTCACTAATGATATTCTCATGGCCTCAGATAATGGACTTGTATCTGTGCTCGTCCTGTGTGGATCTTAGTGCTGCATTTGATACAGTTGACCATAATATTCTTTTAGAAAGACTTGAATATTTTTATTGGAATTAAAGGAACAGCTTTCTAGACTGGTTTTAAATCTTATCTATCTGATGAATTCAGCTTTTGTTCATGTTAATGATAGATCTTCAACTGTGCTCAAAGGTTACCTGTGGGTACCACAGGGATCAGTGCTAGGACCCATTCTCTTTACTTTATACATGCTCCCAATTGGTAGAATTATTAGACAGCATGGGATTAATTTCCACTGTTATGCTGATGATACCCAGCTATATATCTGTCTATAAATCCAGATGAAGCTAACGCATTACATAGATTACAGGCATGTCTGAAGACATAAAAACCTGGATGACTCTTAACTTTCTGCTTCTGAATGCAGACAAAACAGAAGTTATAGTCTTTGGACCAGAGTCTCTGAAAAAGAAGCTGATTAGTCAGTCACTTCATTTGGATGGGGTTAAACTGATTTCAGATAATAAAGTAAAAAATATCTTGGTGTTATTTTTTGATCAGGACCTGTCATTTAAATCCCAGATCAAAGAGGTTTCTAGAATTTCCTTCTTTCATCTGAGGAACATTGCAAAAAAATTAGAAATATCCTGTCCAGGGGTGATGCTGAGAAACTAGTCCATGCATTTGTTACTTCAAGGCTGGACTATTGTAATTCTTTACTATCAGGAAGTCCACAAACTGTAGTTAAAAGCCTTCAGCTGATCCAAAATGCTGCAGCCAGAGTTCTAATGAAAATTAAAAAGAGAGATCATATCTCGCCTATCCTGGCTTCTCTTCATTGGCTTCCTGTTAAATCAAGAATAGAATTTAAAATCCTCCTTCTCACATCTAAAGCCTTAAATGGCCAAGCTCCATCTTATATCAGAGATCTGATTGTTCCTTATGTTCCTAACAGAGCACTTCGCTCTCAATCTGCAGGTTTACTAGTGGTTCCTAGAATTTCTAAAAAGTAGAATGGGAGGCAGATCTTTTTTAGTTATCAGGCTCCTCTCCTGTGGAACCAACTACCAGTTTTAGTCCGTGAGGCAGACACCCTGTCTACACTTAAGGCTGGCAGGCTTAAAACTTTCCTTTTGATAAAGCTTATAGTTAGAGTGGCTCAGGTTATCCTGAGCTATCTCTATAAGTTCTGCTGCTATAGGCTTAGACTGCTGGAGGACATAGGGACCCCCATTTCATCATTCTGCTTCATTCTCTCTCTGTTCTCCTATTCTGCAGAATCTGTTAGTTCAATCTCTAACCTTCTGCTCCTCTCTGCTTTTCCTCAGAGTAGCTTTGCCTCGTCTGTTCCTGTTTGGCTGTGACGTCATCCTGGAAAGAAACATCAGCTGTGCTGCTTCTATCAACACCCTTGTTTATAGATGTTGGAGATCTGCCCACTAAACCCCAGTGTGGTCCTGTTTCTCTGACGCATTTGACTGAGTGGATGTTCTTCTCTTCAAGATCACTCTGGCATGGGAGCTGCCTTGCTTCGTCTGCCTGCCTGGCGTGTCCTGGGCCGGGCGCTTTTTACACAGCTGCTTTTTGTATCTCTGCTTCTGTCTCGCCGGAACCCCCAGTCAGGCTCCTCGCTGCAGCATTTGGCCTCCACACTGAGCCTGGACCTGCTGGAGGTTTCTTTCCTGTTGTGCGCTGAAAGCCTTCTACTCCACTGTCGCTACAAAGTACGTTTAGTGTGGGGGATTGTATTTGAGGTCAATGAGTCAATGCAATCCAACTGGTTTTCACTGGATAGAAAACTTTGTATCAATTTGACTTCAGCCAGCTCACATCTGAAAGACATGTCAGTTTCAAATGAAGACATTGTAAAAATCTGTAATACAGTTAAACAATCTGACCTGTTCTCAGCTTGTCACACAGGACCCATGAGAACTACTTACTCCAGAGACCGGTGCTTCAAAGATGTGTTCAAATATGTGGAGCCCAAAAAGATTTTTTTGGGTAGTGATGAGAACAGGACAGACAGATTTGCATACTATGTTCCTGTGTTAAATACTTTGAAGGGTATGCTGGAATCTGGTTTTTGGCAAGGTCTCTTTTCCGTGAATCATAATGAGGTTTCCAAAACAGATGTACTCAGTGATTGTTGTGATGGTAAGGTGTTTCTGTCTAACAAATTCTTTAAAGAAAATCCAAGTTGTCTCAAACTAGTTTTATACCAGGATGCATTTGAGGTAGTGAACCCACTTGGTTCTGCAAAAAAGAAGCACAAGATTTTGGCCGTGTACTTCTCCCTACTCAACATACCCCCTCACGCTCGATCAAATGCTGATCTGAAGGTTCTAGAGGAGAGCGGGATAACAATAACAGACAAATCTGTTGTGAGAGGAGCTCTCTACTGCATTGCTGGAGACAACCTGGGCTCTCATTGTATTGGTGGTTTCACTGAAAATTTCAGTACATCTGAGTTCTTTTGCAGATATTGTCTTTTAACTCGAACTGATTTTCAGGGGGTTGATCCAGCCATCTGTGGACCTCTGCGGACCCCAGAAGCATACAGATTTGCAACAGAACAGCTGGAAACAGAAGATCTACCAGAAGTACAAGGGATAAAGTTCAGGTCTGTCTTTAATTCTTTACAAAACTTTGATGTTTGCACACCTGGCATGCCTCCATGTCTTGGTCACGACATCTTCGAGGGTGTCCTCTCATACGATGTTGCACTTTATCTTAAGTTCTTCATCTGTAAAAATAAATGGTTCACCTACACAATTTTGAACAGGCGTATCAAACAGTTTAGGTACATAGGAGCAGATGCTTCCTCCAAACCTTGCGAAGTCAGTCCAAAAACATTGAAACTTAGTGGACAAGCTGTTCAAAACTGGAATTTTTTGCGACTTTTACCTCTCATAATTGGAGACAAAGTGCAGAACCCCGAAGATAATGTGTGGCAGTTAACTTTGCAGCTCAAAGACATTGTTGACCTCATATGTGCTCAACAAATTTCTACAGCACAGGTTACTTATCTAGATGTTCTTATTAAAGAATATCTGGAAACCAGAAAGACACTGTTTCCAGAGGTCAAGTTGAGACCGAAACACCACTACTTAAGACATTATCCAGGGCTGATCCTGAAATTTGGCCCTCTCATCAGGCTATGGACCATGCGTTTTGAGAGCAAACATAGTTACTTCAAAAGATGTACAAGATATCTCAAAAACTTCAAGCATGCTTGTAGCTTATAGCAGTGGGAGAGGAAAACTCCCTTTTAACAGGAAGAAACCTCCAGCAGAACCAGGTTCAGTGTGAGCGTGCCATCTGCTGAGGCCTCCACTGGGGTTCTGGGCGAGCATTGCAGCTATGAGATGAGACAAGCAGTTGCAAAAGGCAAGTGCCCCGCCCAGGAAACACACAGCCAGGCAGACAAGCTCCAAGGCAGCTCCCATGCCAAAAGATGTACAAGAATCTGTGTTTGACTCTTTCAGAGAGACATCAGATGTTTCAGGCCTACCTCTCTGCTGGCTTAGTGAGTCCTCCAGCTTTGCAAATAAAAGATGGCTCACCATTTTACTCAGAGCTTTACAGTGAGGATGTTAAAGATGCAGTGCTACCTTTTGACTTCACAGAAAGGAATACAAAAATTCCTGTTGATGTACAGTACAACGGAATAACTTACAAGAAGGGTCAGTTTGTTGTTACCAAGAATGATGATACAGTGGAGTTTGGTGAACTCCTGCTCATTTTTGTGAAAGAGGATTCTGTGCTTCATTTTCTCATGAGAGTTTATGATGTAGAGTTTCTTTCATGCTACCACATGTACTCAATCAGAAATGAGACTGGAAGATTGGAGTGCAAACTTGCCAGTGAACTAATTGACATGTGGCCATTATCATCTTACCTGAGAAATGGACAGCAGATTATTCCACTGAAGCACAGCATCTTGTCAAACTAAAAACATTGTTGTCAATGAGCCAGAGATTAACAAGTTTGTTGGCATGTCTTTACAGAAATGGTGGAATCACAGAAGATAAGTGATGCAATACTAGAAGTGCTTCCAGACCTTCCTGATGAAGTTGTTAAGTCAGTAGAAGATGCTTTGGAGGCACTTGGTGTGACAACCACATATGATTTGAAATACATCACCCAGGGAGACTTGCTGCCAGTGGTAAAGCCCATACAAGCCAGAAGACTGGTCACTGCCTGGACTCAAAATGGTAAGTGTAAAACATTAACACCACACAATTACACGGAATTGTTATCTAATACTTCCCTATTAATAGTAAAAAGTTGTAAGCTGAGTCTTGCTGTGTGCAAGTGTCACATTATAATTAAATGCTTTTCATGTAAATAAATGTTGTGACACTAAGTAAGCAATTTTAAACGGTTTGAGTTATTCAATTTAAAACTGTCTGCTAGAATAATTGAAATATTAATTTCTGTCCATGTCATGTAGCCTTAATATCTAAAAGTATATCAGTGCACTGAATTATTTAATACAGTTGCAAAACAAAATTCCAAGTTTAATGCTTTGATGTCTTTTATTTTTCTTTTACAGACTCGAGCACTTCAACACCAAAAAGGATGTGCCCCTCTCCAGTCGTTCCTCTTTCCTCTCCATCTTCACTTCCTTCCTCACCAGCGTCATCCACCTCTTCACCTTCAGGTGGCTGTGTTACATTTGCACCAAACTGGGCAGACAGTTTTGAGATACCATGGCAGAAGCTCCCTGAGGAGTTAGTGCAGAACTTGGAAAGAGAGAAAAGGCCAAGTGCACGTCAACGACGAGAAATGGTAAGGATCGTGGTCTCTGAAATGAGGAAGATTTGCAAGAATCCAACCAAACACAACACAACAGACATAGCAAAAAGGATGGTGGCTCAATATCCCAAGTCCCTTCAAGATGTCATTGATGGTGATGTTATTGGACTTGGATATCATTCCCTGGTAAAACAACTTCAGGCAAGAATAGAAAATGTCAAACGACCTGACACACCAAAGATTAGAAAACGCAAGACCACGTCTGATGATGACACAGACGAAATACCTGCAGAACAGACAGCAAGTGTTCAAGACACATATGGCTGTATTAGTTGGGAGCCAAAACACCTGCCACTCTCTGAGACTGTGGAGAGTCAGCTTGGGAAAAAAGAAGAAATGAAGAAGCTGTCTAAAGAGGTCAACTACAATCTAGATGTTGTAAAAGACCTGGTCAAGTGCACGTATTACACGCAGCGCAAAGAAATCAACAAAGGTGCAAGCATGCAGAAATTATGCCAGGAGTGGCCCTTTCTGTTTCAGGAAGTTGGAATGACAGCACATTTCCAGGAACTAACTGGTGTGGATCTGATGAAGACCTTCCTTGCCAATGTGGACAAAAAGGGGAAACGTCTCTTAAACTTCCTCAAATATGTAGATGCACAAAAACACAAAGAAGTCTTAAATGCTCTCTTGAAGCTTCAGGCTGAAAGAACCCAGCCCACTGGTTGCTCAGAAGGTACCATCGAGATGGTGCTCCTCTTACTGGCACATTTTGGTGAGAGGAAAGAGCATCTGTTCCATTGCGTGGAGACAACAAGCCTTGCAGCGGAAGTTCCGATGGACGAAGTGCCACCAACACCCTGCATCATTGTTTGCGGTAAGTAGACAAAACAAAATCCAATTTTTTCTCTTATGTTGTAATTGTCATCCTCTTGTACTATTAGCCTGTTTAGTTTCATCTCATAAAAGGTTTGCCAAAGAGTTCACTGTATTTGTGGGTTTGTATATAAATTTTGGACACACTTTCCTATTGGATCGAATAGGAAGTAGGTGCAAACTAGGGATGTTCCCAAAATAGCGCCAGAGGAGTTCATGTTTGACATCTGGCTGCTATATCATACCCTTTTATATCAATGCTCATGTACGGTGTGCCAATTAAAGATGGGAAAAATATCAGCTGTCAGTGAAATAAGATGAAATTGACAAAAGTAATGATAAATAAAAATTATAAAAAAAATTGTGACATTGATTTTGAATTGTGCTTCTACAGAAAAATTAAAAACAAACACAAAAAATTAAACAAGTAAACAAGCATGATGGGACTCCAAAGCTGGAATTTTATTGAGCAACACTTTGAGACAATCACTGCAATCAGGGCTTTTCTATAATGTTCAAAAAGACGTCTGCACCTGTTGACAGGTATGTTGGTCCACTGTTTATGGGGAAGGTGCTCTAATGTGTCTCTGAGAGTTTTATTTTTTTCTGTACGTATGCATGTATGTGGCTGACATTAAAGCCTCCATTAGTAAAGGTTTTTTAATTATGTTGCTTATTTTTAGGATCAAACTGCTTTGCTGCTGAGACATTCATGCTGAGCATCGACCAAAAGATTGTCAACGACCACATTACAACCTTCACCTCCGCCATCTGCCTGATGTTTGGCAGCTACTACTGCTTCAACATACACTACCCAGTGGAACTGCGATCAACACTGGAGTTCATCCAACGGTAGATGTTTGTTGTATTATATATATCAATGTAAAATAGTCATTTGACACCTGTCTCAGATTTTAATATTGCTGTCTTTTTCTTTTACTCTCTTTTTTTCTTATAAAGGTGTTTCTTTTCCATAAACCCTGAGAGAGGCACCAAGGTCGAGAGCAAGAAGAAAAAAACTGCTTGCTGTCAACCCCAGAGTCCTTACTCTCATTACAGACATTGCAGACCATGAGTGGATCTAGACCTATCCAGGATTTCTTGGTATGATGTCATGAAGATGTGTAGCATACACCATAGATATTGTATATCCAGAGTTATATTTTTCTGAATGTTAGCTTTAAATGTTACTTGATAAAATACCTGACTCAGTGTTTAGAGTACAGTTCGACTGTTCTTTGTTTGAAAAATGTAAACCTGACAGTTCCAGGAATTTCCTGTGTTTAAATTTCCCTATGTGGTTGAGGCAGTGGATATTGAGATTTATGGTGCAACATGTAAAAATTCTGCTTTCCATTGGGCACTTTTGTATTTGATGTGAAAAAGATATGCAGATATATTGTTAACATTTTGCACCTAGAATTGGTCAAAAATTGCATTTAATGTTCACAAACTAAGCTAATTTTTTCATTAGCTATTCTTTTTTCAACCTCACTGCAGTAGTTTAGTACTACAAATAGGTTTAAGCAAAGTACGTTAGGATTTCACAGGTTATTCTTTTCTTGCTGTTATTGAGGCAATTGTGTTTTAAATGTCAGATGAAAATTAGACATCTTATGTTTGACTGCCTAAAATATGTTAAAATAAAATGCATTCTACATTTAAAAATCTCAGGTTGATATTTTTGTGGTACATTTTGGAATTTAAAAATATCAATTCATGCTTGGTCTGTTAAGCTTACAGAGCAGAATGACTAAAAACCCTACTCTGGGTGTGTAGTATGACAGCAGCAGTTAAGTCAAAGGTTTGCCAAATACTGTGTGTAGTTAAGATTTTTTTTTACATGCATATGATAAAGTTGCAGTTTAATTGATTTAATTTAATAGTGAAGGACTATTTCATGGTGTTAACTCTTAAAATGAATGATTGTTTTTTTCCATATTTGACAAGTCATATGGTAACAGTATCTAAATGTTTAATTGCTGTAGATCTACACTGGCTTTCTTGCATCCAGAGCTGCTGCCGTTTTACTGTAAACAAAACACAAAATAATGTCATGCCACTGTTATTTTACAGATCTAGCTGGCAACCACAGCTCCCAGATTTGTGCCTTAAAAGGAGAAAATGTTTTGGTGCCGTATTTTTATTTTTATGGGCATTTTTTGGCAACTCCAGCTGCCGGTATTTTACCGTAAAGGTACAAATGTTCTGGTGCCGTATTCTTATTTTTACGGGTGTTTTTCGGCAACCACAGCTGCCGGTACTTTACCGTAAAGAAACAAATGTTCTGGTGCCGTATTCCTATTTTTACGGGTGTTTTTCGGCAACCACAGCTGCCGGTACTTTACCGTAAAGAAACAAATGTTCTGGTGCCGTATTCTTATTTTTACGGAGTTTTTTCGGCAACTACGGCTGCCGGTATTTTGCCGTAAAAAAGAAAATGTTCTGGGGCCAGTTTTTATTTTTACGGTGGTTTTTCGGCAACCACAGCTGCCGGCGTTTTACCGTGAAAACAACAGTTGTTTTTTTTTACAGTGCATACAAATAATATTGTTCCAAGTTTTCACCAAAATCTCTAGTAACTGTATTTGAATATAGAGACTTAATCAATATGATGGCTGTATTCTTTTCTTACATTCTTATAAAGCATTTGATTCTGTAGAGCAAATATTTAGACTTTGGAGAAAAATCTAATTAGAAGTCTACTGTATATCAGAACATCAATAGTTGTTTAACTCTTCTTTAAGGTATGAAAGCTTGATTTACCATTAGTGTCGGTATTCCTCAAGGATGTCCGATTTCAATTCAATTCACAATACACAGCATGTCATCTCTAAGCACTTTACAGAGAAAATTCAACCACATCATCCAGTCAGACTGATTCAAAGTTTATTCTATCAAAAGGGGAAAACCAGTTGATTGCATCAACTCATTGGGCGGTTATCAAGATCCAATTTTAGTGCAGATCAATTTGCTGGCTGCAGAAACTGGAATTTTCTAAGCGAGGGCGCTGAACCATGGTTTCGCGGGTGATTTAACAAGGCGATTGCGTAACTTCGGTGGCAGGTGCAAAACTGTTGGAGGCGCCCTATTTAAATGATGGTTTTTCTTGGCGTTTTTTGTGGTTTGCGGCATGGCGACTTTGCGACTGGCAGAAAGCGCAAAAGGAAATTTGACCCCATGGAAATGGAGGTGTTGGTGGATAATCCAACAAACATTTAAGTGAGCTACAGCAAAGAAGTGTGACTGTTACACAGAGGAACGCTATATGTGAACAAATCTGTAATAAAGTAAGCTGTTAGGTGAAACCTTGCGAACAGTGGACTGAAGTAAAAAGAAGATGCCAGGATATTAGAAGGCGAAGATAAGATGCAATCTGACCAGCAGTTGAGTGATATCAAGTACAGTGTGGCGCCTCCTTGTGGCTGGCAGCAAATCACTGGAATTGCAGCTTCAAAATGGCAATGCTGGATAAGCGATATGTTTTGATGATCGTTTCCTCCTTCATTCCAAAACAATTCTGCGAATTGAAAAATCGCGTTCTCTCGTCTCCTTGCTTCAATTCCATGCTCTCCCTTCTTGTGACAATAACAGCTGCCATGATGTGCGTTATGCGCATACAGACCATTAGCACCTTCTTTTGAAGCGTGTTAAATATAGAGTCAGATACTGTTAGCAAAAATTGCTTTCAGGTTTAATAAATCACTTTTCGAGTGCTAAATTAATATATTTACATGTTCTCCTCCCACAAGACGCACTTTTGCGTGTAAATGCCCCATATTGCATATTCATTGCAGAAAAAGTACTAAATGGATAAGAGGCGCTATTTAGCACGTTTTAAAGACCAAATCCTTTTAGCACGCTGTTGATAGATCAGTTTGTACATTTTTTAGCGTGCGCAGTGAAATAGCTCACTTTTTATACACGCAAACCTTTGATCCGGCCCATAGACTCTTCAGCAATCCCTCATACCAAACACGCTTGTAGGGACAGTGGAGAGGAAAAACTTTTAACAGAAAGAAACCTCCAGCAGAACCAGACTCAGTCCAATCAGACAATCATGAGAACATAAAATAAAGGTCAAGCCAACAGTAACTATAACTATCACTTAATTACTTTCTGTGTTTCATTCACTGTAACGCATTAAGGTGGGCGGTGAAACCAAACAAGGCCAAGAAGGACCCAAGTAGCACTCAAGAATAAAGTTGTGAGGCAAAAACATGTGCATGAGTCAATGCAGTCACAAAATTCAAGGTAACCGAATTTACTTTTTTCCAAGCATAATTAATCTCATTTCAGATGACACTCTGCACTGACACCAGCTGTCCATGCTGTAAGTGATGTGCATATATAGGAGGCTGTTCAGGATGCTTTTTATGAAAATGAAAAACAGGTATTTTCATTTCAGCTTTATGTTATTGGCAGTAATATCCTCTGAATGCAAAACCGTTTTACAGCTTTAAACACTAGAATCAGATTTAAAACCACCTCTTTTCTGCCAGGAGATGTTTAATTGAGCTCTATGTTCTTGCTTACAGATGTCTGCAGTGTTCATGTTTTTGTGCATAGAATAAAAGTTGCAGAAAAACAGGCTGATCTCGAACATCTAGAAACAAAGGTGTTGATGGCAGCGAGGATAATCTATTGAGGAGAATGGGGTGAGAATTGGTATCAAAGGCAGCAATGAGATAAAGGAGGATGAGGATGGAGAGGAGTCCAGAATCAGCGGCTATAAGAAAATTGTTTGAGATTTTTATTAGGGCGGTTTCAGTACTATGGGGGGGGTCTATCAACTCTGAACTCGTATAGTGGATTTAACACCCAAAGAGTGCATTCCCTCTACCTGTAGCCTCCAATGCTACAGGTAGAGGGAAAACTTTGCTCTCCATTTTGCTCTCATACGGACCACTTTAATCAGCCTGGTAAATAATTTCTCTCAGATGGTTTAAATTTTTTATTTGCTTTCTAACTCTATGTCATTTTTGAGTCAAGATAGAGCCGTGTGATAGACATCTGCTACATTGCATTAGCTGTATTGCTTTGGTGATAGCCTAATCATGTTTACCTGACTTCTAATCTTTGTAACCATAGTGTTGAAAAAATGGTTTGTAGGCGAATAGTTTATGTATTTTTTGGCTAAACTCATCAACATCGACACACCTAAAAGAATGATTAAGGAAATGTTATCATGAACACATGGAGCTGCGTGAATCCCCATCTATTAGAAGACTGTCTCCCATAAAAATCAATGCAGCAAACAGCGGTTTAATTGGAGAAATGAACCTCCTCTGCAGTCGATAAAAATAGTTCTTAGTTTAAATTTAGTTCTCTTCAGAATTTTTTTACAAAGCAAAGTATTGAAGTGGAAATTGAAAAGGTTCAACATTTTTACATGTTTTGAAAAAATATTTTTTCAACTGTGGTGCACTTTTGAAATAAATATTTGCGAAAAAAACAAACATTGCTTCTTTATTTATTTATTTTTCCAAAGGGATTTTAATATGTTCAGAAATGCTGGTACTTAGCGCTACGAACAAAGTGGTGAAAACTGGTGTATCAGTTTAATATAATCCACTCTGTGAATAGTTCCGTCTGGAAATGCCATTAAAAATAGTTAGTTTCAATGGTTAAGTAGAGTCAGATATGTGGCGGTAATGTTTGGTTTATCTAAAGGTTTTAATCTGTTACTGTGTAAATGGGTTTGGCTGTAAATTAAGGACAGATTCTAATATATCTGCTGGGTGGGGACTATAAATCTGTAACCTAACTAAGCATTTTTGGTTGTTGAATATATTTTGCAGATATATTTTTTATACATACATTGTTTAGATTTACTTATATCTTTCTACCCATTTTATTTAATAAAAGTGTAGAGTTGATGGGGATACCGATTCTAGCAATACGGGATGAAATAAAACGCCTGATGTTAGAACAAAGACTGTTGATTAAAAACAGTACATCCCATCCATTCATTTTCTGACACGCTTAATCCCAAGTGGGATCATGAGGGATGCAGGTATCTATCTCCAGCTGTCAATGGGCGAGAGGTGGGGTCCACCCTGGACAGGTTGCCAGTCCATCAGAGAAGGATAGTACAACATATAGAAATTGTAAGTTAATATAAAACACAAATATAGATTGAAGTACTAAATTTCACACAGGAAAAGGTCATTTTCCTTCTGCATATAGTCTTTAATGATTACACCTGCACTCTATTTTCTGTTTCATTTTTATTACGAGTATATGGTTTATAACAGTTTTCAATGGGATGAGAACATTTGGACACTGAAACAATCGAGAGATTTTTTAAGGAACGTGTTGAAACGAACAAGGAGCTGTTTCAGAGGAAGGAGTAGACACTTTTTAACATGATCACTGGCGATATTCTGCTATAACGTGGAAGGGAAGAATAAAACAGAAACGCTCATCTTACATAAACATAAAAGTCTTTCAAATTTTCAGTTCAGTACGTTGGAATTGAGGCGGAGTGAATCTCGGTCAGCTCTTCCAACTCTGTGTGCGCTTCCAACGAGGCGATATAAGGTTTCCTCGTGAGGGATAACTACGGTGGCCTGAAGTGGAAACTGCAACTTCACAAATCTAAAAGCGCTTAACAACATTAAGCAAAGAGCCTACTACAAAGCAAAAGCTACAACTATTATTCAGGAAAACACAATTACATTAACATTAACCTACCGGACAAGTAGGTACCAGTGGGAAACATGAGACATGGCTGATTGGACGATGGTTTCTATGCATCCTACAAGTTTAGTGGCACTACAATGATCTATAGTGTGTTATTGGCTGTTATATGCTAATAATAACAAAGAATATTTTCAAAAATAGAGTTTAGCACATATTCCTACAAAGTAAAAGTTGTAGTATGATCCAGATGGAGTTATCTATGTATCCTACAAAGTTTGTTATGCCATTCTAACTTAAGGTCCCGCCCACAGTTTCACGGGAAGTTCGGCCTGGCTCTTGCCCATAGTAGAAGGCCAGTATTATCGCCCACTGTCAGGCTATCCAATCAAATTGTCAGGGCGTGCTTTATTATACCATGATGGACAGATGACCAACAGTAACGCAATCAACCACGTGACCAATGCGCCGCTTGGGTGACAAATGTAAACAATGGCTGCCGCTGGAGAGTTGAGGTGAGTAGATTCTGCTATTAGGTCTGTTCTAGAAGATATCAACAGCAAATTAATTTTAAAAGAGGAACAGAGTAGAAACGCGATCAAGGCCCATTATCAATTCTATTCTAGGCGCAGCAAACTGCACGCTTTGATTTTTGCTGACAAATCAACTGGCGAGTCGCTTAACATATCACACACACGACCTCGTTGCTCTTATTTTTTTTTTGTAGGTTCATCCAATTGGAGTGCAGAGGCATTTTTTCCTGGAAACGCTCGAACTCACTCCCCATAATCACAGCTCTATGGAGCAGCATCAGACTCATATATTCTGACTAGAATTGAGTAGGGACTACGTCAGGCTTGCCCAAGTTTGGTGGCACTACAGTGATCTATAGTGTAGTTATTGCTCATTTTATTCTTATTGTAATAATAACATAGAGGTTCCATTTGTTATTTAGACTTTGGGAAAGTCCTCAAAAAGTATTATTTTCGAATCCAATAAATGTGATATGAAAGACATGAGATTAGATACACATGAAATCAATTTGACAATAATCCACCTCTCCTTGGTGACGCTTTTGAATATTTCTCTCCGATTATTTCTACGGTGTTGTAACTTGCAGACGGTCCCTAAGCATTTGTATAGGAGCGAGCTCTGCATGCGGGGTCCAATGTGATTCTGTCAGCACGAGTAGGAGACTTGTTTTGAGGAAACTGCGGTTGTAGCTCACTGTGCCTCGCTGTGATTATGGAGAAGTGTTAGTTTTTTAGAATTCATTATCCGCGGACGAGTTATTAATACAGAAAAGCCGAATCTGTGAATATGCTGCCAACTTTACTGCAGTTCTCCGGTATTTGGGGAATATCCAAGTTAAAACTAACACAAAACAATGGCATGGAGCGCTCGGGTCGGTGGAACATCAAAGGCTTTGGTTAGAGCTTCATTAGAGTAGGATTGTACAGTTGAATTTGTTGTTTATGCTACTTTTGGTTTCTGGAATATTAAACATTTTCAGTTCATGTACAGCTCACCATTCCCACATTAATGCCACATTAAACCAAATACATCATCTTGTGAAAACATTTCTCCGATTGTAGAATAATATAGTCCAGGTGAGAAGTTTCTCAGTATTGTAGTTTGTAATCTAGAGCCAGAAGGCTGAAATGGCTTTCGGTCGCTTACCAAATACAGTTTCATAAAACGCGTATAATGATTGAAACAGTAACTGTTATTGAAACCATAGATTATTAGAACCACATAATTTAAACTATCCTTAGTAAACGCATCTTTAGCAGATATTACTTTCGATATCTCCCCTCCACTTTAATTGCCAGTTTCTGGAATTAAATCTTCGTTCTCCTTTGAACTTTCCTTCTGTCGGAAGCGTTCACTGCGCCGAGAGCGTGGCAAAGAAAAGTGACCGGGCGCTGCACCCCGCCGAGTAGCAGCTTTAACGGTCGTGCCAAGGTTGTTATCCCCTGCGAAAATTTGTATCTCCCTCGGTCGGGAGCGCGCACGGAGTAGGAAGAACAACCCGAGTTAACTCCGCTTCAATTCCAACGCGCAGAACTTCAAATTTGAGAGGTTTTATGTGTATGAAAGTTGAGCTTTACTGTTTTATTCTTTACTTCACATGTTATAGCAGAATATCGCCAGTGATATTGATTTAAAACTAATGATAAAACACAAACGTTTGCTTGAAAGCTGGTCGCTGACAGCAGTGTCTACTCCTCCCTCTGAAAGCAAACAGATCCCTGTTCTTTTCCACCTAACGTTCATTAAAAAAATCTCTCATTGTTTCACAGTGTCCAAAAATGTTCTCATCCCATTGAAAACTGTTGTAAAACTATATACTTGTAATAAAAATGGGAAATAGAAAATGGAGTGCACGTGGTAATCATTAAAGACTATAAGCAGAAGGAAAATAATTTTTTCCTGGTTGAAATTTAGTACTTAAATCTATATTTGTGTTTATAGTAACGTACAATTTATCTATGTTGTACTATCCTTAATAAACAGTTTGTTTCTAACATCAGTCGTTTTATTTCATCCCATATTGCCAGAACTGGCAATATGGGATGAAATAAAACCTGCTGTAATCTGTTCCCCTTTGTCTAAATCAGACAAAAAAGGCCCCAGCTTTTTTCATTTTTGGCTTATAAACATCTTTTATGATGACAACTAACTCCTGAAACTTTGGAGTTGATTGACCTTTATTTCTTAAAAGTTACGATGGGGGGAACAAATTATAGCAGGCTACCTGCTGTAATCTGTTCCCCCTGTCTAAATCAGGCAAAAAGGGTCCCAGCTTTTTCATTTTTGGCTTATAAACATCTTTATGATGGCAACTAACCCCTGAAACTTTGGAGTTGATTGACCTATGTTTCTTAATTTACAAGGGGGAACAGGCTTTACCAGCTGAGATTTTTAGATGTAAAAGTGTCTTAATGATAGTTACTGAAGTAAAATGAAGCTGTCAGCACCTACTCACTGCATGCTTAAGTAATTGTAAAGTGTAGAGCCTGTAACGTATTCTTTTAGGGTAATAACAAATAGTTGCAAAAAAATTAAATTCAAGGTTTTGCTTATAACTTCTCGATAAAAAAATATTTTTTTTATTACAAGATAGAAACAGAATAATAGAAACAACTTAACAGAACTATTGACATGCAAAGCACACGTAATCCTCTTGGGGATCTGTGTTTCCAACACATGGAAGGTGGTACCATCTGAAGCAGTCGTCACACTGAATCTGTTAAAAATAGAGAAAGAAATCAGCATAGAAAGTAGGGAATTCTTTCAAGCACCTGGCAATATTTTTCAAATACCCAGATGTCTTCAGTGTCTGTGTTTTCCTCACCACAAAAGTGACAGAGGTTGCTCAGGTCATCTGTAGGACATAGCAAAATATGCAATGAGCCTTAATGTTTTTTGACAATATCACATCAAATAATACAATGTTAATGTTTCCAATAGTTAAAAGCAAGATACTAATCATGTAAGACAATCCAAAGGTAATTGGATACATACACATACATTGGATACATATGGATCGCATAAATGCCCTGTAAACACATTTGAAACTGTAATTCATGACTTTGTGTTATGCAAATTTGAAAAATAATTATTTAAATATCCATCCTTTCAGTGGTCCAGATTTTTTTTGTGTGTGTTTTCATGATACATTTCAGTTTGAAATAAACATTACAATTTTTTTTTATGGGGTCGTAATAAACCTATTGTACTGGACTTTTGATCAAGCTTTGTACAAGAACAGATATTTTGACATTTCTTGATTTTTCCTTGCCTTGTAGTAGCCCGACATGTCTGTATGTCCTGTTTACTCTCTCCTAGAGGATCCAGAAACACCAACCGCTTGTCTTGTGGGTAGATTACCTATGATTAATTGGATTCAATAACAAAAATTCCTGGAATCACTCACTGTTGATCAGTGTCCTCTTCACATTAACAAAATTAGTCTTATTGACATTTTTGTAAAGGAATAATGGACACGGAAGGGTTAATTTCCACTAACATCCAGTGATGATGCTTGTTGACAATTCCCAGAATTACACCATATTTCGTTGGTTTTATCTAAAATGAATAATGTAACATGTTAGTAACTTTATTATAACAGCGATGAAACATCTACCCAATACATGAATTGAAAATCAAACCAAAACAAAGATAAAAAAATATATGTTTTTACTAATCCAAATGATAAGTGCTAAATCCAGTTTAGTATTTATTTGAAAGATTTCGGAAGCTCTGGGTCAAGAAAGCAGTTATCTAAAAAATATAAAGAAATAAAGGTCAATCACATCCAAAGTGTTCAGGAATAAATTGTCATCATAAAAAATTTTGATAACCCAAAAATGAAAAGGCAGGGACCTTTTTTGCCTGAAGTAGATTGTGGGAACAGATTACAGCAGGTGGCCTGCTATAATTTGTTCCCCCCTTTGTAACTTTAAGAAATAAAGTTCAATCAACTCCAAAGTTTCAGGGGTTAGTTGTCATGATAAAAGATGCTTAACATGTGAAGTAAAAGAATAAAACAGTAAAGCTCAACTTTCATACACATAAAACCTTCAAATTTCAAGTTCTGCACTTTGGAATTGAGGCTGAGTTAAGTCGGGTTGGTTGTCCTACTCCGTGCGCGCTCCCGACGAGAGGATACAAATTTTCAAGAGGGGATAACTAATACCTTGGCACTCCACACGCTCAGCTCCCAGCCTCTAATCAGAGGCTCTGTTCGAAAACCTGGGCTGCATCCCTCCAAGGACGCTGTCTACCTAGACTGGATCCTTCCAAGTCCTTGAAAATAAAGGAGACCGGAAGAGTTTTGTCTGTAAATTAACAGGTCCTCCCTTCCGGCGGGTTTTACCAGCTTATGCTCTGTTGCTTAGCAACCGCGAAAAAGTTGACACACAAAGCAGGAAAAGAATGAATACCCCAGGTTTTCAAAACTGTTTATTTATTTCATTTTATTGTGAAGTGAACAAAGACTACACCTCACAAGAATCCAGAGTGGGAATAAAGAGTCCAACCACCGTAGCAGGAACAAATCAAATCAAATGTAATGATAGAAACCTTAGTCAGTTAAATAACCTGCTGCTGTCATTCTGCACATCTCTGATGTTGCTGCTATTTTCAAATATCCATCACTGTAAAATGTCCATAGCTGCATATTGGTTATTTATTCTCCAGTTTTATATTGTTAAAACACTTTACAGTATTTTATTGTTTATATTTTAACTCTTCCTATTATGTTATTCTTATACATTTTTCTAAGGTCCTCATTTGTGTGACCATTTTCAATAATCTTTTTGCTGCTGTAAATCTGCCCATTGTGGGACAATAAAGGGATGATTTTCTATTCTATAAAAGGGGTAGAAAGATATAAGTAAATCTAAACAATGTATTTATAAAAAATATATCTGCAAAATTCTCTAATATTCAACAACAAAAATACTTAGTTAAGCATATTGTGCAAAACAACAATAAAAAAATTAAACTCCTATCAGATTTATAGTTCCCACCCTGCAGATATATTAGAATCTGTCCTTAAATTACAGCCAAACTCATTTACACAGTAACAGATAAAACCTTTAGATAAATCAAACATTACCGCCACATATCTGACTCTATAACCATTAAAACAACTATTTTCATTCATTTCAGACGGAACTATTCACAGAGTTGTATTATATTAAACTGAACTTCCAATTTTCACCACTGTTCTGCGCCAAGTAACATTTCCTCTGATCACGGAGCAAATCCCGATGATGACATTTGTTCTTTCAATCCATCCCCCTCGCTCCAAGGTGTCCTGGTTTTCCCAAATGAAAATATGGTCACCCTACTAAAACAGACGCTTTGAAAAAGTGCAGAGGACATGTCAGCCCCAGCCCCCAGTGTGTACCAAAATTACGTCCATGTAAGCTACAGTACACAGACATTCGTTGAGCTCTAGGATCAAGCGGAAAACTGCAGCTCAAGCTGAAATCCGCTTGCCTGAGTTTAGACCACCAACAAGTTCCTGACTGATTGCTCATGCCTTTCCCAATATTGCAGCAACTTTTTTTTAGGCAACTTCCTTAAAGCTACAGTGTGTAACTGTTAGCGACATCTAGCGGTCACACTGCAGCAACATGAACATCTCCCCCCACGCTTTTTCCCCCAACAGTATGGGCTGAGCGTTACGGGGACAAAATGTCTTCCACGACGTCCGCATCACCTACCTTCTCAAAGTGATGAGGTTTGTTTACATAGATAATTTTACAGATAGTATTTCATTAGTCTGTGTTCAGTACCGCTCTCAGTTAATCTCTCTCAACTTGCCGTAGTTACTTTTGGCGCACGGGGCGCATCTCTGCAAGCAATCGCTAGTTTGTTGGCTCTGTGCTGCCGTAGCGCCAAAGATGTTCGCTGCCTCCATGGCTGCAGACCCGCCCTATATGTAATTATAAAATAACGTAATTCTAAGGCAAGCGCTAAATATTAAGGTTAAGAGGCTGAGCTCGTAGATGATGATAAATAACATAGTTATGTATAATATATTACATTTCACTGTATATCCCTGTAATTATTACACACTGTAGCTTTAATATAATATGTATTATTTTTATGGTTGCCTGGCATTATGCAATAGTGCATTTTATTCCTATTGGTTTAAAAATGAGACTGATGTCCATGTACTGGGAAATTATGTTATTCTTATAATTTATTTTCTAAGTTATGACCAACCCTGTTTGATCTCTCTTACTAAAATGAAAAGTATAAGGACACATTTTGTAATGTCATAACTAACTTGACTCTGTGTTCATGGTTTTATCAGGATGAGTTGGATGAGATGAACGCTGTGTGGGATTCACATATTATTCGACCATCAAAACATGACAGAGTACCAAGTGGTCGACCTTAAATTATGAACAGGTTTCCAGACCTCTACTCAACCAGAGATTACATTTCCCCAGTAAACAGTGATGATGTATAACTCTGCACTACAAACCTTACATTTCGACAAGCAACACCATGTGACACAGACAACAATCTCTGCAACTTTCTGATGGATGAGTCACATTTGCAGCTCCCATCTGATGGTTTCCAAGCAATAGATCTATACTTGCATTTGAGAACTAGTACTAGAACTAGTCTATAAGTTTTAGTGACTTACAAATGTTTGTTCAGTATCTTTGTAAACAATTTGTATCTTAGAAGATTGTGTTTCTTTCTTTTAGAAATGACTGCTATGGCCTTGCCTATTCATTAAGGCAAATATAGTTCCTTTTTTCTGAGTTTATTCAGAAACCTGACCTTTATTCAAAAACAAACTCAGTGGCAAGTTGAACATTTGTGTGTTTATTTGTTCACATAATATTCAAAATGTTACTTTGGATATGAAAATCTTCTGAACAAAACTGAAAGTTATCATCACCTATTAAACAAAAGAACTGACATTATTTTGTCAATATCTAACCCTTTATCGGGTTCTGTGGTATAAAAAAATACAGGGATGAAATCAGCTTTAGAATTTGGTTCATTCTAAAACTGGGAAAGTACATTTCTCCTTTTGAAAATGGTAAAACATGAATTTCTGAAAAGAATTTAACTTAAAAATTGCAGTTTTTAATACAGAAACTCAACATCAAACCACTGTGATTAACTAAATAATTGTTTTGAATCAAGCTTTTGGTTTGTAGGGCTGTCAATGTTAAAAGTCCGTCCGTTTGTTTAGTACCGCATTACCCATGATGCATCTCTTCATTTTGTAGTTCTAATTTCACGCAGCTGAGCAAGTTGTGTTTTCCATGCTTCTGGGTGGTTCGGTGGCACAAAATAGCATCCACCATTAAACCGTCTTTAATCCAGTGTGTATGAAACCTCTGTGCGTTTTTTACGATGTAAGTTTACATTTTAAGTCCGATATTGTGTTTTTCTGTCAGTTTTATCCCAGGAGGTTAAATTGTCCTTTATTTTCTCTAGTTACTGACAATGCGAGACTATACTTATAATAACTTAAGTTCTTTGTTACACTTTGATAGACTTATTGCCATTTCATTATTAAATGAGGGCATTGCCGTTTATTTCATGTTTTCCGACGGTTCTCTCAGTTAAATGTTTATTACGTTCGACCAATAATGCCTGTGTGATGTTATGGCGCCCTCCAGTGGATTTCTTTGGTATTACAAGTCAATTTCATTCTGCATCTATATGCACCCGTTTTGCCTGCATTGCTATAAATATGTATCTTTATTAGTTTATCAAGTGGGAATGCTTATGCATTCCCACTTATTGTTGTTCACTTCAAATTTTTCTGACTCTCTAACTAGTCCCGCAGTTTTCAACAGATTTCAACAATTTTGGTATCAAAACGTTCAGCTTGTTCAGGAGCATTGTGCTATGTCTTTTGGTAAAGATATTTTTTGTAGTTTTCACGATATTCTGCTTTTTCTGCGTTTTTTTTGTCCCATTGAAATGCATGTAGAATTCTTAGATTTCAGCAAAATTCAGATAAAACTTTATCATCTTCGACTTTTAACTACTTCAGCATACTTTCAGCTAGAAACACCATTCAACTTTTAAAATGTTTCCGTATCTTTCTGCTATTACTGTTTAACTCAGCTTTTTGCTAACTTTTACAGTTTTGCTTCAGTGAAGCTTCAAACTTTAAAAGAAAATTTTAAGATTTTCAGATTTATAATGGAAGTCTATGGACGGAATTCTTCAACTGCTAGAGTGCGTGCTCTAGCTTTTGAGCTGTTCTGGTTTTTCCGAACAAATTATTCTCAGTCCCTCATTTTTAACTCAATTGAAATAAATTATACATCAAAACGTAGGGATTTTTGTCAGGATTCAGGAAATATAACCCTAATTTATGTGGCATTTACGGTTTTCCGACAGTTTGGCCCAGACCATGAAGAAGTCCACACTTCCCCAATAGAAATCCAATGAGAGATTTTCCAAAAATCACAGACAAAATCCAAAACGATACATATTTTCGTATCGCTCCCATTTATTAACTATTTGATGTACTAACATGAAACTTGGTATAGAACATCTTCAGAACCTTCTAGCACTCACATTGAAGGAATTTCTTCAATATCATTTATGGTTTAGCTGTTTAGCTGACTTGTTCGGGCATAGGAAAACGCTGATTCTGAGAAAAATCCTCAAACTCAGAAAATGCACATTTTTACATCGTCACCGTGGCCAAATAATTTTTAGTAGAAACATGAAAGTTGGCACAGTCGAAGCCGAAGGATGGCTGACGCCAACGGTGAAAGAATTTTTTGAATACCTTTTACGGTTTTGGCTCACCGCTCGTTTGTTCGCAGGGGAAGTTTTGCTTTTGGGAGTTCTGTTCTACCATGGAACTCCATGTTATTTAATGAGACCAGCAGGATTTACAAACCTTTATATTTCTCCTTCCCATTAAGGCTGTGAATGAGCTACAGCCATGAACATTATCCCAATTGGAGACAAAGGATAGCTGTCGCTTAGACTGAAATAATTTTTTAGATACCATTTACGGTTTGTCTTCAGCACTCGTTTGTTCTGAGCTGATATTCCCATTCAAAAAAGCCTGAGAGGAAAGGAACGAAAGTGAAGCGCTTTTCTCTCTTTCACTGACAGGCTCGTTAAGCGTTGTCAAGGTAACCGAGCTTCAAAGGGATTTTACCTCTGCCACTTTAAACAGCACATTTTAATCTAATGGAGGGAGACAACACTGATTTAACATTTGGAAATGGATACAATATGACTACTGGCCATGACCCTTCCCTTCACACGCAACCCTGATAGACTTTCAAAATAAGACTCCGGGGACCCTTCAAAATAAAAGCCCCTACATTAAACTCATATTTTTTTCCCAGCATATGGCTAAACATTATAACCCAAACTCAACCACTTTTTTTAAAATGAGACTCTAGGGGTTTTTCAAAACACACCCCATGGAAAATTTCAAAATAAAAGCCTCCCATTGCCACTTTACCTACTGCCCTAATAACAAGGGAAAAGAGTGATTTAACGATTGGAAAGTCATCAAGTATCACTGCTGGGTCTGACCCTTTTCTCAACACACAACCCTGCTAGACTTTCAAAATAAGACTCCAGTGACCCTACACAATAAAAGCCTCTATATTATACTCGCATATTAATTGATGCAAATGGCTCAGCATTATGACCCAAACTCTACCAGCTTGTTTCTATTAGACTCTAGGGACCTTTTCAAAACATACCCCAGAGCAAATTTCACAATAAAAGTCTCCCATTTACGCTCTAATACAGTATCTATTCACCCAATAACATGGAAAACCAGTGATTTCATATTTAGGAATGGATTCTATATCACTGCTGGGCATGACCCTTCCCTTGACACACATCCATGATAGACTTTCGAAATAAAGACTAAAGGGACTCTACAAAATAAAAGCCTCTTCCTTACATACACTCATTCATTGTGCCATATGGCTCGTAGCTATGACCCAAACTCAACCAATTTCTTCAAATTACACTACCAAGGCCTGTTGACCACACACCTCAGTGCATATTTCTTAATCAGGTTCTAAGATTTACACTGTAATAAAGCATGTGCTAACCTCGTAACATGCAGCCTAAGCCTGCCAACGGTGCTGTCATCAACACAGCGGCTCGTAACATGCAGGTTAAATTTTTTGATAAATTCAGCTCCTTAAGTGGTATTAGCTCTCTTTCTATAAGCTTCTCTCTCTGTCCTTCCTCTGCTTCTCATGGTCAGTCTTGCACATAGGTTTGTATATTTCAATCCTCTAAGGATGACACTGTTTTCTTTATGCTGATCAACCGACACATTTTAAATCATTTCAAATTGTTGTGCCAAGTCTTGACATTTCCACAATTTCAAAATTTTGATACTTATTCAATACCATCTTCCTCAACATTTTACTTCCCATCCTTGAGCTACTCATATTTTCTTCAACCAGATAAGATGCAAGTTCTTCTTTGTAATTTCTTTTCTGATTCAGCTAATTGAATGTTTTTCAGCCTATGCTGAGAACTTTGGCTTAATTTTGTTCTTTTTCTGGACAGGAATTAAGCTTTTCTGTTTGCTGCTAATTCATAACACGCCTGACATGTTTCTGGGCAGTAGGTGGCCCCCCTTCAAAATTTCTTTATACATTTTTCTAGAAACTTGGGAGACATTATATTAAGACTCTTCTAGTGCACACATTAAAGACATTTTTTGATATTATGTATGGTTTGGCTGTGCTGCTTTTAAGATGAGTTTGTTTCTGCCATTTTACTGCCAAATGATTCTACCCTACACAATCTTCAGATGATTCAATTGTTTTCTGCAGTTTGAAGTTTCTGATGACTTCCTATCACATTTTCATATGTTATGCAGTTAATTTCAGCTTTTTTCATTCAGCAAAAGCATTCGCACTTTGCTGTTTCTACGAAACAGCTTTTTCTAGTTCTGTTTCAGATAACCACACATCCATATACATATCCCTAAGAAACCAAATATAAACTTCATCATCTGTACCATCATCTCCAATGTACCTGCTTCTATTCCATTAATAAACCTTCTGAGCTGCACCGATGGAGTTGACATATTCCCTCTGACCGAGGATCAATATCAACCTTAAATGAGTTTTTGGAACCTGGGATTTCTGGATTGAACATAAATAAAATTTAAAAACAGAATTATTTTCTTGTATTAATATTGTTAAGTTTTAAATGGCTACTGATTTCATTTTTACAAAATAAAGAAAGAGACATACAGAGACAAAACTTAGTTTTGAAAGTTGTTTTATATTTACCTGAGAGGAGTTAATGTCATCTTGGTTCCAAGGAAGGGTCTAGTCTAGACTCTCTTCACCATGACTGGAAACTGAACCAAATCGAATTTTAAGATCTTCAGCAGATGCATTAATAGCCATGACTGGAGGAAACTGAAGAGCTTCATCTGCATCTTGAGTGTGGGATAGAATTAAACAATCATCCTCAGCTTCTGGATTGTCTGCAGCTTCTTGAAGATGGGTTCCAGAAGCTTCAAATGAAGAATCCGGGATTTCTTCATAGATTATTTCAAGAGAAGGTGACTGGGATTGCTTGTTTGATTTGTCTGTCTGTCTGTCAATAGACACAGTAAATTCAATCAATTTATAGTGAACTGTTTCATTTTATTTCTGAAATGTTAAAAGAAAAAAGTACATTAAGTTATCATTCTAGGTCAACAAATTTAAGACATTGTCATAAAGTGGTATTACCTCTGCTATAAACATTTTATTTCCTAGATTTAAAAGGTTTTACTTGGGTTGTAATACCACATTATATAATCTGGTGCATTATGTATTAATGCAATATTGGCTTCTAAATGTAAGAAAACATAATTTTGATATTGTATTTCACCATGGAAACAAACTAAAAAGTTAAATGAATGAATACAGTATGATGTAATAGTCTGACTCATTACAAATTAACATTATTACATTGGCTAAGAATTGCTGAATTGGTCCCTCTTTCTTGAATAGTGATAATGTATCACTTTATTACGATACACACACACACGCCCAACTTGTTCTGCCATCGTAGTGAGGACCATGTGTTGACTTCCATTGGTTTACAGTCATTTTCAACCCATTCAATGCCCTAACCCTAAACCTAACCATTAGCAAAATAGCACGTGAGTACCGACAATGTGATTTTGGGTATAATTATAAAATAAGATATTTCATTCCTACATTGCAAGAGTTTTTTATTTTTATTTTTTTAAATAAAGTAGAACATGCATCACCTCACACTGTGGGATTTTAATACATCCATTAGGGCTTCCTGTACTTCTCCATGTCCTTCATGTGCTGAAAAAGTGGGTATCACATCGGGACCCTGCAGATGTCCCTGGTTGATTCCTTTGATCATCGGTTGTCCTTTCATGGTATCTTCTTCTTTGTTTCCTTGCAGACTGCCTCTGGATTGTCCTGTCCTATATTGAATGAAGAAGTTGTGATGTATATTTTTTAATGAAAAGCTGTTTCATTTTTCAGCAGGCTTATACATGCTTTATACTATTGTTCATACATTCTGAATATTTATTGACATGTTTTTAAAATTTAGCTGCCATGTGAATAGAAAGTGTTTCTGAAGCAACAGAACTGAATCTGGGCTTAAAAAAATCCACAGTTCTTCCACCACAGGATTTTAAAAACGTTTCAAGTTTACTTCACTAATGCAAAAAATTACATTTTCATTGCTTTGTGATTCAGTTATATGGCTAATGGCTGAATACAATAAATCATTACATGCCTTAGATCCAACTGCATCATTTTTATTTGGAATTACGTTACAACAGCGAACCACTGATTGCCTTTCTCTGTTTCCTGAAAATCCGAAGATATATGTGAAAACTGCTCATCAGTAGATATTTTTCCTTTTCTCGAGAGCAGGTGTAAATTCACAGCATTTTTACCTTGGTCTGCTCATACAGTTGGTTAACTGTGCTTTCAAGTGGAACGTTCTCATGACTAAAATCACTTATGTCAAAGACGGAATCCTCCGCTGATCCTTTGGGAGATTTTCCATTTGGAAAGAACAGGCCTTTTCCCATTTCCAACAGTTCCCCCATTGTAACAGTTTTCTGGACATTCATGTGTCTTGTTCCTCCTCCATGTCTTGTTCGAACCTGGTGAAAATCTCACAGACAAACTAATAATTATTGAAAAAAAAACTCCTAAAATAGTATTGAAATAGTATCTGATTGAAGAGGAAGGGTGTGATGGCAAGTGCCGTGCTATTGCTAATTTGCCTATTAAAATGATATTACAACACTGTAATTAAATATTATGCTAATGGTTTACAACCCTAATATATTGATTAACAAACCTTATCTTCCTTCAGTTTTTCGGCGACATTGTCGGGAATATTTTGGGTTTTCAAAAAGTTTATGAAATCTTCGCCAGCCATCTCTTTAACATCAACAAAAATAGAGACAATATCAGGTGCGCACGAGAAACTAAGTCATGCGCACGAGAAAGTATAATTTTTTTAATTTCTCTTCAGTGTCCCTTTAGGGACTCCGTACCTTTTGGCAAATAATAAAGTCATATTTTGTGGATTATTTACATGTATGAGGGGGTGTGTTAAGTAAGATATATGACATATTATGACTTAGAGTTGGAAAAAAGCAATTTCACGAACAAGATTTACATTTTACAGGTAAAAAAAAAAGCGTAATTCCTCTTTTGGAAAGTAAAATACCTTTTTTGTGTATTTTGTTGACTACTTTAGATTTGGAGGGGATAAGATCAGCAAGATATATTTAAATTTATGTCTTAGTTAGACAGGAGTTAAAATGTAATAGTCATAATATAATAATTCTTAATCACTTTTTGGCGAATTAAGGTGTCCTATTTTCTCTATTCAATTAATTAATTTATTTATCCTTCTTAATTCAAATCAAGATTAAACTTGTAATTTGGCATTTTATACTTTGCATCTGTAAAATTTTCAACATTAATAAATAATATTTCACTTGAAAAACTAAATATGACAAAAACATTTTATTTTCAGTAGTTTATTGAGTTAAATCCATCACAGTACAATAAGGTGACAGAGCAGTACTAAATTAAATCAAACGTAGCAGAAACATGCTCAAAGGTTCTTTTATTGCTAAAGTCCATTTAGAATTTGCAGATGTTCACGAGGACAAAAATGCGAAACGAAGCCATTCATGAGGAGAAGAGGAGGAACCTGCTGTAACCTTGGTCATAGAAATATAACTGATTTACTGGTGTTAATAGTGTTTGATCTAAAAATCTAAAACACCGAGAAAGACACTGAAACATGGAAATGCTGGGTTCAATCCTGTTGTAAACAAGCCCCTCCCGTTGCTCGCTACTCCGCGGGGACGCGCTTTTTTTGGCACCGCTGTAGGCGCAGTGAACCCTCTTGAAACAATGAAGTAAATATTCAAAGGAGAACAAAGATTTCGCTCCAGAAACTGAACAAAGTGGAGGAATATCAGCATTACTATCTGTTAAGGTACATTTTCTAAGTGTAAGTTTAAATTATGTGATTCTAATAATCTATGGTGTTAATAACAGTTACTGTTTCAATCATTATACGTGGTTCATGAAACTGAATATGTCGTTCGATTTGGTCGAAAGCTGTTTCAGCGTCTGGCACTAGATTAAAAACTACAATACTGAGAAACTTCTCACCTGGACTATATTATTCTACAATCGGAGAAATGTTTTCACAAGATGATGTATTTGGTTTAATGTGGCATTAATGTGGGAATGGTGAGCTGTACATGAACTGAAAATGTTTAATATTCCAGAAACAAAAGTAGCATAAACAACAAATTCAACTGTACAATCCTACTCTAATGAAGCTCTAACCACAGCCTTTTATGTTCCACCGACCCGAGCGCTCCATGCCATTGTTTTGTGTTAGTTTTAAATTGGATCATTATGGAGAGAAATTTGTGCCATCGGTTCGAGCGCGTGGGAACCAATCCGAGCGCCGAACAGTGGTGAAAATTGGAAGTTCAGTTTAATATAATAAAAGTCAGTGAATAGTTCCGTCTGAAATGAATAAACATTGTTTTTTAAAGGAATAGTACACCCAAAACATGATTAGCCTTCATCTACTTTCTACCCCCCCATGCTGAACAACACTCTGGAGTACTTTTTTTGATATCTCAAATGCATCTGGAGATCTGGGAGGCTTCGTTGCCTGTCGCTGACATTCAAATAATGGAGGTCTATGGTGCCTCGGTAAGAAAGGTCCATAAAAGTCCACAAAAACGGTCCAATATTTCCTCCATACTGCTCGGCCCAATGTATTCCAAGTGTCCTGAGTGGGTAGCGCCCAGAATTTACTCTCGAAACAAAGTCATTTAGAATGTTTTTAGAGCATAAACAGTAGTGTATAGGATTTTCCCAGGCGCGCGACTCTGCGCTGATCCCGACGCTACGGAAACCACGGCAGACCAAACCAGATGAAAGTGCGATTCAGCCGCCTGCTCTGCCAATAATGCAAGCGTGAGAAGAAGAAATGTGCCGCTTACCTGTGCAAAGAAAGAAACAACCTAAAGAAAAATGTCTGAGGACTTCAGTGTGTTGAGGAAGAGCATGAGTTCTTTGCCGCAGCTGAATGCGCACTGGTTCTGGTCTGCCGCTCAGCAAGGCCGGAATCGCCGCCGCAGTTTGCAGCGCTTTCAGGAAATCCTATACACTACTGTTTATGCTCTAAAAAACATTCTAAAATGACTTCGCTTTCGAGTAAATTCTGGATGCTACCCACTCAGGACAATTTGGAATACATTGGACGTGCAGGTGCATGGGAGGAATATTGACACGCTTTTTTGTGGACTTTATGCCATAGACCTCCATTATTTGAAATGTCAGCAGATTGCGCAAGAAGCCTCCCAGATCTCCAGATGCATTTGAGATATCAAAAAAAGTAACGCAGGAGTTTTGTTCCTCAGCATGGGGGTGAGTAGAAAATGAAGGCTAATCATGTTTTGGGTGTACTATTCCTTTAACAGTAATTCAAAAGTACAGTGTGCATGGAAGAGGTACATTTAGGTATTGAGAATATCAGGTCAACACAATTTGCTTTTTCAGCAAGACTCCAAATGTTATCAAATCTCTGGAATTTGATTCAGAAAGAGGGAATTTTGTTTTGATCCATCTTTCTAAGTTATCCCAAAATATTTTAGCTCTGTGACATTATAAAATATATGGTCTGTAGTTGCTATATTCATTTCAGAAAATGAGCATCAACATAACAAATTCTTAGTGATTCTTTGCAGGGGTAGATAGCATTTAGGATTTTAAAGAGTGTTTATTTAGCTTCTAGGGAGTTTCCGAGAGAAGCTTCTTCTTATTTGATTAATTTTTTTTTTCCATATTTGTAGAGTATATTATTTTATTTGATCTTACCAGGAAATAGAGTTCAGTTTAAATATTTCCTAATTTTAAGGTTATTTAATTTTTGTCTGTGAGTGAAACTAATGGAGTGGCTAATGGTGGTTTATGGGATGATAAGCTATTAAATGTTGAGTTTGACTTAGGAATTATGTTAGTAATGCTTTAACTTTGCTTTTAAATTATATTTCATGCAAAATTGTTTATAATTTAACACGTGACCATTATTGTCCATCGCAAGAGACCATATATTCTTTTTCATCCAATTTCTAGCATAATGATTTATTGAAATGCAGTACGAATCTGTTATTCCATATAAGAGTAGAGTGCGGAGAGTAGTTATGTACATATTGCAGTATAATGACACTTGTTTATGAAACTCTGATATTTTAATGGGGAGTACATGTACATTGAAATCAGCTATCAGTAGAAGCTTTAGACCTTCAATATATTTAAAGAGGGAATTGGAGATACTTTACCAAAATATTTAAAAAGTTCAAATATGACCTGTGTGAACAGCCAGGTCGCATTCATCCAACCTCATCTTCTTTAATACTCAACAAAGATCTCTATTCTGCTTCTTGCTACGCAGAAGCAGATTATCTAGATCAGTGTTTTTCAACCCTGGTCCTCAAGGCACCTGCCCTGCATGTTTTAGATGTTTCCCAGCTTTCACACACCTGTTATCAATTGATAGTAGATTATCAGGCTTTGCTGAACTGCAATCATCTGAATCAGGTGTGCTGAACCTCAGAAACATCCAAAACATGCAGAGCAGGGTGCCTTGAGGACCAGGATTGAAAAACGCTGCTCTAGATGCTATCCAGCTCTACAATCCATGTTTATTTAGAAATATAGAAGCAGACAAGACAGAGGAGAGCAGGAGGCGGGGTTACCAATCTACTTGCTTTGGAGAGCAGAGTTCGCTGCTTTTAGATGTTGTCTCCAAAGTCTCCAGTAGCAGAAAAAATTTGCTAGATTTGGCGCTAGGAGCTTTTTTGGAATCAAAGTGCTAGAGGGGTCTGAAAAGTGGCTAAATATAGCGACTAAAGCGCTAAGTTGGCAACACTGCTCTTTGCGGCATTTGTTTTCAAATGGTTTGCTGTAGAGGTGGGCTGACCGCTGGTATTGATATTGAACAATATTCGTTTAACAAGAAATCACCATGATACATCAAGCTTAAATGTTAAAAATTATCGGCATTGTATCAATATCGGCGATACTGACTCAGTATTTATTTACTGTATTTACTTTACTGCAGCAAATGGACTGATCCAATATGGTGGACACTGAAGGGGGGGCTGAGACACACTTAATATTAGAAGCGTTCTGATGGCATTTGAACGTAAAGATTTTTATCAAAAACATAATTAATGTGCACAAATAAGAAAAAGCTGTATTAACCGTATTTGGAGTTTTATGGGGGCCCCAGGAACTTGGGGCCCAAGGCAACTGCCTAGTTTTGCCTAATGGAAAATCCGTCCCTGATTATTTGAAGGCAATCCCTCACACTAATGCATGTTTTATTGCATCTAAGGTACACCTGTGCACTAATCAAGGTGTTTAATCAGTATCTTGATATGGCACACCTGTTAGGTCAGATAGATTAACTCAGCACTCACTATCACAGATTTAGACTGGTTTGTGAACAATATTTGAGGGAAATGGTTATGCAGTGTATGTGGTAAAAGTTTCAGATATTTGAATTCATCTCATAAAAAAATGGGAGCAAAACCAAAAGTATTATGTTTATTTTTCTTATTGAGTGTAGATCAAATGATAGAAATGCTGGTGCTGAAAAGTTTCATCCTGTCGGTAACTGAGGGGGAAGTGTTTCTTTCCAGATTGTGAATCTGTGGTTGCATAAGACAAGCCGTGACAAGAGTAGTCCGGCTGGTTTCATGGAGGAGAGACCCTGAACAAGTCAAAGCCTCTATCTCCCTTTTTCAAAGCACATGGACTGTTATATTTTAATATTTTTAAACATTAATAGTACTACCTTTTGTTTGAGACAAAAATACTTCTGTAAATAACTTTGAATCTTTAAAGTAGTTGTTATAAAAATGAAAGAAACAGACTTGAGTGGATGAAAAAATGTAATTGTTAAAGGGGTTAATGACAGCGTTTGGGACATTAAGGAAAAACCTTAATCTGAATTGCTTTTCTTAAGTGACAAAGCATATTTATGAAAGTAAAAAGAAACAGAAACTGGCATAAGGTTTTTTGTTTTTAAGTCAAGTGTGGGTGAATGACTGAATGTCATGTGAGGCGCTTTGGTCAAGTCTGCTGACTTGGAAAAAAAAGCGCTATATAACTGCACGCCATTTACCATTTTAAAAACGTATTGTTTCACTGACTTCTTCCCTCCCCCTCAATCCTCTCATGAAGATCCTATTTATTCTGGATAAATGAGTAAAACATTAGTAACAGTCTGTTGCTCTGCAGACGAGATCTTTAGCATCAGGAACTTTCTGTAGAGAGCAAGATGTTCACTTTGAGGTTTAACATATAACATAGAGACTCATCCTCAACCCACATTGTATGTTATTGATAATATTTCAGTAATTAAAACTTTCTAGATAAAATGGTATGTATGTTTTATTTTGTGTAAAATGTATCCTAGAATTTTAATATGCTTTATATATTACACATATTCTGAAAAATAAAAGGGTTAACTAATCCCAGAGCTGTATATTAATGTTCTTATGGAAAGCATAATTTAAAAAAGATAAAAACAGGTACTGTAGTTTTTACGGAAGAGGATTAGGGCCTGGAAAAAAAAAAAAAGTTAACTGATTTTTAAATTTTATTTCAGTTTAATATGGATCTCAAATTCTGACTTTTTTTCTCAAATTTCTGACTTTAAATTCGACAGTAACAAAACATGTTGGCATCAAGCCGTAGCCATGTCTGTTTAGAACTAGCTCTCTTGTTTTAATGACCTTCTGCTCCTCCATTAATGAGGGGACCCCTCGGGCGCGTAAAAAGTTGCCTAATTCAGTCATTTTCCACCAAAGTGTTACTGGCCCTCCTAAACAACTCACATCTTTGTCAGTGAAGCTGAGCGCTCCACATCTCTTCCTTCATGGTGCCCATCTACATTAAGATCCACAATTCTGAGATTAAAGTCAGAATTCTTTGAAAAAAGTCAGAATTCTGACTTTTTTTTCCAGTGGCCCTAATCCTCTTCCGTAGGTTTTTGATGTTTTTCAATTATTATATTTTTGTTAATTGACTTTGTAGAAATGCTTTTATATCAACCAATAGTTTGGGTCATGAGTCTACTCTGGTACATTCTGTTGTTAAAGGTTTGGGAATGTCTAATTTAAAGGAACTTTAATTCTATTTAGATACTTTTTAAAGTGCTTTGTTTTTCACTGAAGTAAGAGCAATGAGTCTCACTTATCAAGCTTGGCTACAGAGAAAATGTACGCTGACTGATGTACGCTTTCTTTTTTCTTAAAGAAGTGAGAGAGATATGCTGACCTGCTCTGTCTGCCCCTTGTTATTTAGTTTTTTCTGAGTCTCAAAGAGGCTCCTGAACTCTTATCATGGGTAAAATTTTCTATTTTAATATTTAATTAATTCATTGTTTTTGCATCAGTCCGTCCCTATAACTATATACAAAATGTGTGACTCCAAACTGACCCTTTCCCTGTGCAATTTACATATTTTATTTTGTATTTTCCCCCAAAGCGGATGTGTTTTACTTTGTAACTGCATCTCTCTCCCTGTCAAACCCATGAAATTGCTGCTGAACTGCTTCGTAGTTTGACTAAAATAGACTTGGCCTCTATCTCAGTCAGGGCTATGCTGCCCCCTGCTGAATATCGTGTCGGGTGTGATCATCCCCACTGACTTTCAATGAATGCTAAACGCCACGACTTTCTGTCGGATCGGACGCAAAATAGGATTCGATGTGTTCCGCCCGTTACACTTTACATTAGCTGATTAACTCGCTCCAAAGGATGGGAACATATCTAATTTATATTTTCTTTTTTTCAGCATTTTAAATGTTTACTGAAACTTTGCATGACATTTGGATGGAAATACGGATTCTGTGTGAATGTGTTTCTTAATGACTGAATAAACTGTAAAGTGCTTTAGGATCCCTGGACTTGATAAAGCCCTATACAATGACAAGACATTTACCATTTCTTTGGCAGTAATACATTTGTTGATTTGTTGTTTAATGCATCAGATCATCAAAATGTTCTAGTAAAGTCATTTAAAAACTCCAGCTAAATAGTTTCATTTCTAGAGCAGCAGATTTTGTACGGAAGAGGATTAGGGCCACTGAAAAAAAAAAAGTAAACAGATTTTTAAATTTTATTTTTAGAGCAGCAGATTTAGTGAGATGCTACTTCTATTAAAAAAAATCACTTAACTTTTTTTTTTTTCCAGTGGCCCTAATCCTCTTCCGTAATTTAGTGAGATGCTACTTTTAGTTCTTTCTTTCCTCAGTACACAGTCCTATATCTTGGTTCTGTTTTTCAACACTGAAACAGGAAGACATCCAAATGTTTATTTATAAGTTCTATCTTTTGAGTATTCAGTAACAAGATCCCATAATAACATGTTTTCCTGTAATTGTGCAGCTCTATAGACCTGTAACTTCCATGTCTTTCACAGTCTAATAAACTGTTGGTTTATTTCATTTTTTACAGATGTTGACTTTCAGCATTGGGTGTCCCATCGATGTCCATCATCTGTCTCCATAACACCATCTGTTCAGCTCCAGAGAAGTGATCCGTTGTCTTTGAGAATGA